>CM053783.1:452251108-452851108 GCA_028749045.1 Cupressus sempervirens
AGAGAAAGAGCAAGAGAACAAAAATAAATGAAGAAGAACTGAAAAATAAAAATATATAAATATAGAAAAGGGTGTGGGTGTAAGGGACAAAGGAAGGTACCACAAGAGAGAAAGAAGAAACACGCAAAGAAAGGGCACAAGGAAGACAAGGGGAAGATGTAGGGAATGAAGGGAGAAATTGAAAAGAGGATGGAACAAGGAAACCAATTGAATGGGTAGAGGGGTAGAGGAGCAAAGCTAGAGAGAGAGAGAGAGAGAGAGAGAGAGATAGGGGAGGGGGGGGGAGGGGGGAAAGGGTGAGGAATGGAGAGCAAGAGGATAAGCATGAAGGAGACAAAAGTTATAGAGATGAGAGAAGACTAGAGTCAAGAGAAGAAGAAGGGGAGAAAAAGGTTAGCTGGTGGGTTGATGGGGTCTCTTAATGGAGGATAATAGTGGATGCCAAGCAAGGCTAAGGGCCCAACCTTCATCATGATTGAGATTAGAAGGGTGATTAAATATTTCAATTGCCTCCCTCATCTTTCTCTTGTAATAATTATCCTCTTTCATGAGGATCTAAGTGTTTTCCAAACAAATGTGATGTTTAGTGGAAGATGAATGCTCAACCAAGGCATATTTATTCACCCTTTCATGCTTGTTGTTGGTACTACACTCCTTGATTCTTGTGGTAAATGATCTAACTATTTCCCCAATGTAAGGTGCCCTACAAGAACATAATACTTGGTAGACCCAAGATTCTAAAAATTTGTCTCTGGAGTCTTTAAGTGGGGAAAAGTGATTCTTGATAGTGGAAAGGGGTTTGAAGGCATAACAAACTCCTTTTTTGAGAAGGATTTTGGAAATTTTGTGCGAGATGACTTCAATGAAAGGAATGATAGTGATGGGGGTAGTCCCATGATGGGAAGAGGGAGGTCTTGGGGTAGAGTGAAACATCCTAGCTTGCTTAAAAGCTTTGGATATATGATTATTGGAATACCCATTGAGCTTGAAGACTTGACGAAGGTGGGATAACTCTTGGTCAATGTTGTCATTGTCACAAATGCAAAGGGCCCTAAGAGAAAGGGTTTTAGGCACCCCTAATTTTTGGTGAGGGTGATGATGGGAAGAAGAATGGAGATACAACTCGGCGTGGGTGGCTTTGTAGAACACTTAACAAGCCAGGGAGCCATCAGGTTTCTTTGAGAGAAGCACATAAAGAAATGGTAGGCACCCATTCAAATCTAACTCCATAGTGAAGGAAATGTAGAATGACACACTATTAAGGTGAGTGTATAATTCTTCCAATTTGTCAAGCCCATGAGGCCAACAAATATTAGCATCATCTACATAGTTCTTGCACCATTTGGGCTTGAGGGGGGAAGGAGTGGAAAGCCATTTCTTGAAAGTACTCCATGTAAAGATTGGCAATAATTGGGGATAGAGGGGAGCCCATAGACACACCATAGACATGATTGTATATAACACATTGGAAGGAAAAGAAGGTGGATCTTAAGCATAACTCCACTAATGTGGCCACTTCTTCATCGACCTTATGTTTGATGACTTCAATGGAGTCAGGAATGGGAACCTTGGTGAAAAGGGAGACCACATCAAAGATAACCAAAATGTCACCACTTTCTAGTTTGGCATCTTTGATAAAGTCAACAAAATGGTTAGAGTCTTTGATGAAAGAGTCACTTTAACCAACTAGAGGGGAGATCCACTTTGTCAAAAAAGAAGATAAATGGTAAGTAGGTGAACTAATCATGTCAATAATGGGCCTAAGAGGGATGTTGGCTTTATGGATCCTTGGGACTCCATAGATGCAAGAGGTGACTTCTTTGGAAGGAATAAGACGTCTATTGGTGGATTTGTCAAAAGAGGAAATTTATGTTACTTGTGCATCCCCTATTTCTAGAAATTAGTATCAAAGTACAATTACTTAGAGGAGGCCTAGTAGCTTGAGTAAGTTCTCTATGGATATAGATCAGTTATAAAAAAATATTGAACAAGATCTTGAGGAACTTGATACAGTTACAAAGGAAACAAACAAACTAAAGATCAAAGTTAGAGATGCACAAGATATCATTTAGAAGTTGAAAGAGCAGATTGAATCATCTAAATCAAAGAAGAAAGAGTTGCATGATCATATTTGATGGAGACACAACCCAAGCACAGAATGGACACAATAGGAAAAGGGAAATTGTATTAACTGTGAAAATAAGCTAGTACATCCAGTACATAGATAATATACTTCAAAACATGCCCTACGGGCTTACAATAGCATAAATCTGGAGATAATTTCTCCTTTCAGTACCTCCTCTCAAACTCCACTCCGAACTGCCTTTTACAATGCCAAAAATGTCCTTAAATAGACCCGGAGGGTTAAGGACTAGGAGTACATTCTAGAAAGTGCTAGTAGGCATCCACCGACCAAGTAGAAGGCTCCAGAAGCCACGTTAGAAGTTGGTACAAATCTAGAAGAATCCAAAAATGGTAATCAAACTTTCGAGAGGCATAACTTTTGAACCGTAGCTCCGATTGACAAACCGTTTACATTTTCGAAAAGCTCTCAAAGTGCTCTATAGCCCTATGGACCAACTTTGCTCGTCTCCCATTTTTTGGCCCTTTTTGAGGTCATTTAATGCCCCTAACCTAACTTTGAAGCATTCTTAGGAGGTCTCTAAAAACTGAAAAACTGCGATAGCTTTCAAACCGTGGGGCCTTTTGACCTGATTCTTTTTCTAGAATGCTCTAAATTGCAATTACATTCATCTGGCCAATTTACACCTCCTAGCTCACCAAAATGATGGCTCAATTACATACTCCTATTTTTTCGACATTTACACATATCCCAAGGTGTTCAAATACTCTATCCTATAACACTGATAGTGGAACTGTGAGAGTTGGAACCTCTATTTGACCCAAATGGGTATCCAAAAATGAAAACACATGAAACAAAAACTAAATCTAAGTACATTTTTTTGGGTGACACAGGATTGCCCTTATACCTCTGAATGCTCCTGCATCAATATTAAGGATAGTGAAGTAGTTTCAAGGCTTAAGAAGGAAAATAAAATTTTGAAACATGAAGTAGGAATTAAAAATTTAAAGATGAGCATGGTGAAAGATGAGAAGAAAAGTCAATCAGATTTGAGATTTGAGAATGCAGATCTGAAATCTAAAGTTCCTAAAGCAACATCTAAACTTGAGACTACAAAAGTACAATATACAGAACTTGAGAACTACAATATTATTTAAGAAGGAGAACTTACACAGACAAAACAACATCTTGAGAAATTTTATTTAAGCACTAAAAAGCATGATGTACAGATTATGGCACAAAGACTTGTTGGAGAGAAAACATGAATTGGATATGTTGAAGGAGAATCATCTAAAGGAATTGAGATTACTTAGGATTAAGATCTAGTGAATCAACAATCTAATCAATAATAAGATTTGACTAAAGAAGTAACCAGTCAACCTAAACAACCTAGAGAAGTAAAGAAGCAATTCAATGGAAGATGCTTTGCATGCAATCATCTTGGACATATGAAGAAGGATTGCACATGTAAGTATACTAAACCCTTTTATGGTTGTTATCATTTCTTTGATTATGGACATAAATCTAATGAATGTAGGAAACCTAGATATAATAATAACAATAAAATGTATGAAAATACTGACCCTACAACTAGTAAACCATTCGGAAAAATAAATGTCATAAGAAATGGAATTATGTATTATAAGTGAAACAATTTTGGGCATATTGTTAGGGATTGCAGACTATAGACTAGTTGATTTGGACCTAGATATAAAAATAATTTTATAGCATGTTAGATTTTACAACAATTTGGGACATACAACAATATTTTGTAGAATGAAAAACATAAGAACACCTAATATTAGATCACAAAATATGAATTTTAGAAGGAATGGGAACAACAATTTAAGAAAGAATGAAAATGTGAACGGAAAGCAAGTTAAAATTCTTGATAAAATGTTTGTTAGAGAAGGAACACTTGCAGACATTGAGGTATGGGTAGAGAAGACAAAAGACACATCAAAGAACAAGTTGAAATCAATGATTGCAGCTCAAAAACCCTTATCAACTTAAGTAATTATTTCATTAATGAAACAAGGGATAATATGCAAGATATTCATCATATTCTAAATGGTAACATAAAGTTTTGCACACTTGAGGGAAGCATATAAATGTTTTTAGAAACCTATAGTTAAGAGTGCATAATAAAATATGATTATATGTTTGATAATGTGTATTAGGAATACAATACCTTTAAAGAAGTTTTTGAGCATCTAGAATAACTTAAGGTTACAGATTACATACTTTACCATGAATTTGATGATTAGGAATGGGTAAGAGTCATTTTGAGTCATGTACATGATAACAAGTTTTTGATTGAAAATGAACCCATTGAGATTACCAATGACATAATACATGAAGTAACAAGTTTTAAGAAATAAAGGCATAATATCGATTAATGAGACATTTTTAAAAAGATTGTGCTACAAAATATAGATACTAAGTGGAAGAGTAGAGGCATGATGTTGAGTTTAATCAAGCAAACCAATGTAATATTTATTAGTAAAATTTTGGCTTATAAGATGAATTCCATGTTAGAAATAGGAATTACTAAGGGTTGGTGAATCATTATTCCACAAACTTTTGCCCAACCATGGATATCTTTAACAATCTTTAAATATACATAAGTAATCAAACTAAAAAGTAAGCATAACAATAACACAGTGCAACTCATAACACCATTATTTTTTAACTAGGGAAACCTTTGCCAAGGGAAAAACCCAGTGGAGATAGTACCCACAAAATGATCCATTAATCAAAAGTATATAGTGAAATATATTGACCTTGTTAGGATTCTATTACATCTGTATAGTGTATTTATCCTTGTTAAGGGATTGGGCCTTGTTCAAAGCCTAAACCCTGTTAGGAGTTGGTATTGAAATTACAAATGTAGAAAGCTGAGAATAGTACTCAAATGTACATATGTAATGATACATTCTATACACAAAAAGTATATATACAAAAACCTCTTGATAGTGTTGAAATCTTCAATATCTAATTTCTCCTTGATGGCTCTCTTTACACAACTTTGCATGTAACTACCTTGGTCTTCTCTAACACAAAGTTTGCATCATATAATTATCAAAAAATAATGACATAGTCATCACAGAATTTAACATCCAAAACTCTTTCCTCTATACCAATATGCTATGTCATGTCGGTCTTCAAGTCTTCACAAATGTCCCAAAACATAGAATTACTCCATGCTAAGTTAGTGTTAATATCTAAGATGTCATCACATAATAGTTAGGTAGCTTTATTGGTGAACCAAAATAATTCCTTAACATAATTTACCAATTCCTTGCCTTTGTTCTCCTTTGTCCATGCATGACTAGAACTAGTAAAACTTTAATAACTATATCCATACAACTCACTATGGTATGCACACTTAGGGATATGTCTTGGAAATGTAATGCAAACTAGGTGACTAAGGGGGAGGGGGATGAGTGAATCAAGAACCACTTAATTTTTTTTAACATAATCCACTTTGTTAAGTTGTCTAATCTACTTGCATGCAAGAAACATATAGCAGTAAAGTAACAACACCATAACACAATATTTAGTAATCCAAAAACCCTCCACGTAGAAGGTAAAGCTAGGGTGGGGATGACACCCCATAATGCTTCACTATTGCAGTAGTAAATTTGGATTGTTAAGGCTTATAGTTGATCATTTCGATGATCTACTTAGTTAAGAGTAATAAGGATTGTTAGATCCACCTTGTGAAAGGATTTATATAGTACAATCAAGTATGTACTTTGTTAGGAGTTTTTGCAAAGGATTGCTTAGTCCAACCTATGAGGGGATTTGGGACTGATGCACCTGTTGGAATGAATCAGTGGATTGATATTTGATATGCAACTTTGATTGTTGATGAATATCATTTGAAGTAAAATTCTCACCTAATTGTGATAAGTGAGTCTCTTCATTTCCTTATGCTTCTTGTAGCATCCTAAATATTATGTTATTCCATATTCAATTCTATATAATGTTGTTCAACTCAAAGTTCTTCATATTTGGATAAAAAATTACCTCATACTTATATCCATCTAAATTATATTATCAAAGGTCAATTACAACATAAATAGTTCCAAAAATAATTACCAAGTTGGCTTAGTGTTGTAACTCAGGTCTAATGGCTTACTCAGGCGATATTGAAGACACTCAGGCAATACTATCACCTTGGCTAACTTTGTGATTTAGTTGATATTGGATGCTTGGTTCATATTGATCACTTAGTAGAAACTTCTAACTCATTTGACACTACTCTACTAGCTTGATTATCATCTTGGAACAAGAATACTTTGTTAACTCGGTTCACACTAGAGCTCAGTAGATACTGTCAACTCGGTTGACACTATAGCCTGGTGGGAACTGTCAACTCGGTTAACACTACAACTTAGTTGACATTGCTTACTTCATGCTAGGTTAACACTGTTAGCTTGGTTCCTTTATGAGCTTAATTAACACTGTGGACTACTAACTCAATTACTACTATCTTTCCATTATGACTATGTGTTTTGACACTAATTGACAATATACTTTGCCACCAGATTAACAACCTCTCCCTTTGAAATTATTGATAAAAACACTTATCATGCATGAGATCTAAAATCAAAATTTCTTCAGTCAAACTGCCTCTTTGAGTATGCTCTGTTTTGTAGCTCTATTTTCACTAAAGACTCTGCAACTCAGTTTGAATTGAAAACTCTATTTTTTATTTTTTCTGCTTTTTACATATCTTTCTTATTGTACATATTTTCTCCTTCCTATACATATCTCCCTTTATATGTATATAAATATGTATATTTCCTATATACTTTCTTTATATACTTTCCCCCTTTGTATACTTTCCCCCTTGTATACTTTTCCCCTTATTTTTGTTACAAATGCCAAAAATTTACAAGGTTATGCCAGAATGAGAAAGAAAGTCATGGTGTACCTTCAAAATTATAGAAAAAGTCTTGTCTTGATTATCTTGTAGCACCTTTAGAATCACTAAAATAAACATAAATAAATAAAGTAACAACACCATAACACAATATCTGGTAACCCAGAAACCCTCCAAGTAGAAGGTAAAACTAGGGTGGGGATGAGACCCATAATGCTTCACTACTGTAATAATAAAATTGGCCTATTAAGGCTTATAGTTTATCACTTCTGGTGATCTACTTGGTTAAGAGTAATAAGGATTGTTAGGTCCACCTTGTCAAAGGATTTATATAGTACAATCAAGTATGTCCTCTATTAGGAGTTTTTTCAAAGAACTATTAGGTCCACCTTGTGAGGGGATTTGGGACTAATGTACTTGTTAGGATGAATCAGTGGATTGATATCTGATATAAAACTTTGATTGCTGATGAATATCCTTTGGAGTAAATTGATCACTTGATTATGATAGGTGAGTCTCTTCCTTTCCTTATGCTTCTTATAGCCTTCTAAATATTATGCTCTTCCATATTCACTTCTATACAATGTTCTTCAACTCACAGTTCTTCATATTTGAATTAAAAAAATACCTCATAGTTATATCCATCCAAATTATATTATCAAAGGTCGACTACAACATAAACAGTTCCAAAAACAATTACCAAGTTAGCTCAGTGTTGTAACTTGGGTCCAATGGCTTACTTTAGCAATACTGAAGACACTTGGGCAATACTGTCACCTTGGCTAACTCTAGTATTTGGTTGATATTGGATGCTCTGTTCATAATGATCACTCAGTAGACACTACTGACTTAGTTCACACTACTCTACTAGCTTGATTATCATCTTGGAACAAGAATACTTTGTTGACTTGGTTCACACTAGAGCTCAGTAGATACTGTCAACTCAGTTGACACTATAGCTTGGTGGGAACTATCAACTCAGTTAACATTGTAATTCGGTTAACACTGCTTAATTCATGCTAGGTCAACACTATTAGCTTGGTTCATTAATGGGCTTAGTTAACACTGCAAACTACTAACTCAATTACTATTGTCTTTCCATTATGACTAAGTGTTTTGACACTAATTGATGATATATTTTTCCATGAGATTAACAATCTCTTCCTTTGGAATTAGTGACAAAAACACTTATCATGCATGAGATCTGAAATCAAAATTTCTTTAGTCAAACTCCCCCTTTGAGTATGTTCTATTATGTAGCTCAGTTTGCACTGAAGACTACAACTCAGTTTGAACTTAAAACTCTATTTTTTATTTCTTCTGCTTTTTGTATATCTTTCTTACAGTATATATTTTCTCCTTTCTATGCATATCTCCCTTTACATGTATATAAATATGTACATTTCCCATATACTTTCTTTATATACTTTCCCCCTCGTATACTTTTCCCCTTGTTTTTGTTACAAATGCCAAAAATCTACAAGGTTATGCCAAAATGAGAAAGAAAATCATGGTGTACCTTCAAAATTACAAATAAGTCTTGTTCCAATTATCTTGTAGCACCTTTAGAATGTGTAAATCAATCTAAAGCTCTGTTTATAACTCAAACATGTAATCTGCAACTAACATATTTGTATCCTTGACTATTGTCCTTGCATTATCCATTATCTTCTACATAATGTCTATGTGGGGAAGTATCATACTTTGTATATCAACCAATATTGCCCTTATTCTAGCCTCTTCCCTTAGCAGTTCTCTCTTGCAAAATGATTGGAACTAGAGCTTGGATTGAGTATCAACTGATTTGCACTATCCTTCAAGTCCATGTCAATCTTGGCCAATTTTTCTTTTATTTCCTTGGCAAAGTTAGTTGAATCATTCAACTTTACAAATTAAGATAGACAACATTATTTATAGCAATTTCTAGTGCATAAATCAAAGTAGACAATCCTTCTTGATTAATTTCTATCTTATGTCCTACATTCTCTAGCACTTTTCTCTTAAACTCCCTTTCAACTTTTACAAGGGGTTTTTCTTGCCCATCAGTGTCCTCATTGAACTTATGTACAATATCAATCAATTGATCAATGATAGGGCCTTTTTCATTTACCTCTATAGATAGAGCATCCACAAATATTTCTTTGATGTCTTCCAAAACTTTGCTTCCATCTCTTTCAGCCCTTAGCATTCATTGCTTTGCTCTTTTCTTCTATAATTCTCCAAAATATCCATTTCCTCAACACATAGATTGGATTGGTCCCAGTCTAGGATTGCAATCTCTTCATCAAGATCTATGTCATCAACTATCTTCCCTTTTCCTTTGCTCTTAATAGCTAATGAAGGAATTATCTATTTGCCTTTGTCAACCGAGTCCTCCTGATGTAGCTTGGTTGAAATTGTGGGAGCTTGTTGCTCAGTTACATCTGGGAGAGAGATCGGTGAAGGTGTAACAATGTTCACTTCACTTCTTGGTTGAACTAGGTTCAACTCAATGGATTGTTTCTTAGGTGCTACCTTAGGTGGAGTGGTAGGAAGAGATGCAATGACCTCTACAACAATCTTCTCAAGATTAGAATCTTCAATTGTTTGAACCTATGGTAGGTCTCCCTCTTCCTTAATATCAAAAATGGTTTTCCACATATTTGTTGCGGACTACACAACATATTCTATCTTATTTAATAGAACTTGAAAAGCCTTAAATCTAGGAGTATGTCTATTTTCATGATTAGACATTGCCTCCTTGATTTCTTTGTCAGAGAGATTTGGCGTGAGATTCGTAGAGTCTGCTCTCTAACATCATTGTCTATTTCTATTGCATTATCACAATGATATGAAACAAGCTTCAATGGGTCTTTAAGAGTTTTCCCTTTAATTTGAAAAGAATCATAATTCCATCTAGCCATCTTCTCAACTAATGCTTTCTTAATCTATTTTTGCTCCTCTTTGCTTCTGGAATCATACTTGAAGTATTTAAATCCTACCATACCCTTTCCTTCCCTTATATTTTTCAATTGGTACTCAAAGATAGGTGGTACCTTCTTCAAAGAAATGATTGGAGTGTTATCTTCATCTTCATCACCATCAGTATCCTTAAGTCTCAATTTCTTTCTTGGCCTCCTAGGCTTTGAGGGAGTAATCATAGGAGTAGACCTTGTTGTTCTCTTTGGTGGAGGCTTTGATGGGGTCTTCACCTTCTTCTTAGGAGGTTCCTTTGTCTCTTCTTCTTCATCACTTTCCTCTTCATCTTCCTCTTCTATATCATCACGCTTTCCTTCAGTGAGCATGAGAGGTGAATCTAGTTTTGCAAGTTTCTTCTCAATATTTTCCAGCCTGTTCTTTCCTCTCTTTAGAATTTGAGGGAGCTGAATCTCAAGTGAGATTCTTGTCTTGGATTCCTCATATGTTCCAAAATATGTAGCCTTGGGGTCCATAGGCTCATTGATGAGAGGCTCAAAAATGTCTCTTATTTTATCAATATTTACCTCATATGCCTGAGGTTTTACCCATGCAATCCTAGGTTTGACTACCTATATATGAATTTTGTCATAGTCAACCAGGAAGCATATATCTTGCTCATAATCATCTAGTAGTTACTTAGGGATACTAAGCCTACTTTGCATCCTCTCTTTGAAGTTATCAAATTATGCATCCATGATTCTTTCAAAGTTCTCACCCATCTCATTTATTAACTCATTAATGTGATATATTGGGGTGTCCTTCCTCCAAAAAACATTTCCTTTTGAAGGAAATAATTTATGTACATAAAAGAATAAATAGACTAAGAGTGAACTAAGCTTACATGAGTTATTCTTGGAGGCTCGAATGCTCTCCATGTTCTTTCTCAGCTGGATGCATTAAAGCTCAATGAGGTCAAAGGATAAGTTCTTCTTCACAACCTTCTAGGCCAGGTCCACTACTTCACATGACATGTTGTTTGGATGACTTGAACTATAGATTTTGTGTGTTATGACATGGATCCCAAACTTTATTTACATGTCAATCACATTCTTCAATTTCATTCCTCTTCCATCCCATTCAACTAGGGTTAGCTTTGCCAATTCTATACATCCTAGGGTTTTGGTAGTCTTTGACTTCTCCATCATTAGATACCCAGTTATCTTGTGAATCATCTTTTTTATGATGGGATAGGTCTACTCTAGCCAAAATTTCATGTCATAAACTCAACTTAGTAAATGCCTAATCTATTTGATTCAAAAAAAATTTGGTATGTGGATGATGTGGGTCAAACCCTTGACCTCTAGATGCTTGTGTTCTAGCTTCGACACATCATTCTCACACAATGCACCATATGCTTGATTTTGCTCAAAATACCTAAGTTCTTGAATAGAACAATGATAAAACAATCTAAGATTGTGAATGAGAAGTACATTGAGAGGAATTGATGATTGTGCCCCTCGTGGATCATTCTCCTTGAAAATCACTGGATACAACTTGAATTTCAGTGAAATGTAGTCTGAACTCTTTACTAACATTTATGAACCCCTTTTGACATTTGTGCTGGAAGATGTGCTTGGTTGATGAAAGATTTGAAGATTATGACTTTGCCTAAGACTTTCATTCAATAAATTTTCTCTGAGTCACTTTGGGGGCTTGAAGAATGTGGTGCTCTTAGAAAACTCTGAATTCATGATGAAAAATAAAACTTTGATTTCTTCCTTTTATTGGATTGTTAATTTTAGGGCCCCATTAATGCTCTATACTTGGGTAGGTGAAAGATGCTCAGTACTTGGGTAGGTGAAAGATGCTCAATTTGGTCTTCAACTTGAAGCTTGACTAATACTAATTGAGCATACTTTTTTGAGTCAGTGACTTGGTCTAGTCTATCTACACTCGATTAGGTCTAAAAGGTGACTCAGTTAGGACTAACAACTCAATTAGGTCTAAGGAGTGACTCACTTAGAACTAATAGATTAATTAAGTCTGAGACTTTATTTTGTCCAAATGCATCTAACATTATTATCTAGACTTTCTTTGCTTAGATGATTGGAACTAATCTAGAATATGAATTTGATCACAACTCCAGGGGTCTCCTTGCATTCTTAGGTGGAGAGATTGAATCATCCAATTCATTACCTTGGGTGTCAATAACCTCACTATTTTTACTTGAATTCTCTGGAAATTTCTTCACCCATTACTCCTCCATTAGTGTTGTAATCCCAACTAAAGATTGCTTTATCAAGTTATTTAGTAGGATTCTATTTCTTGGTTCTGCACTTTAAAGATTTGTGACCTTGTTTGTTGCATGTGAAACATTTTCCTTCAAACTTAGTTTTCTTTGTGCATTCACTTGCTCTATATCCATGTTTGTTCCAACTATAACATTTTCCATTAAACTTTAACTTTCCATTGCTCCAACATTTTTTTGATGTATGCCCTATCTTTCCACAATGATTGCATGTAGGTCTTTTCTTTATTTTGAGCTCCTTGCTCTGATGATTCTCCTTGTTCAGTGTAACCCAATCCTGTCTTTCCCTTTTGTCTACTTTGAGATAGTTCAACTAACTAATCCATGCTTGCTTGTGATTTCATCATTCTTTTATTGGTTCCTCTTTCTGTTGTAAGATCATTCACAAGTTTTTCATTTTTTGTCCTTAGATTGATGACTTCTTGATTTGTATATTCAGCTAATTTTCCATATCTGCCTAATGTAGTGAGAGCTAGTGGATATCATTATCTTTTTCTTCTAACTTAGTGTTCAATAGTCTTTTGTCTTCTTCTACCATATTTTTGTCATTTTTAACTTGGTTCTTCTGTTCCATGACTTCACATATCCTGATTGAATGTATCTTTTATTCTCTTTTCAAATTTTTGACTTCTTCTTGAAGAATAAGGTTCTTTCCAAGTAGATCTTCTATAGTTGCATTTGCTTCATCTGAACTTCTCTCTCTGCAAATATCTTCAATTCTTTCTTCCACCTATGGATTGTCATTCATTTGTGCTTCCAATCCTTTTATTTTCAGGGATTAAGAGTTTTGATTCTTTAGTTTCTTGATTTGTTCCATGGCCACATGTAGATCCAAACTTTCATTCTCAATGGATTTCTCTAGCTTGTATACTTCCATTGTCTCTTATCTTTGCTCTCAAGTTGTTAAACTTCTAATAAGAGAACTTTGCTCTGATACCAATTGTTAGAAATGTAATGCAAACTAGGTGAGTGAATCAGGAACCACTTAAAATTATCTTATTTAATCCACTTTGTTAAGTTGTCTAATCTACTTGCATGCAAGAAACATAAAGCAATAATGTAATAACATCATAACACAATATTTGGTAACCTAGAAACCCTCCAAGTAGAAGGTAAATATGAGGTTGGGATGACACACATAATGCTTCACTACTGTAGTAATAAAGTTGTCTTGTTAAGGCTTATAGTTATAAGGATTATTAGGTCCACCCTGTGAAAGGATTTATATAGTACAATCAAGTATGTACTCTATTAGGAGTTTCTGCGAAGGACTATTAGGTCCACCCTATTAGGGGATTTGGGACTGATGCACTTGTTAGGATGAATCAGTGGATTGATATTTGATATGAAACTTTGATTATTGATGAAGATCCTTTGGATCAAATTGATCACATGACTAAGATAGATGATTTTCTTCCTTTCCTTATGTTTCTTGTAGCCTTCTAAATGTTTTTCTCTTCCATATTTGCTTCTATACAATGTTCTTCAACTCATAGTTCTTTATATTTGAATAAACAAAATACCTCATACATATCTCCATCCAAATAATTCCATCAAAGGTTAGCTACAACATAAATAGTTCCAAAAATAATTACCAAGTCGGCTCAATGTTGTAACTTGGGTCCAATGACTTACTTGAGTAATATTGAAGACACTCAGGAAACACTTTCACCTTGGCTAACTTTGGAACTTAGTTGATGTTGGATGTTCGATTCATACTGATCACTCAGTAGACACTACTGACTTGGTTCACACTTCTCTTCCAGCTTGATTATCATCTTGGGACAAGAATAGTCTGTTGACTTGGTTCACACTAGAGCTCGGTAGATACTGTCAACTCAATTGACACTACTTACTTCATGCTAGGTTAACACTATTAGCTTGGTTCTTTTATGAGCTTGGTTAACACTACAAACCGGTAACTTGATTACTACTATCTTTCTATTATGACTAAGTGTTTTGACACTAATTGACAATATATTTTTCCATGAGATTAACAATATATTCTTTAATGTTTGTACTACTTCCTCTTAATTGCACACATGCCAACTCACTCTTTGTGAAGCTCCCCAATAAATAAAAAATTCCCTACTAACATCTTAGCCTTTTTTATACTTAGACAATTTTTTAAGTTATCTCCTCCAAAACATAACTTCAAAGTCTTCTCACTAAATATAGCATGTGTGTTGCCATAAGTGACAATCTCATAGTTTCTCCATACTCTCCTCTTAGCCAAATTGTGAACATTCTAGTTCTAGAGAAGATGAAGCTTTAACAAGATTCATAAATAGACCTACAAGATGTGTGGACAAAAAGGAAGTAAATCTTTGTGAGATTTTGAGACAACAACTATTTGATAACTTTGAAATAATAAAGAAGAATAAATATACAATTTTTAGATTTGGATAATTTCTTACCTATATTTTCATTCATGTCTTGAAGAGATCTCCTAACATGCCTACATATGAAAGGAAATCTAATAAATGTACCATGGAATCCATGAGTTATTATTACAAGAAATCTTTAGAGGAGAATATGACAAAAAGCATAACTATTATGGTGAAGTCATTTTAGTTTGAGATGAATAAGATGATAAGAATTCCTCAATCTACTATGGATTAGTACAAAGATGACATTTGTTTCATGATGGAAACTGATAAGACATGTATGGCGGTCGCAAAGCCTAGAGTTGTGTTTGTAGAACCTTTGGTTTATGAGGTGATAAAAGAAATTATTGATGGGTATGCTAAAGAAATGTTAGAATGTGATTTGGATGAGAATAGTGACAAATGGGGAACAACCAAGGAAAGGTTAGAATATGCACACCAACTACAAATATCAAAGGTAACTAATAAGAAAGTTGAAAATATAACAAAGAAAATGATAAAGGATACTCAAATGACCAAGGAAGAATATGAAGAAGCTAAGAAAACAACAATTGAAATGAAAGAAAGTGAGAAGAGTAACATTTTATTAGTCCAACCTTTGTCAGTGGCACCTTCATCAAGCACACCACTTGTAACTATTTCATCATTAGTTGTACCTACATCACCCTTAGCCACAACAGACCAACCTATAGAATAATAAGAGGTTAGAATTGTTGATGTCCAACCTACACCTTCTACAAGGAAATATACAAAGTCATCACCAACAGTTACATCATCTGAGGTCATAGTCGAATAAGAAAAAGGAAAAAGAGGAGGTAAATCCTAAGAGATCTAAGAGAATCAAATAATTGGTAATTGGACCTAAACCTAGGAAGAAGCCAAAAGTATCAATTATTACAGTAATAAGATATTGCCTTATTAATTAAATCATTTTCATTTAATTATTAAGTTACTTGTTATCTCTAGTTTACTTAAGCTAAACTTTAGGCATAGAACAATTAATTCTTTCATTAATTATTATCATGCAACCTAGGTTTTACCTTTTAGGGTTTTGATCTCCTTTATAAAGATTGATCTCTTTGTAATAATTCATTCATTCACTTTTGATTATAGCAATTTCTCTTTTTGCTCATCAAGAATGTCTCATTTGTGGATCTGGGAATTCCAACCTCCATACCTTTTGCTTCTCTCTTTCTATGATAGGTGTCTGCATGCAGGTGATTTTTGGGAGCTGTAGGGTTGATTTTATCAACTTCAACATAATATCATAGCTCTAGATCTTCATGCCCTTGTTCTGTTTATGAGAAGTTTGGCTTGGCTTTCAGATCTGTGTTTTTTCTTTAAGAGGATTTCATTTTTCAAAGTTTTTTTTAATATTGAATCTAGGAGGTCACCATTTTTCAGTGCACTTTGAGCCTAAACAGACCTCATCATTGAGCATAGAGCACTAAAAAACCCCTATTTTCATATAAAATTTGTCCAATTTGGACATAGTTGGAATTTGAGGCAAAAAAATATTACTCCCAGATTATGCACATTTCCCAAGATGACCATTTGATATTTTTTTAGCATGGAAATCAAGATTTTTGGTTCAAAAATCAACCTTTTGGCACAAAAATTGAGACTTTTTTTGCACAAAAATTGATATTTTTGGCACAAAAATCAAAATTTTTGGTATGCAAATAGGGGCACCATGGTACATAAATTAACGAGGTTTGGCATGAATCCTGAGGTAATTGTTGGTACTATTTGCATGCTTCTTGATACATTCTAGCATGGATCCCGAGGCAATGATTTCATTTTTCTCTTCTAGTTTTGTTTTGACCTACATGTGTTTTTTTGTCATAACTTGCTCATCCAGACTCCATTTTTTGCAAACGAGATGTTGCCAGAAATATAATTCTAAGCTCATCATGATGGTGTTATTTATTTAGACTTTTGATGCAATTTGGTTACCAATTTATGCAATCAAAGTCAAAGGTTCTATTTTGCACTACGAGAGACATATCTTGAGACATTCTATTTTCTAAATTATGCTCTTGGCACATCCCATTCAATTTTTTTCTTTTTTGCATTCTAGTGGGTATCTTGGTTGTTTTAAGTCTGGAGATCAATTTTGTTGCTTCAAATGATTTTTTATGGGTTACACTATCTCCTGTACTAGCCTTATGGCTCTTTTGATTTTTGTTCACATCCTTTTGTAGTATTTTTGCAAACACACAGAGATAAAGTGCCACTCTATTGCATTTTAGGATCTTGGACATCTTTGTGTTTTACTGTACTCACACTACATTATAAAGTACCTTGGGGGGTTTCATGTTGGTCATATTTTCTATCTTCCTTTGTCAAGTGAGTGTTGCTTCCATACATTAGCCTCATGATGTGTCGATGACATGTGCCATTATAGGTGTTTGTACTTATTTTGTGCTCTTAATGTTCCTGGTTCTTCTTTTTGTAAGAGATATTGCATTTAGTTTTAGCGTTCATGTCTTACCTCTTAGCATTATAGGAGGGTTATGTTGGTTCTATTGATTTCTTGGTTCGATGGATTGAGCTATGTATTCAGTATTTGATACTATGTACTAGGTGATTGTAGTGGTTAGATACCTATGCATTTCGATGAGATGGATCATTTACCATATAGACATTCTTTCATTCCTTTTTTTGGATGCCATGAAGATACCTTCCATCTTCGATTGATCAACTCTTCAGACTTTATCTTCTCTACCTGGCCATGTTCTATACAATGGAGGTTCTTTAGATCATCATTTTGGTAGTGTTTGTAGCTTCATGCTTCATTGGTGTTCTTCATTATCATATTTTGTTCCTATCTTTTGGGACATTCCCTAATTTGGAGGCTTCTTCAATCCTTCACTAGTTCTTTTTAGCACTTTTTAAATCTCTTTTTGGAGTAGAGTTTTTCCCATTTCGTTTTCTCTATTTCTTCACTTTTCAGAGATTTGGTTGTGCTTGGGTACCTCATCAAGCTTTGTTTTCAGGACCCAAATTTACTTTTAGTAGTAGTTTCTAGGTTTTTAGTTACTCCCTAAGTTTATCTTTGGGGGGGGAATGTTAGAGTAATAAACTATTTTCCTATTAATTAAATCATATTGATTTAATTATTAAGTCACTTATTGTCTCTAGTTTACTTAAGCTAAACTTTGGCCATATAATAATTAATTCTTTTATTAATTATTATCATGCAATCTAGGTTTTACCTTTTAGGGTTTTGATATCCTTTATAAGGATTGATCTCTCTGTAATAATTCATTTGTTCACTTTTGATTATATAAATTTCTCTTTTTGCATCAAGAATGTCTCATTTGTCGATCTAAGAAATTCAACCTCCATAGCTTTTGCTTCTCTCTTTCTGTGACAGGTGTTTACATGCAAGTGATTCTTGGGAGTTGTGCAATTGATATTTAATCAACTTCAACATCAATAAAATATGTTGGAAAGAAAAGAAAGATAGAAGAAGAGGAAAAACAACACTATTGAAGAAGGTGAGAGGTTGAATCTCTCCACCATAGAAAAAATGACAAGATAATCCACAACAAGAACATAGTAGCGAGAAGAACAAAACTTGGAAGCCTGAAATAGGAAGAATGAATAAGATGATTATCAAAGATGGCAACTTGACACAACTAAACATGTATTATGAATTGTACGATCCTTTACATAAGGCACAATTGGAAATGAAATAATTAGATGCATGATAAACTTTAAACATATATTCTTACACTTACATGGAGACATACCAAAAGAAATTTATGAGAGATTGAAAGTAAAGAAGAAGAGAGAAAATGAAGAAGAAAAGAAGATAAGATAGGATGCCATACAAAAACTTTTTATTTTAAGAAATGCAAGTCAACTTCAAGATATTAAGAGAAAATTGGAACCACTATTAAGGAAAAAGACAAGAGCTATATAAATTATGGGAGGTCTATATGAAGAATCGAGAAAAGAAATTGATGAAGTAGTGGTAAAAGTAATGAAGGAAACTTTCTATAGTAGTGGAATAGGCACAAGATGATATTGAGATGAAAACAAAGGATGAAACTCTTTCTATAGAATAATTAGATACTATTATTATGGAAACTAAGGATAATGCACTAGATCAACAAGATGACAACATCATCATAGGGGGAGCTAGAATCATAATTGACACCATCGAGGACCCCTTCAAAAGCACATATTAAAATCCATTTTCAAATCAAACATACTTTAATGTTGGCAATTTGGTTGTGGACAACATTATAGACTACTCCAACAGTGATGATGAAGATGAAAAAGATAGTAAGGAAAAATATAATGAAATTAAAATAAGCATTTCATATAGTGAACATTCAACTTAAGGACTATTTATGACTTGGCCACAATCAAGTTTGACAACATTAGCACCAACTATTGAAAGTGCATACTCTAGTTCTATATCACAAGGAGAGAAGGAAGAATAAAAGAGAGAAGATGAGCAATAAAGACAAAATCATATGGATATACAACCATCTCAAACTTCAATTGAACCAAGAATAGAAACATCAAATCAGAAGGAAGGTGAAATAAATAGGGAAAGACAAATCATTATTTTATAGAACCTTCCTAAGGTAGTAGAGACTAACCCACTTCAAAGTCACCCCTTAAAGCACTTTTGTTAGGATTTACATAAGATCTAATGGATATGCTTGATGGAAATATGTATATACACAAGTACATTTAGTTGTCATCATTCTCTATTGGAAAGATTGCTAAATAATCTAGCAAGATGAGAAAGAATGCTTAGAGGCTATTAAAATTATCTATTGAAAAGCTAAAAAGTACACTAACTTCTCTAGTACAATCAAGTGAACAAAATATTGAGGAGATACTAGAAAAGGTTATGGAAGCATTTAATACTCATTTTTCCACACTTGAGGAGGCAACAAACCTAAGAGAAAAAGTAGTTCATGATGTAAATTTGTTCAATACAATGTGTGGATACATTAGGAATATCTCACAATGCTAAATCAATGCATTAAAGAATTGTGGAATTGTTCCTTAGAGGGAAAGGATCTATATGCAAATTGTGTGCTTACACACAAATACTCCCAATATATCTCCAAAATTATTCAAGATAAAACATATGAGTTGGAGAAAGTTGTGGATGAGATGAAGAACCCCAAGACAAATATTCTTGAATTCAAACAAAAAATCAACCAGATTAATGATGAGTTGAGGATATTTGTGTTGAAGAAAGAAAGAATCCTGATAAGATTATCACTACTAAGAGAGCACCTAATATTAAAGATTGTTATTGTCCAAAGGAAATTGGATACCTACTTGGAATAAAAAGAATCACATGCCAAATTTGTTTACCCAAGCCTAGATGCAACAGATGCAGTTAAGGACAATTGGGACAAAGAGTTCACCAATTTGAACAAGAACTTTGTAGATTGCATTGCACTTCTTCCCACCCATTCAACACAATGAAGAAGTAAGGGCAGAACAACAAAATTTGACATGTGTGTATGTTTTTTACTCACTTTTGTCATTGATGTCAAAGGGAGAGATAATGGTAGTATGAGAATATTGTAAAATTGTAAAATGATAACATGCATAATATATAGCAACGTAAAGGGATATAGAAGTATAATCTCAAGGGGAGTATATATGTAAAATATGGTAAATGAATATAAAATAGTCCACATTTTGAAGTTTTGATGGCCATGAGAATTCTTCACAGTATTTGACAATTTTACAATTTTGTACACTTGGCCACTTTTTCCATTTGTTTCCATCAGTGCTAAAGGGGGAGATTGTTGGAAATTTGTCTTAGGAGATATGTTTAGAGTTTTTATTTATGACAACATAATGCTTATTCTAAGAAGGTAAAAATGAAAGGATAAGTTTGAAGAAATAATGAATCCTAAAAAGATTCTCACTACTAAGAGAGCACCTGACATTACAGATTGTTATTGTCAAAAGGAAGTTGGATACCTACTTAGAATAAAAGGAATCACATGCCAAACTTTCTTACCCAGGCCTAGATGTAGTAGAGGTAGCATTCTATGATCTTTGTACTCCTATCAACATAATAGGTGCAGTTAAGGACAATTGAGACAAAGAATTCACTAGTTTGAAAAAGAACTTTGCAGATTGCATTACACTTCTTCCCACCCATTCAAATAATGAATAAATAAAGGTATAACAATTTTTTTTGACATGTGTATGTGTGTGTGTGTGTGTGTGTGTGTGTGTGTGTGTGTGTGTGTGTGTGTGTGTTTGACTCACCTTTGTCATTGATGTCAAAGGGGGAGAGAATATTAGTATGAAAATATTGTAAAAATGTAAAACGTAACATGCATATTATATACCAATATAAAGGGATGTAGAAGTATAGTATCAAGAGGAGTATTTGTATAAAATATAGTTAATGACTATAAAATGATCCACATTTTGAAATTATAATGGGCATGTGAAACACTTCACAATTTTTGACAATTTTACAACTTTGTACACTTAGCCAATTTTTCCATATGTTGTCATCAATGCCATAGGGGGAGATTGTTGAAAATTTGGCTTAGAAGATACGTTAAGAGTTGTCATTTATGGAAACATATAGCTTATTATAAGAAGACAAAATGAAAGGACAAATTTGAAGCATAGTTATTTAGAAAATTGTTTAAGTACATCTAAGTTGAACAATGTACAGTCAACCTATTTTGTTTAACATAGTTCACTAGAACTACTTGATCTTATATGCACTTATAGGGAGGAATAACACAATGTTTATGCCATGTGGGTAGAAGCACTAAGGGTTTGACAATGTAAAAATATAGTTATTACAATTTTTCTAGGCGTAGGTCAATAAAACATAACAGAGCTAAAGGAAGAATAAAGGCATTTTGGTTAAAAAATTCTTTTGGTTCACTGAAATATTTACTTGATAATGTTGGGATGACATCCTAGATGTTAATCCATATGTGGAAATTTTTTGCAAAGTATCAAGTAGCAAAGCCAACAGGATGAACAAATTTGGTATAAAGGAAGAACATTTTGTTTTGCAAAGTATGGCATTGTAATATAGGGATATAATTTTTTAATGCACACTTTGTATGATCAATATATATATAACCTTGATTCGAGTATAAAGAAATATAGTTACATGATCAGTTTTGAAGAAGGAACTAAAAGGAAGATTGGATAATGAAGATATCGACACTATGTAAAGGTTTTTTTTGTAACATTATAAAGTTGTATTTGCATGTTTGAGAAGTGAGATATTCTTGTACATTTTTGTATTTTAATACCAACTCCTAGTAGATTTGAGGCTTCTAACAAGGCCTAGTCCACTAACAAGGATAAATGCACTATACATATGTAATGGACTTTGAACTAGGTCAATATCCTTCACAAGGAGGAGGCATCCTTTAAAGGACAATAAGAAATACTTTAGAATCTCATGAAAGTGAACAAGATTATATAAAATTCACAAACCACTTAATACAAGTATCAATATGTATAAAGTTCAATATCCAAATATCATAGTGGGAGCACAACACAAAGATCTCAATGTTGAAACATGGGCTCTAATACCGAGTGTAAAGATCCTCTTTGGAAATAAGTATAAACATATACTAACATATTTTTTTGATGAGAAATACTATAAAACATGCCTACAATCATACATAAGATTGAAACATAATAAATAAACCAAAACCACTAGAGATCTCGAAGCATTCACTACTTACCAACACATACATTTCCATCTACATAAATTAACCATACAATTTTCATTCCATTATACATGCTAACATTTGATATGTTATTCATTTTAAATCCCAAAAATAAGTTCCTAAGTGATTAAGCCATACAAAGTCATTTATTGGTTTAAAATGCAAAGGAACAAGAAACATCCCAAAAACAATCTTGAAACAACCCAATGGAAATTTGTACCAAATTGGGGAGAAGGAAATCCCAAAAGGGTACTCAAAACACTAGGTCACATCCTTGAAACAATTTGACAAATGTCCATTTTTTTAGGTATGACATTTCCCTTAAAACATTGTATGATAAAGTTGTAGAAGACATACGATAAACTATCTAGAGTCCATATGATACACATATTATAGGTTTCAAGTTTACTAGACAATACACTAATGTATCATATGATAAAAGTCATAATTAGAGGCAATGAAACTCTAAGTTGCATACCATGGAACATGGACTCCATGTTCCATCGTATGACTTGCTACCTTCTAGGTAAACAACCAAACTACAAGATTAAGAGCAAGGAACTAAACTACTGAAATGAACAAGTTAAACCTCCATAAGGGAGTACCAGATACATGTATCTCAAGGAATGGACACTTGATTACATTAAAATGAATCAATTAAGATAGCATACTAATCCCTAAGATAAATCTCTACTAAAGCAAGGAGATATAACATCACATAAATAAGATAACCATAAGCATCAAGGAAAATCATAAAACAGAGGTAACATACTCTAGAGAATTTGAAGTATCCAAGTGAACATCAATTTCCAACCTCAAAACTAGAAAAAGACCATCTCTATACACTAGTTCCCAAGAGCGGTATAGGTAGCTATGCCTCCCAAACATGTAGAACCCTTAGGCCCACACATCATGCTAATGGAGATAGTGATCCAACCACAAACACATAAGACAATCAACCAAGGCTTACACGTGCCAATTAATACACGGCAACAAAATCATGATTATGATGATAATGTTGTACACAACTACTCACTGGTTAGACATACTATAGGATAACTATGTAGGGACTCTAGTGGAATACAATCGCTTGGCATTAACAAGCCCAAGCTATATGTAGTATGGCCAACTCCCTCGGTAAGACCACATACCTGACATGGCTCACATCGTGCCCTTGCACCAACTT
Organism: Cupressus sempervirens; assembly: GCA_028749045.1. Classification (NCBI taxonomy): domain Eukaryota; kingdom Viridiplantae; phylum Streptophyta; class Pinopsida; order Cupressales; family Cupressaceae; genus Cupressus; species Cupressus sempervirens. The sequence continues at coordinate 452,274,574 of CM053783.1, forward strand.
CCATAGAAGATTGGAGAACATACAAATATGACACTCTCACATAAATTCCCTCTAGATGCTCAAAGAATGTACAAGTGTTTACTTATCTAATCATTAAGTTTTATTATCCCATTAGTTATATTTGGTTATCACTTGTTAGAACTTCTCCATGTTACCTTGTCAACCACTTTTGAGTTGGGTACACAATTTAAGTCACTCCACACACCTACTTGCATACCCATATTCACCATGTGTTGGGTGCCCATAGGAAATGGAAGTTCCCAACCCAACCCCAATGAATAATCACTTAATCAACCTATATCTAGAAGTTCAAGTCTAGAAAGATCCCATCATACACATGTGCACATTCTTGTGTGTGGGCACAACCAACTTCACAAATACTATAAGGAATCAAAGGTAAGGGCATATGAGAATGTAATAAAAATACCAAGTATGAAAGTCATGTTAGGATTAATGAGACAAAAATAACAATTACATGCAAATATAACCAATAGCAAAAAATAATAAATTAGACATAAGAGAACACAAGACACAAAGATTTAATATGGCTCACCCAATCCTTAGGCTACGTCCACCAACAACAAGTGCAATATTCTTATTATCTAGTGATTACAACTTGATAACAATTTTTAATCCCTTACAACTCAATAACGCTACAAGAAGCCACAATCTTGTCATACATAATAAAATCCCTAACCCTAAGCCTTTTTATACAAGATTTTGTTGCTAACGAAATTAGGGCTAGAATAAGCCAACCAATAGAAAAATACAACTCCCAACACTTTTTACAATATTAAATTCATTTCTGGCTTTGGGGGTGTCGCCCCTTGACCCCGCCTTGTATCCTGATTAGGGTCTCTGATCGTAGGACCTCGTAAGGGGCCTTGCCCCTTGACTCCTAGAGCTAGAGTGCACTACTCCCAAACCCCTATGGTAAAATATGGGGGAAAAATGTGTAGAATGAAGTGGGGAAAAATTAACTTCCAAGTTTGATTAAGCTCCACATCACAACAATTCATTGAATTGGGCACGTTGTTGGGAATATAGATTCGATATAACTCCTAATTAACAAAAATTAAAAGCATGGATGGATTGTTAAATTAAAATATATTCAAAATCCGTGACCAAAACACATGCCAAGAAACTCTCATAAAATTTTGGTGGCATGCAAAATAGGGCAATACAAAAATGGGCCAAAATTTAAACTTTTCAAAATTTGACAAAATAAAAAATCGATCTCCAAGATGGGGTCAAGCCCTCAATAATAAAATAAAATTTGAGCTACAATCTCACATACAAATTCCAATAGTATAACACTATGAAAAATTTCAAATTAAAACTTACAAAATATGTAAATGTTTGTTCCTATCTAACCAAGTTGAATTAAAGAGCAAAAATAGAGGGAACACTAGTTCTCATCCTTCAATCATTTACCAACAAAAAATAAGAGCTTAAACAAAGTGAAACAATTAAAAAAAGAAATCCCCACCTCACCAAAATGCCCCAAATCTGGGAGAAACAATTACAAAATGAAATGACTACTAAATATGATGAAATACTCAACAAAGAAGGAAATTTTTGCTACAAATCCAATGAGACCACTCTCACAATGATCTAACGAGTCAGTCTCACGCAAACTGCAAGATAAAGAGAAAGGAACTAAACTACTAAAATTAACAAGTTAAACCTTCATTAGGGATTACTAGATATATGTATATCAAGGAATGGGCACTTGATAGCATCAAAATGAATCAATCAAGCTAACATACTAATCCATAAGATAAATCTCTACTAAAGCAAGGAGATACAACATCACATAAATATGATAACCATAAGCATCAAGGAAAATCATAAAACATAGGTAACATACTCCAGATAATCTAAAGGATCCAAGTGAACATCAATTTCCAACCTCAAAACTATAAAAAATACCATCCCTATACACTAGTCCCTAAGAGCGGTACAGGTAGCTATGCCTCCCAACCATGTGGAACCCTTAGGCCTATACATCATGCTAATGGATATAGTGACCCAACCAAAAACGCATAAGACAATCAACCAAGGCTTACACTTGTGTTAATTAATACATGACGACAAAATCATGATCATGAAGATAATGTTGTACACAACTAGTCACTGGTCAAAAATAGTACAAGATAACTATGTAGGGACTCTAATGGAGTGTAATCGCTTGGCATCAACAAGCCCAAGCTATATGTAGTAAGGCTAACTCCCTCGGGAAGACCACATACCTAACATGGCTCACATCGTGCCCTTGCACCAACTTCCACAGAAGACTAGAGAACATACAAACATGACACCCTCACACTAGTTCCCTCTAGATGCTTAAAGAATGTACAAGTGTTTACTTATCTAATCATTAAGTTTTATCATCCCATTAGCTATATTTGGTTATTACTTGTTAGAACTTCTCCATGTTATCTTGTCGACTACTTTTAGGTTGGGTAGACAACATAAGTCACTCCACAAACCTACTCACATACCCATATTCACCACGCGTTGGGTGCCCATAAGAAATAAAAGTTCCCAACCCAACCCCAATGAATAATCACTTAATCAACCTATTCAGGAGTTCAAGTCTTGCAAGATCCCATCATATGCATGTGCACGTTCTTGTGTGGGCACAACCAACTTCACAAATACTATAAGGAATTAAAAGTAAGAACATATGAGAATGTAATAAAAATACCAAGTATGAAAGTCATGTTAGGATTAATGAGACAAAAATAACAATTACATGCAAATATAACCAATAGCAAAAAATAATAAATCGAACATAAGAGAAGAAAAGACACAAAGATTTAATGTGGCTCACCCAATCCTTAGACTACATCCACCAAAAACAAGTCCAATATTCTTATTATCTAGTGATTACAACTTGATTACAATCTATAATCCTTTATAACTCAATACTATTGCAAGAAGCCACAATCTCATCATACATAATAAAATCCTAACCCTAAGCTTTTTTATACAAGATTTTGTGGCTTATAAAATTAGGGCTAGAATAAGCCAACCAATAGAAAAATACAACTCCCAACACCTTTTACAATATTAGATTCATTATTGGCTTTGGGGGTGTTGCCCCTCGACCCTACCTTGTATTGTGACTGGGGTCACTGATCCCAAGACCCTGCAAGAGGCCTTGTCCCTTGACCCCTAGAGCTTGGGTGCACTACCCCAAAATCCCTCTAGTTAAATATGTGGGAAAATTGTGTCAAATGAAGTGGGGGAAAATTAACCTCCAAGTCTGATTAAACTTTACACCACAACAATTCATTCAATTGGGCATGTTGTCGAGAACATAGATTTGATATGACTCCTAATTAACACGAAGTAAAAGCATGGATGGATTGTTATATTAAAATATATTCCAAATCCATGACCAAAACACATGCCAAGAAACTCCCATAAAATTTTGGTGGCATGCAAAACAAGGCAATAAAAAAAGGCCAAAATTTAAACTTTTCAAAATTTGATGAAATAAAAAAACTGATCTCCAAGATGACATACAAATTCCAATAATATAAGACTATGAAAACTTTCAAATTAAAACTTACAAAATATATAAATGTTTTCCCCTGTCCAACTGAGTTGAATTAAAGAGTGAAAATAGAGGGAACACTAGTTCTCGTCCTTTAATCATTTACCAACAAAAAATAAGAGCTTAAACAATGTGAAATAATAAAAATAAAAAATCCACACCTCACCAAAATGCCCCAAATTTGGGAGAAACAATCATGGAATGAAAATGACTACCAAATGCGACAAAATACTCAACAAAGAAGGAAATTTCTACTATGAATCCAATGAGACCACTTTCACAATGATCTAATGAGACAATCTCACCCAAGGAAAAAACATTAAAATGCCAAGAAGAGGGTTTTAGGATTTTTTGCTCCAAAAAATATGAAATGGCAAGATAAAAGTCAATAATAAAGTTCCCTTTTGCCAATATATGCATTTTTCCAAAGTAACTTATAAATTAGGTCATTAATTACAATGAGATAATTGGCCCCCTTTTTGCAATTACAATTACTTGGAATTCAATTGCGACAACTTATCTAGTAAATAAAATAAATAATGAATTCCTCCCAAACAAATTAAATCAATATTTTAAATAAAAATTTTGTGATAACTGCGAAATCCTAAATGCATAGAGAAACTCACAGGTCTAATCACATATTATATAATGAATCTAGATTTACCAATTATCAGAAGGTTAATAATACCATCTAGATAGATACGTCGCCCATACAACCCGACAACATTGGCTCATTATGAACAGCCAAAATCACTATCTCTTGGTGCCAATATCGAGGATATAAGTTCATGACAAGTAAACAAGTAACCATCATGTGTAGATGCACAATACATAATAGCTGAAGCATACAAGTATGCATAATCACATAGTAAGGCATCTAATCAACTTTGTTTAAATAATCCATTTCCATCATTGCAGATGTCTATTAAAAGAACAAGATAGACATCCATAACATAATACACCAATCAATGGATCCAATAATAACCATCAGATACACATAAATCATAATCCATGTTCACGTACGAAATAACTAGACATCCTCATAAAGCATCATATCACATCTCTAGCATTATCATGTAGATATGATCAAACTAAACAATAACACCTCTAACAACCAACATTTATGATACTGGTGATCAAAATAATGTAAAGTCATCGAAGCACTCAATATGCAAATACACCAAATAAATCCTCAAAGTATCTCTTGAATCAAAATAGACTATGGAACATAATGCAAACATAAGAGGCACTACACTATCTCAAAAAATTTATCTAGTTAAAGGGTGCAAAAATGGAAGACTGACCACTACAATATTTCCTACAATTAAAGTTCACCAAGTCATTCACATGCTCAAAATTTTAGTGTTTTGGAAAATTAATTGATGGAACCAATCCTCATGAACTAAGGTAACTTAGCCAAGGACACAACTCTCTTACTTCATACTTAATGTTTGCATTTAAATATTTTTTACAATGTACATGATGAGTCCTTCCTCCTCATCACATTTGCAAAAATCGTGGCATTTCTCACACTGTTTATGACATAGAATTATCTTTGATATTGTTGGCCTTGTAACGCCCTACCAAGGGATCCAAAAGAACTAACCTAAAGTTTTACTAAGTTTGCCAAACATTTTTAAAAAAGAATAACATGTACAACAATCATAAAGTAGTGGAAGCAATAACATACAATCATACATAAGCAAACATAACAGATTACATTCCTTACGGATCCTAAGACGTTGAGTCACATTTAAAATTCAAATTAAACTAAGTCCAATAAATAACACATCCACATAAAAGAATAACTACAAGTCTAGTCCATTTAAATAATATACATTTGTTCTGAATACTAGTTAGAAATTAATTCAAAATTCACAATCATCCACTGTACATGTCACAGGGTATGAAAGACTGAAAGAATATACATTTATAATATAGATTACATCATCCCATTTAGATCCATGAAATAGAATAAAATACAATAAGTAAAATCACCCATCATATAAATATAACCATCCATCATAATACACAAAGACAGAATGAAAGGAAATGCAAACAAGGAACTCGAACCATGACATCTACAGATGGATCTCAATGGTAAAAGTAAAAAGCACTATCACCCGACCTTGTGGTAACCCAAAAAGGTGCACTCCCACCTCGCTGAGGGGATAGTATCAAGTCTCAAATAGGATATCAATCCCAAAAATCAAAAGTAATATCTAGGTCAAGGAAAACTCCAAAAGTAATCTAACTCAAAGGTTACAAGATAATACGACATCTAGACCGAGAGGCAAACAAAGACACGTAGTTAATCTATACTACTAGTGGGCAAGTGTCATTGCATGAACCAACTCTAGGGTTACCTAGCTAGTTTTTAAATCCTCGAGTTCCCTAGTGACTCTACGTGGAACTAGTATCCTTTCGTACTAACAAGGCATACTAACGATCTATTTTCGCAACCAAGCATCCTCTCTACTCCCGTCCTAGTTTGTATTAGCACTCAAGACATGGGCGAGGAAAGACAAGACTCTTATTAGGTTTATTTTACTCTCATTTAGTGTAGTGTTTTCACTTATTAACTACTTACAATGGGTTACCCTGGCAACCACTTTGGGCCCCAGCCTCCATTGCAAGCCACTTCCCAACTTAACATACAAATTACCTACCCTAGGCTCATAAAAGTACAAATCAAAGAATCGCAATTTTCACCTCAATCTTATACAAGTGACTGGAAAGCATCAAAAGATAATCCACAATAACACCTCATTTTTTTACGAGCAATTGGAAAGCATCCCAAAAATAAGTGATTGAAGACTCAAAGGTTAAGCCAAATATGTCATACCATTCATCTTGTTATCACACAAGAACACTGAAAAGAAATAATGAACAATAAATCCAAACTCATCTTAAAGCATACCATACACATTACCATGGTTGAGTTTAAAAGATCAAGATCAAATCATCATCATGACATCACAAACACATAACTCCTGAGCCTCTGGTAAACATCCTAAGATTGGTCAAAACTCTAGTCAAACCCAAACCCAAAACATAAGACAACATACAGATAATAGTGTAGTTTCATGGTTTTGTTTGATTTGAAGACACACAGTCTAAGTTTATAGTTAGGTTTAAGTTTTTGTTTCAATGTAAGGTTTCGAGTACATAAGATTTACATTTTAACCCTTACAACTTAACCCATTTCCCATTTTAGATTGAATTGCACAACTACCCTTATCAAGTCACAAGTATCACCATTAAATGTCACAAGATGACTTAAAAATAATATTCCATTAAATTATTAAAATAATAATTATCGGTCATTAAATAAAATAGTCATAATTCCATTAATAATCAAATTATTAAATAATAATAATAAATATAATTAAACATTATTAGTTGATATTTATCATTAATTCAAATTAACTTCAATAATAATTTAAATTGCTAAATTAATAATTAATGATTAATTTAAAACCATTAATAGAGTTTTTTTATAAATAATATTTATAAACTAACATTATTAAAATTTAATATTTTAATACAAAAGTTATTAAGTAATTTTAATTTAATAAAAATAAATCTAAATGAAATCGTAGCTGCATCTTGTAAATATAAGCCCGTAGGCTGTACATTACCACGTCAGCTACTGCTATGATAGCTCTGCTATTGTGACAATAGAGTACTGCCATGATAGCTCTGCTATCGTGACAATAGAGTACTGCAACCATAATACCTCTACTGGCATGGCAGCAGGGCCTGTCACGCGACTCCTTTAAAAGGCCGCTGAGACAGGGGAAAGGGAGGTGGGGGTTTGATGGCCCCACCTCCTTTTTAAATTTATTTATTATAAATTTTTTTAATAATAAACAAACAGCACCCCCTTGGCCTGCCCCCTCTAACATTTCTTTCTATATATAATCAATATTGTGAATTTAGTTTGATAGGGAAACCCAAATAAATAAGTCGAATTTCATTCTAAATTTGATTTATTTTCAAAACTACTTTGATTAAATAATGACTATTCAATCAATAAAAACAAGGGTTTCCTAAGTTTCAATCCTCATATCCAGAAGAATTCGATATGAATACCAATAAATTCAACATGAAATATTGAAAGATTCATCACAAATGAAATTTGGAAAAATAATTCAACAAACATGGTGTAGACAAGAATTTTGAAGAAACATAATTCATTGGGTGAATAAAACACGAGGCTCTACCTAGTTCTAATGCTAATATGCAACCACCCAAAGATTGTGCGAGAATTTTCTTTTCTCTCAAAACCTTCTCTGTAAAAAATCCCTTCTCCAAAAATCTCGGTCCTTGTGAAATGAACTCCCAATCTCTGATATGGAGTTCTCCCCTAAATTCGGGGCACTGATTGTATGATCGCGCAAGGGAACTCGTTCATCACAACCTTTGAACTCTTTATTTACTTACCTTTCACGTTTTCATACACACTTTTTGTAATATAAAATATCTTTATTAAATTTATTTGCTTTCTCTTTTTAAATTAATTTATTATATTTTAATCTCATGCATAAGCTTTAAGCAATTTAATTAAAATAAACTTAATTAAATAATTGCTCACTCTCTCTTATTGATTTTCGAAGCATTTTTAATTTAATATTAATTAACTTGAATAATAATATTATTTAGCATTTATTTAAAAATGATCTCCTAAATATATTATTATTAAATTAATTAAATGTTATTATGCTCTCAGTTTAGAACTATAATTTCCTCTTTAAATTTAATTCTTTTTATTTAATTAATTTCTCAATTAATTAAATACAATTAAATATTGAAATTATTTTAATAATTTTCCATTAAATTAAATCATTAATTAATCTTTTAATTTGACTTAATTAATAGAAAAATCACCAAAGACCTAAAAGACGAAATATGAAAACCCATTATAAAATACCACATACAAGATCAAACTCAAGGGCTATAATCATGAATTTACGTCATATGACGAATTCAGAAGGGTAATCATCTCAGATACTTGTCCAAATTTTCTAGGACAATCAGTTTAAAGGTTAGGATTTGGACTCAGGAATTTATCTCGCCTCTCTTACCATTGAGATATTGCACTAGGGTACGCTCATCCTAGCAATTTAGAGAAGTTGATATCCGGTACCTGCAATTTGAATAAAATCCATGCATGTACAAACAAATATATTCTAAACTAAATAGGCAATGACAAGAAGTGGTACATTGTGTAGATCCCAACTAGAATATAAGGTGACTACGACTCCCTTCTTTAACCACATTAGAAACATCATATATAAAGAAAACATACACACATACCATACACATGCAAGTATGGGGTAAGTATCCTTAGGAAAAACACGTATAAATAATCCATCTAATTAACATCATCAAATAACTGAAATCACTATAAATAATAATCATCAAGGTATAATCATGCATACATGAAGTAACTAGTATCAAAGTAGTCTCATCATATAATCAATTGTGTTATGAAAACAACATCCAATAATTTGGAAAATAATGCTACTAATCATCAAGCATAAACATAAATTGGCCTAAAAGAGTTTGGCAATAAAAACTGAATGTAAACTAGGGGTAGGCACTACAAGCCTACTAACTATGTCATCATATGAGTAGACTTATTATGCATATCATCAAATGAAAGTGACATCATTCATTAAATCTTTTGATAACTACACAATAAATATTTATATGAGTTAGCATGTCATTGATCTACAGAATCATACCAAGTAAAAAATCAAAAGGCCATTCCTTGACAAAACCTTGGTTTCCAACCTGAAAATATCTTCAATGTCTGTAATTCTACAAGACAACTAACTAAAAAATGGAAGGTTAAGGAAACATAAGTAATATAGGTAACTCTAACGAGGCTATGAACACCTAACTGACAGTAGAGAAATGTCATGTGGAAACCAAGAGAATATCATCCCATTCCTATGAACACCTATATGGAAATAAAGCACTATTTGATTTGATAGCAAGAATGATCAAACTATGTTTGATTTGATATTAGGAATGAACGAACTATGTTTGATTTGATATTAGGAATGACCAAACTATGTAGCTTACTATGACAATGGATTTCAACTCACACTCTCCTTTAAAATAAGAATGATTAATTCACATCAGCACACTAGAATAAATCACGTTCGCGCACTATAATGAATGTTTAATTTGACTCCTTTGATGGAATGACTCTCTCTCTCTCTCTCTCTCTCTCTCTCTCTCTCTCTCTCTCTCTCTCTCTCTCTCTCTCTCTCTCTCTCTCTCTCTCTCTCTCTCTCTCTCTCTCTCTCTCTCCCCCCCCCCCCCCCCCATAGTTTGACACTGTCATTAGAAAGCTTATGTACCAAGCTTGTCAATTATTATGTATTGTAGATACTAGCACAAACTTCCCTTGACTTACATAACCACTTACGTTTTCTTTCTTAGGATTTCTTAGCCTTTCTTGTTTTTTTTGGATGCAAATACTTCTTTCTTCCCATCCTTTCCCCTACCTTTTATAATTGATGTTTCTCCCTCAAAGCCTCGTCGCTACTCAATATGGACAAAAAAATGGGTTCTTTATATCTAAAAAGCTAATCTTCATAGCCACATTCTTCAAATGTTGACCACAACAACCCATTGCAATACATATTTTCACAAAGTTGTGTCCTCACAATGACTTATACGATTTGTGTTCAATTTGAAGCAATACAAAATAACACTATAACATTTAGTCTTAGTACATCTGTACCTACAAATAAATATATTTTTCTTTACATTGGACAACAAGGGGCGCATGCACCAAAGTTCATGCCTTCATGTTTTTATGGTTAACTGAAGTAGTATTGCATAAAGGGGAAATTAAATTAGTTACAAATTTTAGCACAATGGAATGAAATGCACAAGAGTGGAAGATTCATGTAGAAGAAATATGCAGTTAAGATTGAATATAGATTTAATTAGCTTAGTATCAATCTTAGATTTAATATGCCATTAATAGCTAGTCTTGGAGAGAATAATGCAAAAGGTTCCCAAGGCCATTAACAGATAGACCCAAGGACACAGAACATCCAACCAAGAAAACTTGACCCTTTGGGCTGCAAGTAGCTAGAATATTCAACCTAGAAAATTCCATCCAATTTGTGACAAGTAAATTTTGACATTAAACTAAATAAATTAAAACTTTGATCATTTTTATATTTTTTATTTTAACCGATAAATGGCCAAGGTCTTGATTAATTTTATTAAATCAATAATTTAGATACAATAGCTTCACTCCATTCAAACATGCACTGGTAGGAAAGAAAGGAGAACAAAACCTCCAGTCTTGTCGGGGACAAATGTCTTGTAGTATTATTACAATTAAAAGGGGCATACCCCAATCAAATAAAAATTTATAGTAATACAGGGGCATACCCCTGATGATTGTATAAGATTTGATTACAAATATATTGCCAATGTCACAATCCATAAGAGCCAATGTCGAAGCCAAATAAAACTCTTATATACTTGCCTTGCTCACTCATTCCTCCTATTGAGCTTAAAACACCAACATTGTTAGAACATGTTTTAATTAGAATCATAAAAAGAATAGCCTAAAGGTTCCAAGCCGGTCTATTTCATGTCTTTATTAATAAAGAATCTATCTTATTAAATAAAAACAACAATAAAATACATCCCATGCGCATTCATTAAATGACATGAGGAGGCCAATAATAAATTGCCTCAACTACTCTAAGGGTTAAATCACGAAACCTAAAACTAAGCCAAATAATCATAATATCCCATAATATAAAGACCACAAATTTAGCCAGAGACGTCATGGAAATTGAAAGAAAGTGAATGCAAATATCTCAATCCCTGCATGGAACATACCTTACTATGAACAAGATCATAAACATACATAACCTCCATCATATGAGAGTACAATTAGATTACTCAAAACAACACAACTAAGGATCTAATCACCATTGTAATATCAACAAGAATAATAAACCCGAGGCTACAACAAAATAAAGATTCACTCCCCTAAAAATACTAAGTCTAGAGGGTTATTGTAGAGTAAAACATGCATAGAATTGAGAGGAAAAAATTATAGAAACCCTGTGATGACAATATCCATGATCAAACTGTAAATCACAAAACAACCTCGACAACTCCTCAATTAACCAGTGTATCTAACTTACATATGATCAAGGATAAGCCTAATATATAAGACCAACATAAGATTTAACCAAAAGGAACTACTGATTATTATAGACTAAAATCAATACTCCATCAGCTCCTTTATTGGCAAGCCAATCAACTTTCTTATTTCCTTCTCGAAAAATATGGCAAACTTGAGAATCTTCAATATGATCAAGGAGCATAAGGACTTCTTTTATGTCATGCCCAATTTATAGGGCATAAACACACTAACAATTTTTTTTTTCTTTTTTTTCTCTTGTATTATTCAACCTGGTTCAAGGCTCCATCGGGAAAGAACCAGTAAGAAAACTCAACTTCTTTGCCAAATACATCAAAATTTAAAATAAATTTTTACATAATGTTGCAATTCAATTGAATTCTCTTCTAGGTATTTCACAAGAGATCTATTCCAATGTCTTCAATGCATCAAGGGAACCATGGGAAAGACAAGAGCTGACTTGGGGGTAAAACAACATATACGATGAACAATTCAAGCATGCATTCCCAACTTGATTTTGCACAGTAGGTTCAACATTGAAGCAAAATAGTGGGAGGTGGATTTTCTCAATAGGAGATGTAATGCCCCGCAAGGGATCCAAAGAATTAACCTAGAATTTCACTAAGTTTGGTAGCATTTTAAAAAAATAAAATAAAATATGAAAGTAAATACCACAAATAACTTAAGTACCATAACGGAAGCAATAGCAATGTCCATCTAAAAGTAAACATAACATACATAACAGATTACATTCTTTAAGGATCCCTTAACGTTGAATTACATCTAAATCAACTAACATTATTGAAGTCATCTAATATAACAATCACATGAAATAATAATGATAAGTCCAATGATTATACATTACATTTCAAATGCTCAATCATCCACTGTACATGTCACAGGGTATGAAAAGCTTAAAAGAATATACATATGTGAAATATGGTACATCATCCTATTCTAATCCATGATACATCAAAGTAAAGATAATCACAAGATACACATGATACATCATCATAGAAGATATATACATCCATCATAAAGATCAAACATAATAAACTAAGTGCACGGTTCCTCCCAACTGTAAATAGCATCATTAGACCATCGTGGGCCCTAGCCATCCCTCCGTGTGTAACATTCCAAATCACCAAAGAGATCATCAATATTAACATAGTAGGAATGTCACTGCTAACATATACTATATCATATGCAGAAAGTAATCTAACATGTGAAAATAAGCATAAGATAACATCATCTAACATATGCTAATCATCAATGAAAGGATACATATCCACCATCACGAAGGACGCACCAGCCACGATGTCTCAATGAATCTCAAATGGTAAGAGTGGAAAAACACTACCACTCGACCGCGTGGTACCTAAGTGGTCCACTCCCACCGTGCTGAGGAGATAATCTCAAGTCCCAAACAGGCTAACCAAAACACATAGCATAAATCTCTATAAATCCAGGAATCCTAAAAGTATACTAACTCAAAGGTTCCAATCACAAAACCGACATCTAATTCCTAGAGGCACACAAAGACATGTAGGAACCTACTATGCAAGCGAGAAAGTGTCATCGCATATATCATGTACAAGTTACCCTTGCAGTTAGCTAAACTCCATGAGTCCATACTGATCCTCATGCGGCCACTAGTATCCTCTCATACTGATGAGGCATACTATGGAATGCAAGGTTGCAACCATGTGTTCTCTCTACTCCCATCCTAGTCTATACAAGCACTCGAGGCATGGGCGAGAACAAAACAATTATCTTTTTAAGTTCATTCAGTTAGTATTAGTGTGAATGTTTTCACTTATTAACCAACTTACAATGAGTTACCCTGGTAGCCTCTTAGGGCCCCGACCCCCATTGCAAGCCACTTCCCGACACTACATGCAGATAACCTACCCTAAGCTCATGGAATCATAAATCTCAAAATCATAAAAGATAATCCATAATAAGAACATCAAATATGCATAAAAGCATCAAATCTCCATGAGCAAGCATCCATAGAAAATCATGACCACAACAACTCTCTATTGGCAACTGAAGTATCACTGATAATCAATAGTATCCATTGGTTCTCAATAACCAAAGTATATCTCAAATCATACTGATCGAAGACTCCAAAATGGTTGAGTCAAAAAATGTCACAACATGACATCATAAATCACATATCAGTCCCATCATGGCCACTAGAAAATAAACCAAGGATAACTGATCGATGACTCAAAAATGATTGGGTCAAGTGTCTCATAAATAAGAATCTCAACTATAACAATCAGTAATTACAAACATTACATAGAGCATTCCATCACATAACCATGGTTGGGTTTATAAAGATCGAGATTAAAATATCATCATGACATCACAATCACATAACCCCCAAGCCTCTGGTAGACGTCCTATAACTGGTCAACACTAGTCAACCCAAAACCCAAAATAATAGCATAAAGAATACACAATGTAAACACATGTTTTGGTTTTGCTAAATTTACATACTTGAATTTAAATGTGGAGGTTTCAGTTTACGTTTTCCAATTTAGATATGAAGTGGAGAAATTTCACGTTTTACCTAACCCACGTATTTGTTTGATAGATAAAAGTTTCTCCCCAAAACCATTAGACACAATTTTCTAATTGATCTAATAATATTTGGTTTATAAAAACTTTGTTGAAAAATGACATTTTCAATGAACCAATATTATCAACAAAATTTGCATAATTCAAAACTTTGACTTATAACTTGTTCTAATAATTAACCTTAATTAAACTAAATTTAATTAAGTTAATTATTAATATCTCTTCATTTTAATAATAATTGGTAAATTATTATGCATATTTTTAAATCATTTATCTTTTACAAATTGATCCATCTATATAAATCATTTTAAATAAAATATTTATCTATAACTAACATACATACATACATACATACATACATACATATATATATATATATACATATATATATATATATATATATATATATATACATATATATATATATACATATTTGCATATGTATATATATATATATACATATTTCCATATATATATGTATATACATATTTACATATATATATATATATATATATATATGTATATATATATATATGTATATACATATTTACATATATATATACATATGTATATACATATTTACATATATATATATATATATATGTATATACATATATACATATCTATATATATATGTATATACATATATACATATCTATATATATATGTATATACATATATACATATCTATATATATGTATATACATATATACATATCTATATATATGTATATACATATATATATATATATATGTATATACATATATATACATATATGTATATGTATATATATATATATATCAAATATACATATATTATAATATACAATAATATCATTTTATAAAAATGAAATATAAAAAAACCGAATTAACCATATCGATTGCCATCCCCAACGTCCATTTAAAACAAAACATATATAAATATAATCTCCCTCGCTGCGATACGCAGTACTTGCGGCTGCAAGCACTGCACCGACAGTGGGTACAGTGTACCCCTGTCGTCGCAGTCCTGTGATGGCAGGCCTCTGCGACCTGCGGGGGTATGGTAACATACGTACCCAAAATAATTCGCAGTGTATACTAATTTTTAAATAACGTTTTTAATAAAATGTTTCCCCATTGATGCGATTTGTAATTCAAAATTGAAATAAAGTTTCATCACTGCGATTTATAAAATACGATTATTCAATATATATGTATATGTATATGTATATGTATATGTGTGTGTGTGTGTGTGTATTTATATATATATATATGTATTAGCATAATTTAATTAAGTATCACAGCATGTGTGTGTGTGTGTGTGTGTGTGTGTGTGCAGATACAAAAATATTAACATGTATATTTTACAATGAGTATATACACAATCTATTTAAAGATTCTAATTTTCAGAATTTTTCTATAAGCTATTTGATCTCTAAATTTACCCAATGGTTTTCTAATGGATTTGGCTACAATTTAAACCCTAGCCCCGTGTTCTCTTCAGATCTATGCATATAAAGATTCTCAAATAAATTTTAACTACCCGTATTGAGAATGCATACAATTAAAATAGGAAAAACCTCAGAAGACATATGGAAGACACGAAGAAGACAGGGAATGCAAGATGCAGAAATAGCATAAGTAAAATCACAAGAATCTACCCGGATTTTGATGCTAATTCGCTCTTCCTCAAAAAACCCGTAGAGCAAGCTCCTCCCTTCTTCAAAATTCTCGAGTCCTCCAACGCTCCAAATGCTCTCCCAACGCTATGTCTAAGCTTCTAGGAATGCCTGAATATAAAGAGCTCTCAGAAAACACCTAGAATGTCTCTAGAAACAACTAGAAGGTGTCACCAACTAAGCATGTGTCTTTTCCAACCTTCTAGATGAGTGATAAGGTTGTAGACACCATGTGCTTAATTGATGCACTAACCCCTGTGTTGTTGACATATGAGAAATGAAAAGGTGCGTTAACTCCTAGACAAGCTTATAACTCTAAGTTAATTTTTTATAACTTCCATCTAAATTTTTTTATAACTTTCATTATTATTATTTATTTATTACTTTATTATTATTTTATAATTATTATTAATTATTAATTTCTAATTTTCTTTTATTTAATTCTTTTTTCTCAATTAATCCTCATTTAATTAATTATAATCAAAATATCAAAGATCATGATATTTTATATTAATTTTTCCAAATAATTAATTTATTAATTAAATCTATTTATTAAGACTTAATTAATAGAAAATTTACCATAGACCTCCAAGATAAAATATGAAAACCCATCATAGAACAATTCACACAAAATCAGTCTAAAGGGTTAAAAATCATGAAATATGTCATCCGACACATTTGGTGGGTAAAATATCCAGATACTTGTCCTAGCTCACTAGGACAAATGGTTTAAGGGTTTGGGATCTGAACTTGAGAACTTATCTCCCTTCTCTTATCATTGAGATAGTGTAATAGGGTACGCTCATCTTGGCAATTCAGGGAAGTCGATACCTGGTACCTGCAACCTGCATAAAAACCATGCATGTACATACTATATATATAATGCTAAGCTAAACAGGCAATGGCAGGAAGTGGTGCATCGTATAGATCCCGACTAGCAGGTGACTACGACTCCCTTCCTTAACCACATCAGAAATGCCATACAATATGAACAAACATGCACACCATACACATGCAAGTATGGGGTAAGTATCCATAATAAAGCACATGAGATAATAAACCATCTAACTAATCATCATTAATAACTGAAAGCAATATAATGATCATCATGCATACATGAAATGTAAAGTCTAAATGATCTCATCATATATCAACTGAATCCATAACATAATGTCTGGTAGTCTCAAAACAATACTACTAATCCATCAACATAAAACTAGTCTAACATAGTCTGATAATAATAACAACAATGTCCAGAAAAGATGTGAACGAGGGCAGGCACTACAGGAGACGCCAATCGCCATACCATAACATAGCCCTTTCAAGGCTAAAATTCAAGAACTTCCATTCTTCTACAAATGCCCTCTCGAGGCCAATGCAACAAGGATTTTCATTCGTTTCCATATCAAGAATTCACAATATCAAACAAGGTATGTGATGACAAGTAGGGGCCTATACACCCTACCCTCTTTACCTCCTCTCACCATGAGAGGAGACTCTACACTATTGAGGTCCAACTAAGGCCCTTCCCCCATACATGGCCACTTCTTCCCTATCCAAGGGTGAGTGAAGCCAAAACAACCCCCATGAAATCTCCCCAAAAACAAAACATCAAGGAAAGCATAAGAATAACATCAAGAAACAAGTTAAGATCCCTTCCAAAACACCCTCAACACACAAACATACAAGAAATACAAAGATCATCACAATGCCTTATGCATGAATCAAGCATGAACAATAAAAAGAAACAAGATCAAAAGAGTGAAAAACCCTACCTTCACAAAAAGTTATGGTAAAATGACAAGTTGAGAAGAGCTTATCCTCCCTTTCCTTCAATCTTCCCCTCCTCTCTAAAACTAGAGATTGGGTAACAACCCCAAAAACTCTCCAAAATGCCTCTAAGTATCCTCCCTAACTCAACTAGGCTTCAAGTAACTCAAGATGGAGTTTGAGTCACCAACTCATGAAGGAGACAACTCCATCTTCACAATCAACCAAAAGTAGGGTTTTTGAGTGACCCTAAAAGTCAACCAAGGAGGCTAAGAGGGTGGAAAGTACTCCCCACCCCTACCCTCACCCCTAGGGTACTTAAATTTAATGTTTTTAGGCCTAAAAGACTCCATAGAACCCAAACAAAAGTTAGAAATTTTTTAAGACCAATTAATCAACCTTCAAAGAAAGACAATGCAAAGACATCACAAATTAACAAGGGGTTTAGTTCCATCTTTCCATGGGGTTTCCTGGCTAAATTTCCTGCACACTCGTTGCACACATCAATAGTTTCAAGAAACACATGTATATATATATGTAAGAATACATATCAAGAAATTCATGTAAATTAAAACATCCAATTTTCTACAAATCAATTGTTTATCCCATTCTACTCATATTTAATTATCTCAACCACATAATCCATATAACATAACTTATTCGTTAATTCAATTTGAAGTACCAGAATAATCACTATTAGGCATGCATACACCTAATCATCATAACAACACCAATTAAAGAATATTGAACTATTTGAAGCATAAAACTTAATCACTGAGGTATCAAATCAACACTCTTATCTTCAGTTGAAAATGCTTCATCTCATCGTTAGTGAAATTTTAATGTTTTAGCAATCAAGATAATGTGGTAGTCCCTAAATTGCTAAGTATTAAAACATGGATATATCAACTACTCTAAATTTCATTAGGAAATTCACAATATAAGCATTACTTCAAAACCATTTTAATTCTCCTATAACAATTTTAATAGAGAATTCATATTTTATAATTACATACGAGGAGTGTCCTCACATTTTAATTTAGAGTTTAAGACCTAACTAGGCATCCCATGCTTCCTCACCACATTTAGAATAATCTAAGAATCACCTTCAATGATGACCTTAGACAATCCTAGACTACTACAAAGTTGTAAACCTTTATCAAGCGCTTCTAATTCTACCAAATTATTAAAAGTAGGAGGGATGGGCGAGGCTAGCTTCACAACCCACTTGCCAGAGTTATCATTAATAATGCAACTGATACTTGCCACACTCGGGTTACTTCTAGCAATGCCATCAAAATTGAGTTTATACCATCCACATGGAGGAGGAACCCATTTGCAACTAGCCCTGGCCTCCTTACTTTTCTCCAAATAAACAAGGGGCGGATTAATAAGATTGGGCCAATTTTTTTTCATAAGTCCATCCCAGATGGAGAAGGATCCCTCTTCTTTGGTCGATTTCCTAAGAAGAGAGTTCAACACCTCCATAATGGATGCTTCTATTTTTAGTAGCAAACCTTCCATACTCATTTTTGTATCCTGGAAGACATGACAATTTCTTTCCTTCCATAACTGCCATACAATAATCGAGGGGAAAATATTCCAAATCTTATTATAAACCCCACGATCCATGCTAGTAGGCCATGAAGAGAGAAGTTCTTGAAAAGAGTTCGGCAAAGGAGTAGACCACATAAGTCAGGACTTGAGCCACTCCCAACATGCTTGGGCATATGGACAACTATAGAAAAGGTGGTCCACATCTACGTTATTATGCTTACATAAAACACACCAAGATGGGCCTGTGATGCCAAATCTAGCTAGTCTATTGACAGTCAAGATTCTATTTTGAAGGCCAAGCCACAAAAAGAATCCTACCTTAGGAAGACAAGCCACATCCCAACATAGTTTGAGAGGCATCTCAACTAGCTTCCAACTTTGAGAATGGACTAAAGCCTTATAACCATATTTCACACTATATTTACCATCCTTAGAGCCAGCCCATATGAGATCATCAAACCTTTCAACTTGTTTAATACACCTTTATGACGCAATTTGCTCATACGCCTTAACTGAGTCGGGATCTAATCCTAATCCATCAACTGGATACCACCTCCACTATTGGAACCCATCATAACATATCTTAATCTTATAATCCTTGACCTTATCACCCCATAAGGATGTCAGCTTGATTTTGAGATTATCGTGACAAGGGGAAGAGGGAATCAGAGGATATTTGTCCCATGAGTTCGCCCAAAATAAGGCTTTATCCCCCAATCCCACATCCCAGGTCAAGAACTTACATATTAATTTTTGACATTTAGACATAAAGTTCCAATACTCTGACCCTTTCGACAAGCTTTTCATCCTAAAGAGCGAAAACGGGTCTATCAGATCAAGATATTTGTTATATAAAATCTTGGCCCATTTGTGGTTTCTTTCCGAGTATAACTGCCAAATAAGTTTTGCACCCAACGCTTAATTTGTCACTGCAACTTCTTAATCCCTATAACCCCAAATTCCTTAGGTTTGCATAGATTATACCATTTAATGAGGGATATTTTGTTATCATCTTCACTATCTTTCCATAGAAAGTTTCTAAGTTTTGTCTCAAATTTTGAAATCATACACTTAGAGAGGGGGAGACAAGACAAAGGAAAGATATGAATGACAGATAAGACCGAACTGATTTTAGTTGTTTTACCAACCTTTGTGAGTCACTTATCTTTCCAGCTACCTATCTTCTTATTTATCTTCTCAAGTGTGCCCATCCATACTTTACTAGATCTCGAGCCTTTTTCAAGAGAAATACCTAAATACTTACAAAGAAATTGCCCCTTATTGAAACCCATAATCCTACAAATTTGATATTCCATGTCCAGATTCATATTCATAAAGTATATTTCAGATTTTCTTTCATTCACCTTCTGTCATGAGGCGTCCATGTAGGACTGTATAATATCCTTAAAACCCAAAGCCTCAGGAATTGTGCTCTTTCTTGGTGAGATTGTATCATCTGCATATTGCTGGTGAGTGATGTTAAGCAGATTTCTAGCCACAGTGATACTAAAAATCTTGTGTTTTTGGTATGCGTCTAAAACCGCTCTTCCAAATGCCTCCACCATAATGATAAAGAAGGATGGAGATAATGGATCTCCTTGTCTAATACCTCTTGAAATTTCGAAGAAACCTTTAGGTGTGCCATTAATAAGAATAGAGATCTTAGGAGTGGAAATAAATTTGAAAATGATGCTAATCCATTGATGGAAGAATCCGAAGGCTTCGAGAGCCTTGCAAAGGAAATTCCAATCAACCATATCATAAGCCTTTTGTATGTCTAATTTCATAAGCATACATGTTTCTTTATTTTTGGATGTTGAATGGATAGTTTCTTGGATAGTAAGAATAACATCGAAGATCAACTTTGGAAAAAGTCCCTTAAGCCTATTTGCTAGAATTTTAGAGAAGATTTTATATATCGTATTACACAAGGTAACGGGACGAAAGTCTCTAGGATATTCCAGCCTGTTCTTCTTAGGAATCAAAGTGAGAAAAAAATAATTAATTTCAGCCAACAATGCTCCTCCATTCCTGGAAGCTTCAATGGCTTTCCATAAATCTTCCCCCAAAATATCCCAAGACTTTTGAAAGAAAAAGGCTCAAAAATCATCAGGCCCCAAAGATTTTTCAAGATTCATATTAAAGACAATTGATCGTACTTCATCAAAGTGATTGGTTTATTTAAATTTTTGTTGTCCCCAATCGAGATTAATTTAGGAATAAATTTAAGCATTTTGGATTGAGCCTCCCTATCTTAACCTTCATAATTATTTAATAATCCCTAAAAATGTGATACAAATGTATTCGCTATTTCTTGAGGATTATCCGTACAAATACCCAAATGATTAGTGATACTTGTGATTTTGTTTTGAGATCTACTATATATGGTAGAATTGTGAAAAAAAATTGTGTTTTGCTCTGCCTCATCTAGCCATTTGTCTCGAGATTTCTATCTCCAAAATATTTCCTCTTTGGAGAGGATGTCTTCCTATTTCGTGCGAAGTTCTTTTTCTAATAGGTAACTTTCATTATTCATGCCATGCTTAATAATTTCTTGATTAAGAATCTTTAATTTGTCTTCAATTTCCATCTTTTCTTTGAAGATATTGTTAAAGTGCTCTCTATTCCACCTTAGGATCTTTTCTTTTAATTTAATTTAGAAATAAATATAAACATCTTGGAGCCTTCAAAGCTAGCTTGTGTCCACCAAGCTTTAATATTCTCGATAAAATTAGGATCTTGAAACCACATCTTTTGACATTTAAATGGATTTCTGATTGGTTTAGAAGGTTCAAAAAACTCAGCACACATAGGAAAATGATCTGATCCTACATATGACATGATGGAGGACTGAAATTTTATGTTACAATCAGCAAAATTTCCCAAAATAAAAAACCTATCTAGTTTTTCATCAATATATGCATAATCCTTCCTTCTATTATTCCATGTGAAAGTGCCATTATTCAATGGAATATCTATTATGTTATGTTTATCAATCCATGCTTTAAAATCTAAAGATGATTGAGAAAGATGTTATGAGCCTCCTACCTTTTCTTCTAAGCTTAAAATGGTGTTAAAATCACCACCTATCACAATTGGACTGTCTTTACAATTGAGGAAAATAGAACTTAATTCATCCCATACAATTTTCTTCCCTATATGACTGATAGGACCATAAATATTTTTACATCCAATTGTTACTAAATTCTAAGCAATGAATATCTACTTTCTTAGAATTCCAAATTATACCTAAGCCGTCTGACACACCTGTAGCTTCCAGAAAGATTGATTCCCACACAACTAACCTAACATCTTATTAAGTTTTAAGCCTTTTGTTTGATTCAATTTTGTTTCCTGAATTAAAATGATTTATGAATTAAAAGTTTTAAGATATTGTTTAATTAACTTTTTTTGCTAGGGGGCATTTAAGCCCCTAGCATTCCATGTGATGATCCTCGTGAAGCCTTGGGAAGGCACTTCCCCTTCCCAATATTAAGTAAGTCATCAATTTTTTATTGCTCTTTGCAATGTCCATTTGCCTCTCTTAATTCCTTCAAAGATTTCCTACCTCTTTTACCATTTGATTTGCCATATTTTGGAGAGCTCAATCCTTCCTAATTCATATATATCCTGAGATCCTGTTGATAGTTAACTAGACTATATACTGAAGAAGTCTTGATAACCCCTGTTTTGTTTAGCTCTTCATTTTTTATTTCACCAAAGATTTGACTCGCTATTCCACACTTGTCCACATCCATAAACTTTAGTTATGCCATGTTACAAATTCTAGTACTATTAATTTTCTGATTGACTTCTGATATGTTACCATATTTCTTAGATTGTTTCAATATGTTATCCTCCATTTCAATCTTTAGTAGATCCCTTCTGAGATCTTCAACTATATAATCTTTGCCTCCTAGCTTGATGATTCTTTGAATTAAATTCTCCTTCTGGGAGGTTGTACTGTTGTTTATATTCTCAAAGCTAAAAACCTGAATCAGCTCCTACGATAGCTGATCTAAGTCCTTGTCTTCTCAATTCAAAGTTTCCTCCTCTGAAGGGATATCCTAATCTTTGTTAAAAAAAATTCAGACATCTTCAATAATGGAACCTTCTATTCTTTTACCCTCTAATACCTTCTATTCTTTTACCTTCTGTTCTTGGACATCTTCAATAATGGAACCTTCTGTTGTGATTGGTTAACCTTTAGAGTAAATGGTGAGGTCATGTAATCAACCAAAATCTGCCAGAATTTGGAAAAGGAATTGATTCCTTTTTTGCCAGGAGTAGATGTCTCCACCTCAGTATCTTGTGTTTGTTGCTAAAAAACTTGCCTTTCCATCGTTGGTAAGAATTATCCTCACCTCCATCTATTTGAGAAGCAATAAGTAAGGAGTTTTCTACTTCAACTATATCATCTTTCTCTAAACCTCTCGATGCCCTGCTTTGAGTTTTTGCAGATTCTTCTGTACTTGTAACTTCCT
Source organism: Cupressus sempervirens (assembly GCA_028749045.1). Lineage (NCBI taxonomy): Eukaryota > Viridiplantae > Streptophyta > Pinopsida > Cupressales > Cupressaceae > Cupressus > Cupressus sempervirens. The sequence continues at coordinate 452,298,390 of CM053783.1, forward strand.
CTCTTGTAGCACTTACTATATTAGATAGATCTTTCCTGCTTAAAACCTTATCTTCTTCATGAGCCAAATGTGATGGTTAAATAATTTTAACTTCCTCTACACTACTTGCAACCTGATTTTGATTCATATTTGCCATTTCCTCTTTGTTTGTCATTTCCTCCTTTTCCTCTATATTAATCCATTGTTTCGAACTTTTGGAGGTTTTCTTATTCTTCTTAGATTTATACTTTTTTGTCACCTCACACTTTTGAATTAATTCTTGAGTTTCTTCATGAATAATAATAGAATTCACCTTTATATTAGATGTTGTAAATCCCTTATCCTCACGAAGATCTCTTAATTATGAATAATGCATATACTCTTAGATCTTGTCTTTGTCTTTAGGCTGAAGAGAGGAGTCAAAACTTGCAAATTTAATGCCCATCCTCTTTCTTAGTTTGTAAACTGATGAAAACGTAGTCCGAAAATCTAAGGTAAGAGGAAGATTTTTGATTCCCATACCATTATGATCCTCAATGTTTATGATTTTTGAGATTTCTCCTTTAAATGAATGAAGATATAACTCATAGCTTGCCTTCTTTATTATTACACTTTTGTGAATAGTTGGCCCTTGATTGAATTTAGTCTTGATTAATAATTTCACACTATTATCAAACTGGAAAGATGCATCAATTCCTATGAATTCACCTAAAGCTGACCCAATCAATTTGAGTATTTCGATCTGATTTAATTTAGGTGGTAAGGACAAAATATTAAACCAAATTGGACACTTAACATCTACATTTACTAATTTAAAGTTTGGAGACCATTCAACAAATTTAACACAATGACCATTGAAAAAAACACTCTGAAACATTCATAAACTCATTTAAAACCTTATCTGAACAATTCAAATAAAGGACATTATCAGCGAAGAGAGATATACTTACCTAACCTCAACAATTTTCTTCAAGCCAATTGGACAAAAAAAGCATTTCTTCTTTGTATCCAGTCCAAATTGCGAAGATTCTGAGGTTTTTGCATTGTAGCTATGCTTCTTCACATTCTTCATTATGAATTAAGATGAAATTATCTATATCTGCATTATGAACAGAATTTCTTGGAGGTTTTGCCACACTCCTGCTACCTCTTTTAACAGATCTTCGATAGGGGGTAATGTAGGGTTTAGGGGATACATCATTGGGCACATCCAAATCTATGGAATTGTCCTAGCAAGGATGAAACGAAGCCCTAGCTGATTCAAGTGGAGGAGATAAAACATTGCATGGGATTGAGGAAGCGTATTTTGTCATGTTGAAAACCTTGATTTGATGATTTAAGCTTTGTATGGTGAAAAATGAATGTGGTCAAAAATTACTCAATGAATCTGAGCTATGGTGTTTGCAATTTGTATGGCATAACCCTAGATCCGAAGACTTTCCAGACAACCCGTCATTCAATAGAAGAAATTTACCGCGTTTAAGCTCATTATGATTGTCAGATTTGGCTAGAACGGAGAATTTGTTTCCGGTTTCAATAGTGTATTTAACATTTGATGTATTCCAATCTTTCACAAAGCTCCGATAATGACTATTCCTAGGGCATCTGTAGTTCCCATTTACCCATTTGGAGCTGTTCGCATGTTTGCTGAAATTCGCTGCTTTGCCTTTGCTTGTTGCTCTGCTTTTGTTCACCATTTTTTCTTTTTTACAAAACTTTGATAATTTATTGTAAATGGAAAATAGAAAATTTTATGTCATTTTAAGAAATACTTAAATAATAAATATGTCTTTTGACTTAAATCATATAAATCTAAGATCAATAAATCAAAGAAAAATAATAATGACCGTAATAACATAATAATACTAATTTTGGCTTATAAAAATAATGTAATAGTATTGGTATGATTGATTTACTCATGACTAAATTATAGATCATTATTTAATTTCGAGTTGTCTCATATGTAAAAAACTAAGCCTTGTATTATTACTTTAATAGTTCTGGAATATTGAACATTTAATAATAACAATGCCATTTCAATAATAATTATACTTACTAAAAGCTTCAAAGCTTGATATATGTTTTTCAAAGTTAAATAGCAATGATATCTACATTTCATATAATATATGTTTCAAAATTATAGAATAATATTAAAATCAAAATATACAAGTATTTAAAAACAAATATGACCTTATTATTCAAATTCCTCATAATTTTTTTTCAACAAAATTTATAAATATTTTTAGTAAAAATTTATGAAATAATTAGATTCTTAAAAATATACTTTTGTTATTTATTAATTTAATTACAATTTAGAATAAAAATATATTTTTAAATAAGAATAAAAAATTTAAATTACAATTAATTTAGTTTCTTATTTTCAAAAATTGGTTATAATTTAAGTAGCTCCACAAAAAAACATTGGCAAGTTATGATGTTTTCTTTTAAAAAGCTTAATTAGAATAAGATTGGAAAATAATAGGCAGTAAAGTATAGTGTAAACTTAAAGAAATAACCATTTACAAATTACAAAAATAAAATTAATAATAAATAAGAAATATAAAACATTTAACTCTATATTTGAACTTAGAAAGGAAAATAAAGAGGGATAATTAATATTGATTAGACATTCATTTGTGAGGTGGAAAATAAAAATGTTTGTTTTTAAAAAAAGTTAATCCACTTGTCACAAATGTGGAAAAGATAAAGATAAAGTTGTTAGAAAATATTTGTATTTTTGTTGGAGAAAATTGATTTTTCTCATTGCCAAAAATAGAATGGTCCAATAGAATGAATGAAAAATGTGATTTATTAAATAATAAAAAATTAGAAAAAGATATAAACATTTGAAGTTTCTTTTAATCTTTGAAATCCTATGAATTGATTGGTAGTTATATTGAAAAATTGAATTGAATGAAATCCACTAATAAAGAACAATGCCATGTCAAAATGATATTAAACAAGAGACGCGATGCGTCATAGTTCCTGCCTAATGCATAATGGTTGTAGAGGTGTAGATGAGTGAGAATAAGGTTAAATAGTTCCAAATTAACATTGTGAATGCATTTTTTTTGCCTAGAAATGCACTTGTGATTTGATAGAATGACTCATATTTTGTTATTAAGTTCTCATGTTATATTATTATATATTTGGATATTTAAGCCCAAGAATAAGAGGCCAAAGTACCCAATATGGCACTAACTACCTAATATCATACTATGATCAATACATATGCTAAGACAAATTTGCACCTTCTATATTGACAACTTAAAATATGTGCAATGAAGAAAGTTATCCATACCAATATTTGAATTATAGAACTTGAAGAAGTGATGAAGCATTTGGAGTATCACATTACATGTTTAAGCATGTTATGCATGCTACTAGAGAACCATAAGTAGTTGGAAAAACTCTCTCAATGATTAATACATATAAATTTGATGTTGATGAATAAATATGATGTAATAAATAAGAAATATGATATAACTATTTAATTTTAATACATAGTTTATAAAAACTTAATAATAATTTATATATCTTTTAGAATTGAATTATTTCTTTTTTGTGATTATTTCCTTTAGTATTTTTTTGATGTAAAATATAATTATTAATTTAATATTAAAATATATATTTAAGTTTTAAATATATTTAAACTAAATGATAAATTGTTTAAATATAAAATATTATTAATAATAAATGATATAATTTACAAATTGTAACACTTATCAATTATACATATTACAAACACTATTATAAAATATAATTAAAAAATAATATTGCTTAATTTATTTTTAAAAAGTAAAATAATAGTAATAATTTAACTACATTTATTAAAAAATCAAAGTTTTAAAAAAATTAGAAATTCAAATACAAAGATATAACATATTGAAATTATATTTGTTAGTGAGAATTAATATTGATTAGACATGTTGTGTGATGTTGTGTGAGGTGGAAGATAAAATGATTGAAAAAAAATCTTATCAACAAATGTGAAGATAAAGTTGTAACTAATGCATTCATTAATGCAAGATGAAGTTAGAAAATATTTGTGTTTTTGTGGAAGAAAATTAATTTTCTCCCCCACCAAAAATAGTATGGACCAATAGAATGGATGAAAAATGTGATTTATAAAATAATGAAAAATTAGAAAATGATATAAGCATTTGAAATTTCATATAATGTTTTAAATTCTTTGATTTGATTTCATATTAGAGTGACATGAATGCATAAGTATTCCTACCATAGGCAGCAACTAATAATATCTACTAATTTGACATGTATGCAAACATAAACACTTATAATTAAAAAGGGTAAAAACCCACAAATATTAACACTTAAAAATTACACTAATTTAAGATTGATAAATGTTATTTATTATTTGTAAATTTAATTATTACTTTTTACTTTTTATCATTTATACATAAATTTAGATATTAATACAAAGTTAATTATTACTTTTTGCTTTTTACTATTTCTGCATATATTTAGATTTTAAGTAAATGTAATTTATATATTTATATTATATTTAAATTTTTAATCAATAAATACTAGCCACTATGTGGCACTTGTTATATAAATATATTTTTACTACAACATCAATTTAAATCAATAATAAAATATACTTCAACACATACTTTATACTATAATACAAAAATGCAAACTACAATATTAATATAAATTTAGATTTGAAACAAATATAGATTAATTAATATTGTCATTTAAAAAACTTTTAAATTAATTAAAATTTATAAAAACTTAAAAAAAAAAAAAACCAAATACATCTAAACTAAATTGCCTTGTTCTCCAAGTACTAGCAATTAAAATCATTCATCCATTCAATCATTGTCCTCAAAATTTGAGTATTACGCTAAAACTAGTTAAAACCCACTCTCATTCGTAGAATGAGAAAAAGGAAATATCCTATGTTAAATTATCCACAGAATTTTATGCTACGCTCAAATGTAGAAAGTAACGGGAAGATTCCAATACGCGTCTCAACTTGTCCACGTAACACAAAAATATAATTCAAAGATTAGCCACGTCAGAGTACGAGTACACACGAAGTCCAGCTGTGTTGGAAATTTCAAACAAATCCGACCGGGAATCATAAGAAAATATAAAAACCTCAATTAGAGAATATAACTTGAGTAGGTCAACCAATCATGCCTCCCCGCCAGTGATTAATGTAAGAGATGACCTGCAGAAATAAATCCTAATTCTTAATTAAATCTCTCGCCATTATACTTAATTCCATTTCGATCCCTTTGTATGTGATCTGCAGCAGGAGTAATTATTATTAGTTTGATCATAACAACGAGGCGTCGGATGGGAGTTCGCACCAGCGATCGTTTCACGGCCCCCGGGAAAATGTTGAGAAATTTAATGGTCCTGTGAGGATTTCCGGTCTCGTTTGCAGGTATCCCCCGATCTGATCTGTTTATTTTGACCGGTATATGTGAATTTAGGGTTTGTGTTGGGGAAAATTTATGTTTTTTAGGGGTATTAAGGGGGGTTTTTGTGTTCTTTATCCCTAGATTTGTTGGAATTCGGGAGGCGTGATCAGGATGAAGCGGTGGATTTTCTTTACTATTAACTTTTGTGTTTTTGGTGTTTGAATTGGTTATTTACGGAGCATTTATTCAGGGGCGGATTAGGGTTATGTGTTAGGGATGAGATTTTACAAGGTCCTCGTGAAGTTTCGTTTTGGGGGTTTTTTCGGAGGATTTATTGCTGTTTCGAGAGCATGTTGTGTAGAATTCGGGAAATATCACCATTTAACACCTCATTACAGCCTATTCGAGAATTGGAGGGAGAAAATAGGGGTACTTGATATTGCTTTCCACATTTTTGTTGGACTAGCAGCAACATAAATATTGAGATTTATGTTAAACTCTGAGCAACGTTCAGTCAACATATGCAGACAACTTTATGACTTCAGTATGGGTATTAGAGTCAGGTTATTAAACTGGAGGACAGAAATGTGGCTTTAATGGGAGGGATGGGGACGAGAGTATTAAAAGCAATTTGTACTCCGAAACCCAATGGCAACATGTACTTCAGTGGTATTGCATTCATATAGCTTACTTGAGGTCCTACGATCACGAGTCCTAGTTGATCCATGAAAGTTGTCCATTATACCTCCCGTATTTAACTATATTATGGACATGAGCTAGGCTTGTTTGTAAAATTCTATCTCACATAACTTATGAGATTCAGAAGGGCCATGTTTGTAAGTTATTATATAATATTAGATATTTTTCTGCCATTTTAGACAATCTCACTTTCAACATTTTTTGCTGATACGAAATAGCTGATCAACTTTGACCCAACCTGCCAACGTCAATAGGTAAATTACTAGATCAACTTTGTAGTTGCTTCTGTTCTTGCCCTTTTTTTGGTCATTGGCCCCTTGTATTTAGCAACATTGAAATCCTCATTGCGTTGTATTCATATATATTTAGTGCAATCTGGTAACAGATTAATTCATTTAGTTTGTTTTTCACTGTGGGATTTGCCATTTTTTCAATTGTTTGGTAATTAAACATTGTGACAGCTTAAGTGACACCTGTGAATTCCAGGAATGAAAATTTGAAACAGTAAACACTGAAACTAGGATCTATCAGACAAGTTTCATTAGAACCTTGGTGGGAAATATTCTCCCCATGGTAACACTGGAATATTGTTGCAATGTTGCTCAAACATTGTTTATCCACAGTACCAAATTGTGAGAGGCAAATTGGCAATGTGCCATATTGTTGATTGAAATTAAGCTTCCAGTGATTAATGAGATTTATTGGGTATCCACACCTAAGAAATGTGTGGGAGGCTAATTGGTAATGTACTATACTTGTTGATTTAACTTTGGCTTTCCATAAGTTCTGAGGCTTGTGGGAATCTGTTCCTAGGCAAATCCAATGATTTTCTTTTTCATTAGGCTTTTGATCTTTTTAGAAAGACATTTCCATGCAATACATAATTATATATTAAGAATGCTGCTATTTTTTTTGTCCTCCTCTAAGTTTTGTATTTTGAACACATATTTCAATTTAGAATTATGATTAGCTCTAGACAAAGTTTATTTTCTCATCTACAGATGGGTTTCTCTATAACTGGACTAGCTGCATGGACCAAGCTTGTTCAGTGAGTATTCACTAGGACCTAATCAATTAATCTTTCAACATTCTTTACAACTTATAAGGGTATACCCATATTACTTTAAAAAACAGAAGGGAATTAAACAATGCATGCAGCTTCAAGTTTTCAACAATTAGATGATGAAAGAGGACTAATTAGTCTTAGTAGATGGACTTCTTTATTATTACCATTGACTTCCCTATTACCATTGACTTCCTAGAAGGGAAATCATTTCTCCACAGCAATAGCTTATATCTACTACAATGTTGCTCTCAGCCTTGGTTATTCTCACCATCAAAGGGAAGGGGAAAATTTGGAAAATGTGATAATCTTTGGTTGATTATGTGGGATTCCAATAAACGACATGTTATTTGCCAATATATTCAACCAGTCATTGAATTATATTAGAGGTATTGCAAAGTTTGCTGCATGAGAGTGCGCTGAATGTTATACACAGAAGTATGGTGTGTTTTGGGTTATGATGATGAGATATGTGCTATCAAAGTGACAATGAGAAATTTTTGAACCGTATAGTGGAGAATGTTTAACTTCACTGAACAACAAAGTTCAAAAATCAAGTCACTAAGTGATTCTAAACTTAGGGAATACTATGATGCATATCCCTTGAGGCTAGATGAAGGTAGATTCTGAAGTAAATCTAGGTAGGATTCAATGCCCAGTATTCCGAAGTAGAATGATTTGAAGGTCAGATTCTGATGTTTGTACAGAGATGATAACATGGTTAGAGAATAAGAATAGAATTTTGATTTTGGCAATATAAAAGTTCAGTATTTAATTTTAAAAAAACATTGCAAATTCTATTCAGGAGTTCAATATCTTAACTGTCCAAGCTGACTTACTTGGTTTTGTTTGAAATGAATTGTTGGAGAGTCATAAGTGAGATCAGTCTTGAAAGTTCTTTGTGGATGTTGGTTTATTAAATTAGCCCATTTCATTTGTTACTTAAAAGTATTCTGGCATGGTCCCCTTGCCTTTTCATGGCAATACTTGCACCATTAAGCATGCATCCAAGAATAATAAATATAGGACATATTAGGATGCTTGAACCACAGCAACACAATTCTAAGAATCAAGTGTCACTGAAATTCAAGCACAAGGATTACAAACATGCAAGACATATTGTAGTCCTTAGGTGTAATGAAAATTTTATTGTTTATTTTAGGATACTATACACTCTTTCACATTATTTCCAAAGATAAGTTGCTTAACCTCCTTTACATTTGAATTCCTAATCTAATATTTCTATGATAGACAATTATCGTTACTTTAATCTAGTTTGATTAAAGATAAAATGTGTGCATTTAATTTGATTGGCCAAGATTAAGTTTTAGATTTACAACCATATAAAACCTCAATTAAAACAACAACAATCACTTGAAGACAAACTTATCATCTCCTTACCCTTAACCATTTGATAAAATTCCTCTTGAAAACAATCATCATCGGACCTAATTTATCACCCCATCCCTTCCAAACATTCACTGGTAAAGATTCATAGTAAGAAATCTGATATTGAAGATAACCCAAAGCTATTGTTCTTGATTCTTTAGACTTTTCACTCTATTACACATCATTAAAATCATTCATTTATTCAATCATTGATTCCCAAAATTTGTTCTTCTTTAAACACATTAAAACAACTATTGTTCTTTAGATTATTAAAGCATTCACTCGCATACATTCATTAAAATCATTCATTCATTCAATCATTGTTCCTCACAACTTGAATCTTATGTTCAAACTAGCTAAAACCTCTTTCATTCTGTAGAATGAGAAAAAGGAAATATTTGATGTTAATTGTCCACAGAATTTTATGCTAAACTCAAATGTAGAAACCAATAAGAAAATTCCAATACGCGTCTCTACTCGTACATATGGCAAAAATACTATTCAAAGATTAGCCACGCCAGACTATGAGTACACAGGAAGTTCAGCCATGTTGAAAATCTCAAACTCTGACCAGAATCATAAGAAAATATGAAAATCTTAATTAGAGAATATAACGAGAGTAGGTCAACCAATTATGTCTCCCTGCCAGTAATTAATCCAAGACAGGACCTGCAGAAATAAATCTTAATTCTTATTTAAACTCACCATTATACTTCGACATTTCATTTCGATGTCTTTGTATGTGATCGCAGCAGGAGTAATTATTAGTCCGATTAGAACAAAGAGTCATCAGAGGTGAGTTTATATCAGTGATTGTTTCACAGCCACTGGGAAAATTTTGAGAGATTTAATGGCCTGGTGAGGATTTGCGGTCTCCTTTGCAGGTATGCCTGGTCTGATCTGTTAATTTCAACCATTGGATGTGAATTTAGGGTTTGTGTTGGGAATTTTTTTGGTTTTTAAGCAGTGTTAAGGGGAGTTTTTGTGTCTTTCCCCTTTCATTTGTTGGAATTCAGGAGTGAGGGGGTTGCAACTTAGTGCCTAGTGGTGTTTGATTTGGTTATTTATGCAGCATTTTTATTGGGCAGATTAGGGTTAGTTACTAGGGATGAGATTTTTATAAGGTCTTCATGAGGTTTTGTTCTGGGAGGATTTATTGATGTTTTGGGAGCTGCTTGTGGATAAATCGAGAAATATCACCTTTTAATGCCCTAGTAAGAGTCTAATTGAAGATTGGAGGGACAAAATAGGGGTACCTGATGTTGGTCTCCTCAATTAGGTTGGAATAGTGGCAATTAAATATAGAGATTTATGTTTGCCTCTGATCAATGTTCAGTCAACATATGCAGACAGCTTTATGACTTAAGTATGGGTATTAGAGCCAGGTTATGAAACTGGAGGACAGAAATGTGGCTTAAAAAGTTAAATGGGATGAAAGAGAACAAGAGTATTCAAAGCAATTTGTATTCTGAAACTCAATGGCAACATGTAGCGTAGTGGTATTGCATTCTAAAAGCTAATTGGAGGTCCAAAGATTGTGAGTCCTAGACGGTACATGAAAATTGTACATCATACCTCTCCATTTAAATATACTATAGACACGAGCTAGGCTTTTTTGTTAAATTCTGGCTCCCATAACCTATGCAATTCACAAGGGCCCTGTTTGTAAGTTATTATATACTAGATATTTCTCTCTGGCATGTTAAACATTCTCACTTTCAGCATTTTTTTCGAAGATGAAACAGCTGATCACCTTTGACTCAACCTGCCAAAGTATAAGGGGTAAATCACCTTATCAACTGAGGAGTTGCTTCCAGTCTTGCCCTTTTTCAGGTTTTGGGCCTTTGCATTAAAAAACAGTGATACCCTAATGTGTGTTGCATTCATATCTATTTTAGTGCAATCTGGTAACAGCTTGACTCATTTAGTTTATGTTTTCCATTGTGGGAGTTGCTATTTTTCTAACTGTTTGGTAATTAAACTTTGTGACAGCTTGAGTGACATCTGTGATTTCCAAGAAGGGAACTTTGAAACAGTAAACACTAAAACTAGGATCAGTTGGCCTTAGCAGACAAGTTTCATGAGAACTTTGGTGGGAAATACTTTCCTTATGGCAACATTGTAATATTGCCGCAATGTTGCTCAAAACATTGGTTATCTACAGTAGCTTATTGATTGAACTTTGTCCATAAGCTGTGAGATTTGTGGACACGTGTTCCTAAGCTAATCCAATGGGTTTCTTCTTCCTTTAGATATTTAGCCTTTTTAGTAAGACATTTTCATTGCGATACATAATTACATATTGAGAATGCTGCTAATTATTATTGTCCTTGTCGGGGGCAATTCCAAGTTTTGTATTTTGAACCCAGATCTCAATTTAGAATTATGATTCGTGCTAGACAAAGTTTGTTTTTGCATCCACAGACGAGTTTCTCTATAACTGGACTAGCTGCATGAGATAAGCTTGTTCAGTAAATTCGGATTTGCATAGATTAGAGGATTCACAAAGATCTAATCAATTAATCTTAAATGTTCTTTACAGCTTACAAGGAAATTATCATTTAATCAAGGATTTTAGCACTGTAACTTCAAAATAAATAAATAATGGGATTGACCTATGCATGCAGCTTCAAGTTTTCAACAATTTGATTACGAAAGAATGACTTTAGAACTAATCGGCCTTGATAGATGGATGATTTATTATTGGCATTGACTGCCTCGGAGGGAAATCATTTCCCCATCACAGTATATCTACTACAATGTTGCTCTTAGCGTCAATATTCCCACCATCACAGACTTCAGAAATTGTGATAACCATTGGTCTTATGCTGAAATCATGTCACCAAGTGATTCTAAACCTAAGGAATACCATGATGCCTATCCCTAGAGGCTAGATGGAGATAGATTCTGAAGTTCTGAAGTGAATCTAGGTAGGGATTGATGCTCAGCATTATGAAGTAGAATATGTGAAGGTTAGATTATGATGTTTTTTGAATCCGCTGTTTGTACAGAGATAATAACAGGGATAGAGAATAACAGTAGAAAAATTCTATTTTGGCAATATTTAAGTTTATTAATTTAATTTAAAAAAACATTGTGAATTCTATTCAGGAGTTTGACATCTAACTGTCTAGGCTGACTTACTGGGTTTGGTTTGAAGCTCATTTTGGGAGAGTTATAGGTGAGATCTGTCTTGAAAGTTCTTTGTGGATTTTGGTATATTAAATTATCTCCCTTCTGTTGTTACTTAAAAGTATTTTGCTATGCTCCATGTAGTTTCCGGGAAGGGGGTGTTTTAGGGGACGGGAACGTGTTTCCGGTATGGGTATAGGTTGAAGCCAAAATTTAGGGGACGGGACCTTACAAGAGGGCTATAAAATATAGGGTATTTTTAAATTTTTATATATGGAGTATTAGATTTTAGAGATAAATTTCAAGTATGCATATCATATCATTGATAAATCATTCACCATAGAATGCATGGAAATTGAAAACTATCAAGATTAAAATCAAAATGAGAATATATATCCGAATATTGCATACAATTAGCAAAAATGCCCAAAGGCTCCAAGTATCAATGTATCATTATCATGCATGAAATCAAAATGACATAATGAAAGTAAATACTAGAAGTGTAAATGAGATGTCCAACTCCATAATAATCAAAAGCAATAATGTATCTGAGTATCTGCAAGGCTACTGTTTTCCTCTTCCTCTTCCCAACTTCCAAATAACTCGAACAAAAGACTTGACTCTTTTGTGTTTTAAAGCCAAAGTAGGGTTTACAATACTTTATAAATACCTAACATCCATGTGGGCCTCGTGCGGATGGGAGTCAAAGCCAAAAAAAACATTTTTTTAAACTTTATTCAATGCTGACCGTGTGCTGGGAAAAAGGGGACGGGGTGGGGTTTTGGGGATGCTCGAGGGACAGGAATGGCGTCCCTCATACAGATTTCCATGCCCAAGTTTCCAGCGGAACAGGAAATGGCATTTCGGGGACAGTACCTGAAATTGCCCATTTGGCACGACACATGGGATGGCCAAAAAGGGTACCTGTGTACCCGTTTCGTACCTGGTACGGGTACGACGGTAAAACCCCAGGAAACGCGTCCCCGTGGAGCATAGGTATTTTGGTATGGTCCCCTTGTCGTGTTATGGCAATACTTGCACCATTAAGAATGCATCCAAGAATTATAAATGTGGGACATATTAGAATGTTTGAACCACAGTAACACAATTCAAAGAATTAAGTGTCACTAAAATTCAAACACAAGGATATCAAACATGCAAGACATTGTAGTCCTTAGGCGTGTTGGAAATTTTATTGTTTTAATTTTGTTTCATTTTTCTTGTGCTTTTGTATAATCTAAATTCTTGTTTTTATATATTCCATGTTATTCATTATCATTCGGTGTATTGGCCTGAAAAGCTGATAATTGTACTCGTTTTTTTTAGTTTTGCAGTTTCCTTTCTCCAACTCTATAAAGAGGGAATTTACCAATTGTTATATGCCCACGGTACATGACCTGTTAAATGGCCAGGGGGAAAATTCATGGTAAATCTGGCAAGGGTAGGAACCAGATCATGGAAAATTTAAACATGCAGGAGAACCCTAGAACCTTTTTGAAGCACAGGCTTGAAAACGATGAGAATGAAAAAAATGACCCTTCAACTCCATTAACTAAAAGGCAAAGCCTAGACAGCAATCCAGCAAATTGCAATTCAGAAGGTTGTATCTATTCAATTGATGAGGCTTGCAGCCCTCGGAAGGGAGAGTTTAAGCGCCGCCTGTTTGGAAGTGAAAAAAAGGCAGATAATTGGAAAACTCGATATTTGAGGAGTATGGGAAAGCTCACAGACTATATGGAATTGCCAATTGGAGGAAGAGGTAGTCATAAGCATGGTAAACGGTGTCTTCCAGATTCACCACATGATAATTGCATTCAAATGCATCCAGGTCAATCTGAAATGAATTTGCCCAAGGTTGGATTGTTAGTCCCATATGACATGATGGAGCCTATTGCCAACAATCATGCAAGTCTTCATACTACCTCTTCTACCATTGAACGTAGCTCTAGTGATCATGCATATCCATCAACTCCACAGAAAGCTTTAACACCTATGAATACCAAAAAAAATGGTGTTACCTTTTGTAGAAGCTTTACTGAAAATGGTGACAATGATATTTTGATTGCAGAAGGGTTTGGTGATGACTCATCTCATTCAAGGCCTTGTACTGTATCACCTTGTCGGGGTGAAATGACTTTTGCAGAAGCTGATTCTATTGCAAGTAGACTCAGAAAATCAAGATATAAAGATGGAAAACACCTTGAATCGATTAATATGAACTCCCCAAACTTTACCCAGAATCAATCAGGAGCTAGTTTGGAGAAGTTGATGTCTCAGGCATCTGAAGAAAAAGTTCAGGAAAGAGATCCTGCAAGATTGACAAAACATCAAGATATTATGGAATATGAGGAAGCGGATCACAAGCAAATTTTCCTTCCAAATGGTTGTGAACCTTCTGATAGGCCATTGTCTACCAGGGTGGGTGAGGCTTCTTCTCATGAAAATGGTACAATAGCTGAGTATTCCGAGTACAAGAAGGAAGAAAATAAAGAATCTGAAGGAAAGAACACAGAGAAGAGTTCCATGGGGTCTATGGAGGAATGTGAAAGAAATGAAGATCACGAGTCCAAATGTAATCGAGAAAGCTCAGTCTTTCATGAAGCTCAGCCCAACCAACAATTTGCATTACCAAGTGATGATACATTATCTCCAAATAGTAGAATGCTACGTTCCAAGACTGGGAAGTTGGGTGTATCTCCAGAAAATGTTGCAACCCAGTTAGAAAGCATGCAACGAGATGTTTCTGTATCCAGAAATCAGCCACTATGGAATTCAACTAAAATCAAGCTTAAGATCAAAATGCCAGAAAAAACAGTGTTCAATTCTGTCCCATCAACTGTTAAATTGCTTCTTTCAACAGGTTTACTTGAAGGTCATGTTGTTCGATATGTGGGCCGGGGAGAACAGGTACACATCAAATGCTCTCCGTTGCACCAATAATGTAACTAAGATTTTTAATAGCTTGTCTTTTTGTTCAGGAATTGCTCAGTGGCATTTTAAGAGGCACAGGAGTATTGTGCAATTGCAGCGCATGCAAAGGAAAAAAGGTGAACATAACACTGATGGTTTTCAGTATATATATATATATATGTATATCTTTTTTGCACTATTTTTATTATGTGGTGCTGCTTGTCACTCATTCAATATGTTGCCTGAATTAAAGGTTGTCAGTATTTGCCAATTTGAAGTTCATGCTGGCAGTACAGCAAGGCATGCCAGTGATTTTATTATTCTTGAGAATGGAAGGTCTTTGCGTGATGTCTTTGAAGAAGCCAAGAGTGTTTCACCTGAAAACTTTAGTGAAGTTATTAGCAAAGCTATAGACTGCTCGTCAAATAGAGGATTCCATGCTTGTCGGAAATGTAGAGGTAATGTGCTTATAATTTACGGTTTAATTAGTTTTTTGTGCAAAAAAGTTTATTGTCATACCTTGACATTTAAGCAGTGTGGTTTGTCCATTTAAGTCACATTTGTAGTGGTATTGATATATTTTGTTGTTTAAACTGCCTGTAGCACCTATTGATGAATCTAATAAAGGGAAATCTAGTTCAATCTGTCGAATCTGTGATGAGGCACAAGAAAATCAGAAGGCACTAACTGTTCGTGTAAGGTATGGTACAAAAGCAACTATTGTAGCCTGATCTTACATTTCTCTCTATGGACGCAATTATGGTTTAACATAATACTACTTAAAACATCATGATGCAGGCCTAGTCCTAGAATTTTGGAACGGAAAGTGAAAGACAAACCAAACACAAGGCTGCTCATCAAGTAACTATTGCTTCTTTGATTTGGTTTCCAAGAACTTTCTATTTTTCTCAGCTA
The DNA here is from genome assembly GCA_028749045.1 of Cupressus sempervirens. Classification (NCBI taxonomy): domain Eukaryota; kingdom Viridiplantae; phylum Streptophyta; class Pinopsida; order Cupressales; family Cupressaceae; genus Cupressus; species Cupressus sempervirens. The sequence continues at coordinate 452,313,870 of CM053783.1, forward strand.
ACAGTGAAATGAAATTTGAAATGCAGGCGCTCTCCTAGTGTTTCAGATGTCAAAGTGCGGGATAAACAAAATGTTAAGGCTAGGATGCAGCAGAAGTAAATATCGTGTTTTGTTTGAGGATCTCATTTCTCGTGTGTTTTTGCTTTATCTTTGGTAACAGACACTTAGACAAAATTGTGTGTGCTTCTGCTAGTTTGACCACATTATTAAACTATCGATTTTAGTTGATTAGGGCATTTAATGACAGAGGTCACCTAATAAGTAATTGGCACAGTGATTTAAATTTGTTTGCTTTGAATTCAATTTCTTTTTTGCAGAGACATGACTTTGCATAAGATAATTTTCAAACCAAATGGTTTGGCAGATGGAACTAAGCTGGCCTATTATGTAAAAGGACAGGTATACTTGTCTGGATTAGTTGCATTTTGGTGTTTTCATGGCTGTTTTATTCATTTTCTTTTTTTGATACTGAAAAAATCTCTGTGATGTGGTTTTTAAATTTCAACAGCGCATATTAGATGGGTATAAACAAGGACCTGGTATATGCTGCAGTTGCTGCAATACTGTGGTGTGTATGAAAATTTGTTTGTTTAATCAATAGATTCTTATTTTTTATTGTTGACAACTCTAAGTTTTGATTCTGTTTTGCAAGCAGATTAGTTCTTCTCAGTTTGAAGCACACGCTGGATTTGCTTCAAGGCGGAATCCGTAAGTATGGATTCACTGCTTAACTATCCTGTGTTTGAACTTTGAAATAGTAGACCTGTGCTGAAACTTGAATTGACAGGTACAATTGTGTCTATCTTTCCGATGGGCGTTCTCTGCATGAAGTTGCTGTTTCTCTGACAAGCCAAAGATGCGTTGATGATAATGAAGACTATTGTACAGAATGTGGAGATGGAGGAGACCTGCTCTGTTGTGATGGCTGTCCAAGGGCCTTTCACACAGGTGAATGCGACGGTCATTGTTATTTCTGAGCCATTTAACAAAGATTAATATGCATGTTACAGAGTTTTACAAAATTTTAAAATGGAGTTCAGTCAATCAGGTTTGACATGGGAAATTCTTGTTAAAGTATGAAATGCTATAGCATTTATAAAAGTAGCAAAACAGTATGCTGATTTTCTTATTTATTGGAAAATGTAGTGGGCAGAGATACATCAAAATCATCTTTGTCCTAAGGTGGCAATTATAATATTTTATAGAAAATAATATTGAGGGAAACTGGGAAACAGCAGAAAATGCAATTTTGGCAATGGAAGGAGATGTACATAAATTGATACTACAGAATGCTGGTGCCAATTTGTGAAGTTAATGCTGTTTTTTCTGCTTGTGTGAAAGCATAAATATTATTCACAAATCAAATGTTTTATTCCAAACAATTGATGTATCGAACTATTTCTGTGAGTTTATTCACTGGTTTTTGAAAAACATACCATTTATTCACTTCTTTAAAACTTCAATATTTCAAAGCATTTTGGAGTTAAGCTTTGGGTTTGACTGCTGTGTAACTCTGTGGTTTGCAATGGTTGAGGGTCATGAATAAATCACAAGGAATCTGAGCCTACATGCATTCTCTTGTTCTGTAGTAATTTCTATTTCTTTTCTGTTCACATTGTAGAGGTAATGTATGTTGTCCTGCGCTTATTTGTTGGATGACTCATGACCTTTTAAGCATGCCAAAAATGGAAACTTCATATTGGTGATTTAAGAGGGTCTCTTGTATCCTCTTATTCGTGCTTTATTGTAATTTGGTTACTAGTAGATCCTTCCAAGTCGCTGAAGTCTATTTTTTGACTTCCACTGTTCGGCGGTGTACTTTCATAGACAGCTCTTTTAAGGAAACTGGAGTAATGTCTTCTATACTCTCTGGTTATTGACTTGATCTTTCTTAGGATATGAATCTAACACATTCATTCTTGAATTATCTGCCAACTCTATTTTTGAGCCCCACAACAAATTATTAGTCAGAAGATATCAGCACTTATAATTTGAAGGCCTGGATACTGGTGATATTTCTTCAAATTTTTTAATTTATCTTCTAGCTTTTTCTGATCTCTTCCATATGCCTTCCATCATACACTATATATTTAGAAATCTTGGATAAATTGTTATCTGGGTCAAGTTGTTACAGTCATTTTGATACTGTGTCATTTATGGTTACATGATTCATCAATTCACATGAACCAAAAAATTAGCATGCTTTAATCTTTTCAATGCAATAATTATTTGTTCCTTTTTTGTTGGACTATATTTTTGTTGCTAACATCTTGATAGACTATCTACAGGCATCAAGTATGGTCCTTTTATGCTAAGTAAGGAATTTGTTAACTTTGAATATTTAAACATGTTTATTTTGATACATGAACTTTGATGACTTAACATTGTCTTTTATTTCAGGTTTCAGCTAACTTCTTGCATCTCATCTCTTTATTTTCCTAATCTGGTACTGAATCCGATTGTTAAATTCTATCATTATCTACTTGACAGATTGCGCACGACTGCCTGGCATTCCAAATGGAAATATTTGGTATTGCTTTTACTGTCGATACCAGTCCGGAACCATAAGAAAGTCATCTCTGGAAAGACCTTCCAACCGCTGTACACGTGTTGTCAAGGCACCAGAGAAAACAATTGGTGGTTGTGTACTGTGCAGGTATCTTTTATTCTATTTAATGTCTGTTTGGTGTATTCATTTTGGTATTGATATAATCTTAATGTAATTTTTTCTGAATGATGGCCAGATAAACTGCTTTTTCTGATAAAGTATTAATGTTACATATTACTTTAAAAAAAAAAGTAATAGGGTTCTATTGGGGAGCCCCAGCCCAAAATACGAACATGAAATGGTACCATAAAGACATGAAAATCTTCAATAAACAAATCATGCAGGGGCAAAACAGGCAAAATATAAACACCAAGGCTGCAGAGGCAGGTCATTCCCTTTTTCTCATGAGAACGTAAAGCCATTTTTCTCAGACGGCTTTCTAGGGGATGCTTCTCCATCATTTATATGAGTACAGCCCACTGTATCCTTCTTGTAATCTGACAATTTCGGAGATGCCGATAAAGATTAATATTTGGTATCTAAAATATAGTCTGGATGTTTTATCCTATTCCCCCTGAGCTATCGTCAGCCAATCATGATGACCAATAAGCATACCGGTTTTAAATAAGAAGGTATAGTAAGTTGTGAATTTGCAGGTTTGGTACTCTTTGCATTCATCATTCTATCCTCCTGCATTGAATAGATTTAGGGCAAACCACAGCCTGTAAAGCCTCTATGACAGGGGAACAAACTACTACCATGTACCTGGCATGGGGTGAAGGAGCGTCATTTGCACCATTTGATTGCACAACTCGTTACTTCACTTTCTTCAAGAGATTGCTTGTAAGTTGCAGTTGAAGAGGATCTATTAAATTTATCAGAAGATTCAGGCTCTGCCCTCTTTGCTGATAAGTGAAATAAACATACACCCTTCTACCTTTTTGTCATTTTAGAACTATTTAGTCTGACTAACAAGCACTACTGTGCTACATGATCCATCTTTAAGCATCATTTTCATTTTCATTATGCAGAACCTATACTTCTGCACATGGTTGTCCATTTGGAGTCATATCTCATCCATCAAAATATCCATTTCCCACTTATCTGTGTGAATGTAGAGAACTATAAGTTTCAGGTCCAATGCCTAAAATCTGTCTTACAAGTTTACAATACTTTGAAAATGCAAGTTAATCAACAATTGAAGAGGAATGTATGGCAAATGCATCCAAGCCAGTATAACGTAAAAATTCACCATCAAGGGGTTAAGTGCAGGGAACCATGGGCTTTATTAGCAATATGTTTATCTCTGAACTGTCGGCCTTCTCCCAATTAAGATCAATCTTTACTTGATCGACAAAAGGGAACAAAATAGCTAAAAGCTCTTGAGCTCTGGGATAAATTTCCTAATTGATGAATTGGGACATGGATTGCCATATGACAATTTTTATGGGAGGGGGTTGGATACATTTTGGGCATGTCTACCAAAAAATGTAAAAATCATAAATATGTACATATTTGCAGCCTAATTAATAAGACTTAAATTTAAAAACCACATTTGAATAAGATTGTCACCTAATTCATTATTAAATTCAAACAATATGAATCAACAATTCTATATTTATATAAAAAATTAAATAAATTCGAACAATATGAATCAACAATTCTATATTTATATAAAAAAATTAATATTAACTTCTAAATTCAATTGTTCGTACCATCAACATTTCAAATTACACTATGTGATTTGATAAATCACGTAGTGTGATTCGAAATTTTGATGGTAAAAATTTCAACACAATCTTAAGCCGGAAGCAATTACGAACAATTTTAATGGATTGTGGAAATCTGATCTTTCTAAATTCAATGTTTTAGAATTAATATAAATTTGAAAATACTAACCTCAAATCAGATACAAAATTGTTGAAATTTAATATCGCTAATGGGATGTCATTGATTCCAATTTTTATATATAGTTCAATAATCAAATGATCTTTGATAGGAACATGGAAGATGACTTTTGATGGTATTTCAAAGAAATCCTGGTCCTTCAGGAGCTGGTTGCACATTTGAGACACTAATGGCAATTTAATCTAAGTCACCTCAAAGAAACTATCCACGAGGACTATTAAAGAGGCAGAGATTGAGGCATTTTACTAGATGTACAGCTGCTCAAAACATGTCCTCTAAATAAGGTGATTTTCTAGGGCAACTTGAATGGGGACCCCCCTTTCTGTTTTTGCCTTGTTCTCTTTTCCATTTTGTCTTTTTGGGCACTTGCTGATCAGACTTTCAGGCTTCTTGATGATTCTTTATATGCCTGAAAGCCTGACACTTGAAACCCCTCATTGCGTTTTGTTTTTTCCTTTTGTTTTTTCTTGTCTTCTGCTGATCTGAATGTTTGGGAATGGGAGGTGTCATGGCATGGGACCCTTGAAAGCCTGCCCCTCGTACCTTTTTGTTTTTCTCTGTTTTTTTCTTGTTATTGGGGATCGACAATGGGGAAATTGGGGATGCCATGTGTTGGTTCCCAAAACTGCAGATTGGAATCCCACGAGTCTTGCCAACTTGATGCTGGGATATCCAATTGGTTATGGCCAACTTGACAGGATTGATCGATGCGATCCAAATCTCCTGCACTTTTGGCTCTGCAAAACCAAGGCCGGTGTACTTGATCCTCAACAGCAACGTTAAATCCAAGATTTTTAAAGCAGATTGGTTAAAACACAAATACAATGAAAGTTTTCCAAATGGCAAGAATTATAGAAAACTTCAAATTTGCAAATTATGAATGAAGAATAAAAGTATATGAAAAACTTCAAATTTGCAAATTACGAATGAAGAATAAAAGTATATGATTGTATGAATGTTTTTAAAATAAGAATAAGTATAGATTAGTGCAACAAATGAATATATCAACTCTTTAAAGGAAAGATATGAAATAATTGCCACTGTATGGATTACGAATTATAGAAGATATAAAGACCAGTGCCGAAGGGCGATAGAGTCAGTATTATAAGTTAAAAACATACAACTTTATAAAATTCTATGCACATTAATTATAAACAATTTAGTAATCAAGATGCGACAGATCAAATATATGGACGCAATTTTAAAATAGTCTAGAATGTATTTTAGCTCCTATGGTTTGGAGACAAACTAGACCACTTGCCTACAATTCTATAGGGGTCGGAGAAGCGTCTTCATTTCTGATAATCCTACTGGGCAGGGGTTTAAAATAAGTGAATAGACACTTTGCTGAGGCATAGCAGACATCTGAACGCCATATAAAGAAGGGGGGGCCAGTGAGTGTATTGCTGCTTGCTGTTTAATCACACATTGCTGAAACCATAGCAGACTTCTGCCTATTATTGGCTAGGGGATGGAACAACCGGCCCAGATAACTGCAGCTGGTCAGATCGCAAGCATGTCATCAGAACTTTGGCAATCCGGGCTCACAGGAAAGATCTAGGATACACTCTTGAGATAGCACACCTGGATACATAGATTCGGGAACAATTAAATATTTCTCAATATCTATGATGTTCGATTTTAAAATGCTATAATTGATCCTGCCCACTTATCTATCATATAAATTATTTATAAAATTAAAATAATAATTATAAAGGACGAGACTGTATAATATTTTAATTCTAAAGCTTCATGCAAATAAAATAAATATTTTTTTACTGATAATGCTGAAAATAAAATTGCACTGGAGACACTCCTTACGGATGATCCATCCAATGCAATTTGACTCCAGAATAGCATATAAATATATTTATTCAACTATGTTACCCGGGGACGCGTTTCCGGCAAAAATTGACCCTGTCCCCACGTCCTGCCGTCTCGGAAACTCGGAAACTTCTAGAAACCTTTCCCTTGGCTGTCCCATAAAATTAATGTTTCAGTTTTGATAATTTGTTTGATTTCCACTCTCATGTGAACTCTAAAGTTAAATTATTTAACACAAACATTATATGTTAAGGTTCTATAATTTATATAAGCATGCGTTATCCATGTTTTTATATGAATATTTAAAATTTTCCTATATATTTAAAATTTTCCCTACTTTTTATATAGCTGTTCCCACTGCCGTCCCCTGCCGTCCCTTGCTCCGAGGAAAAAAAACCGTCCTGGAAACCCGTTTCCCTGTCCCCACGTCCCCCCATCCTGAAAACCTGGGGTAACATAGTTATTCAATAATCCGGAATTCACGAACTTGGTTCAAAAATTCATTCATTTGCCAATGAAAGAATATAATACATCAAATGGGCATGTATAGTATGAAATTTTGGAAAGTATATATGAATATGTATATCCAATGTAAGATTTTACATCTTATATTTATAGAGGATCAAAAGGCATCGGTTGCCTTCCCAAACTTTGCACCTCTTCATAAAAAACTAACCAATATTTAATACTTGATATGATTTTAATTATATTGAAATAAAACTGGCAGCCTAATGATTCTTGTACCTTATATCCTTCATTGGTGTTAACCCATGACCTTTGCGTCCATCGCTTGAATATGTATCCATCGGTTCATGAAATGTATGTTCTAATTTCCTTGGTGCTTGCAGAATCGGATGTGATCTTTTGGAGAAAATAGAGACTCCACGCTCACGCACACATCTCCGACTATGATGGAAATAGTGATGATGCATCTCCCATTTTGGAAATCACGTTGATTCAAAATATGAATATACTTCGAGTCTCCATGTTCCAAATGTGTGCAAGCTTTCTCCTTCATGGCACATCACATAGACCTGCAACCAAAACAGAATAACATTAGAGATGTAAAATATTAATCAAAGCTCCTTAACTATCGATGCAAATCTCCTTGCTCAAGTGGCTCTGTTCCTCCTGAGCGGCAAACAACCACCCGCTTGTCTTCATTGTTCCTCAGACTGCCACACATTCCCAACGATATAACTCCTTTTATAGCCTCCAAACATCTGCAATTTTAATAGCAATTGAACACTGTCTGATTTTATCATTAAAGTTACTAATGATTATAATCCAAATATTCACGTCCCTTCTGAATCTGGAGCCTCACGGCAAAGATATAGGTAGATAATTTCTGAACGCACTCTTTTATCGGGCCTCAGTTATATAGTGATTTCCACTAATATTATACTGTTGCCTTAATAAATATTTTCCCGTGGATGAACATATTGTTGTCCTGTTACATACATGTGTATTTAAATGGAGATGTTGAATGTTAAGATAATAGTCTTTCTATTTGACTCTGCCGTATACATTCATGCAGATTTGGAATTGTGGGTGAGTCTCATGGAGGATATCGCTGAAATCTTATCACCATGAAACCATTATGTAGGCCTTTGCAAAGGAAACATCTTGTCATACTGAATGATGACAATCATTCCCGTCTTCAAAGTCTGATGTTTCTTCCATTTTATGTGCAACAAAATCGTAGAGTTCCACAAGATATGCTTGTTCTTGTTCCACATGGTTAAGCATTCTTTGTATCACTTATACGTGAGTATATTATTCTGATATGTGGCTTTTGCCTTCTTTTCATCTCCTTTGCTGTAGTATAAGATAGTGTGTGGCTTGGTCTCCAGAACACTGGTTCCAGTATAATTAGAGATTTACCCATCTTCTTTTGCAAATACAGTAACATATCTTCTGTCAAATAGCCTGCATATTTTCTTACAACTATGTTAAAAAATATTCTAATTATTTCGAGATTTTACACGTTGGGTGAAGCTTCCTCAACTCTGATCAAAAGGCCTCTTATCTGCTCAAACACTCTTCAGAATTCTGCCTTGAAGACTCTGATAAATCTGGTAATCGGTACCTCATTATTTGGCTCATATCCGCTATATTAGAATACTCAACATTTTCCATACGAACCTTATCAAAGTCTGCAATCAAATTGATGAGATGAATGTCATTTTATGATTGTTCCAAATTCTGACTCAAACCTGCTCTGCATCCAGCATAATGTCTGCTGTAAATTTGCAATGAATTCTTCAAAAGTATTTGCACACGTGGATGTCTTTAGTCCAGTATTCTTCATTCCATGATTGGATCTTATAATTTCCTGATTATCATCTCTTTTTCACAAAAAAAACTTTCCAACATAATTTCACACATGGAGATACAAATTTGGGCTCCATCACCACGGAGACATGCACCTCCAAAAGCTCATCTGCCCTACAAGGCTGCACCCATTCAAATCCTAGAAACTACCTTTATCGCTGTTGTATGTTGGCACCTGTATGTAGAGGACGTTCTGCTACTCGTTTGCACACCTTGCCACTAGCAAACTCTAAGCAACCATAGAGCAAGTACTACCTTTAGCTAGTAGAACTTGTAGCCCACTCCATCGATTGAACCTCTACTTCATCACTTTTAGGTAGGGTTTGTGTCCACACCCGTGGATTTTCTATTTTCTCATTTTTGTTTGTGTTCTTGAGTTTTTTCGCCATTTGGCATTGTAGGCTAGTAGTAGTTTAGCAATAGAATCAGGCCTAGTAGCTTTAGTTTTTGGTTTTCAACAAGAACCAATTCGGTCTTCTTAGCAACCTAGGGCACTGCAAAACCTAGTCAAACCCATCACCCTTGGACAAAATCGAGACAGAGTATAAGAACCCTACTCGAGCCTGAAAATCAACTAAATAATCTTCAAAAACTCGAATTGTGAAAACTTGAAAACCCTAGCTTTCAAATTTGGCCTAATAGCTTTAGTTTTTGGTTTTCAATAAGGACCAATTTGGTCTTGTCAGCAACCTAAGACACTGCAAAACCTAGTCAAATTCATCCGCTTTGACAAAATCAAGACAAAGTATAAGAACCCTATTTGAGTCTGAAAACCAACTAAAGAACCTTCAAAAACTCGACTTGTGAAAACCCTAGCTTTCAAATCAGAAAGTCATAGTGCTGGATTTTTGAATTTTACACCCTTGATCCATGATCCCCTAAAGATCTTTGATCTTTTACTAATTAAGGGTTCAGGGGATCCAAGTACCCAAAAGAAGTTGGGGATCCCCAACACTCGATCCCTTGAAAAATCAATGGAAAAGGTTTATATCAAAAGAAGGGCTGGTCTTTAATAATTGGGCCCAAAGGTCTTGTTGAGGATGTTAACATGTTGGGGATGTTACATCCCTGATCCTCGAAGGATCCAGGATGTGAATTGCCCCGACTTCGAAATGATGGTTCCTACTAAGAAGCCTATCCATGAACTTTGAAACCTAATATCTTTTGGGGGTTGTTGATTGGGGATGTCAATTGCCCCAACTTTGAAATGATGGTTCTTACTAAAGAGCCCGTCCCTAAACTTTGAAACCTAATATCTTTTGGGGGTGTAAACACCCTTGAAAAATCGGGGATGGCGATATCCCCAAGCCTTGAAAGGGGTTATTTCTTTGAAGCTTGGGCATTAACATTTGAGCTAATTAGGGCTCAATATTTTTGTGGGTATCTCCACCCTCAAACCCCAAGAGCTTTGGTAAATGATTAATGATGAATAAAGGTAAATGAAATGAAGTTTTGGTGTGTATGCTTGACCTTTTGGTGCATTTTGATTATTTTTTTGCAAATAGCCAGATGAATAAGTCTATTTGATGGTTTTAACTCGTGCTTTGGAGAAGTATGACAATTGCAGCACCAATGAATTACAATTTCAAGGGCTACCTCATACCAGCCAAGCTAGTGAACAAGAACCAGGAGATTATTGATATGGACCTGGGTCATTTAGATATGATGAAATTTGTTCTGATTCTTCCAACCTTTGCATTGTGCTAGCATTGTGGTCAATAGGCAATTTGCTTGTAATAATTCACTGCACATGCTCTAAAACATCTCAAAAGAAGTTGAGGGCAAGGAAATATTAAAAGTAAATAACAGAGAAGATAAATGCAATGCACACAATACTTTCATCTAAAACCTTTCTTTATCCTTAGAGCTGAAGAAGACTTGCACCCAATGCTCTTTGGTTTTACTCCTTTCTGTACAAAACGTGGTTGCTTATGAAACTGACAACATGATGGTAGATATGCGAATGGGATGAGAAGCCTCTAATTTATAGAAATTTCAAGAGGGAAATCGGCCAAGATGCATTGGTTAATGGAAGGTTAGGATTGATAGAGTATTAGTGTTTAAAATTAGAATAGGCATGTCACAAGTGCCACATGAAGGGCCAATTCTTATCTGAGTGGCTAGGTTTTGGGGATGCAGTATGGAATGGATGGATAAGATGCAAAGTCAGTTTGAGTCTTGGCAAGTGTCTAGGTTCAATGAATCTAGTCAAAGTCATAGTCACGCCACTCCATAATTATTTCTATAATAATAAAATTATTCAATTATTTATATGAGTAGAGTGATGTGGGAGGATACATTAATTGAATAAGTATTAAATATTTGTTTAATAGAGGGCTAGAATAGGGTAAACTCAAGTATGGTTAGATATGGACACGTTTAGGTCTATAGAATTCTGGGAGCTGCTTGCTTCATTAAAGGATATTCCACTTTCTATTGCTATATGGAGGTAAATATTCTTATAGATTACTTATCAAACTATGGGGCAGAGCAGCCAAAATTCATAATTTCAACTTTCAAGTGATAGGCTATCAGATTGGTAGGGGATTGGTAGTGTGGTTGAAGAGTGAGGCAAGCCTCACTTTACATCAAATACTATTTGTACAATCCCTAGAGTTTTCTAGAGTATCACTTTATAGCAAAATAATGGATCTTATTCCCTAGAGTTGGATGGTTTCTAATTATGTTATTTGGTTAAATCTGTGTTCTCAAGTAGATCCAGTATTTCCTTTGGATTAATATAATGTCAGTCTGCAGTTAGTGATGATTACCATTTCATAGTTGGTGTATGGTAGGATTTTAATGAAACTCTGTTTTAATTGTACACATTTAGCCAGGTATAGTCAGTCTAATTATCCTGCAAAGGTTATCAGTGTTTGGGGTCTATACTATCAGCAAGTAGCATTGCCCATTTTGTCATTTAAGGTGTACACTGTATCCATCTTTTGGTATCTTAATGGCCTCTGCAATATATTTTCAACATAATAGTATGATGGGAGAGGCCCTTACCCTTATCCATCTTCTAGTCTCTTATCAAACAACCTGTGCAATACAGTTTCAATTGAATAATGGGAGAGGTCCTTACCTTTCACTTTAATTATACAAAAAAATATATTTAAAACAAAAAATTTCCTTTGGTATATAATATAATAAACTTATAAATTTTGTTTTAAAATCTCATTACCTTTGTAGGGAATGGCTTACATGGGCTATTTACAACACAATTATTTGAAGATGTAGAAATTTCCAAATGTGATGCAGATTCAATCCAAAGAGGATTGCACTGCGTAGGGTTTGGCATGCATATATATTGTCGCGTACAATATATCTCATTTGAAAAAGTAATTGAAAGATTGTTCGACTCTCAAAAAAGCCTGATTGATTTGAACATTTAAGCATATTATCTGGCAAGGAAGTTTTCATAACTTCAAACCCTTCTGTTCAAAGCATTTCAAATGATGCACAGATTAATTATTATTATATAGGGATCTAAGACTCTGAACATTACTGTTATTTTAGCTTCTTAAGGAATGTTAACAAGAAACAGATTGCAGCTCAGAACAAAACAGCCTGACATTTGCAGTATCTTCCAGGGTTTTAATGTTTCATGGTGATCAGAAACATTTTCGAACAAGAAACATAGTGCCGTTTAAAACAAAACAGCCTGACATTGTGATATTGCTATCAGGATTAAATTGTGTAGAACTCATTGACCCATGTTTCATGAGTAGTGGTTCACACAAACCCATCTCTCATCATAATGAATGGAACACTTAGCACTCATTGGATCTAGGTGATGCTTACAGAGTGAAGCATCAGGACTTCCCGGGAGGTCACCCATTCCAGTGCTACTCCAGCTTGATTGCACTTAACTACAGAGTTTCCTCCATGGTAAAATCCACTCTGCTTGAAACCCCATTTGCAAGCACACATTTTCCTGACATTGTTAACATCTTCCAATGTTTTAATGTTAAATGGTGATTAAACACATTTTGGATGATGTTTTAGGATTTCGTAGAGTTAATAATTGAAAAGGCAAATAAAATATTGTTGCCTTTCGAATTGTAATGAAAACCATCATATCCAACGTTCAATCATTGGGGTATGCTTGATTCTATTTTCAGATGATTCTAAACCAAAGAAATTGAACTTTCCTCTATTCCATATGTGATTTATATTTGTACCTGATTTTTGTATGACCGATATCTGAAAAATGCCATATTGTTAAACCAAATTGGTAACATAGTAAATTTGGAGTGCTAGGTTTTTGAAACCCACGCATCAACTCTTAGAGATAGGGCATAAAGAACTAAATATATCAATTTACAAATGAGCCCTAGTTTTGAAATTTTACCCCCCCTTGCATGACTTCATGATCAGCCTTAACCAGGGATGGATGTCTGGGTATGTGACAAGCACCAACTGATTTGATTGGGAACTCAACACTGTTGCATGGTGCTTTGAGGGAGAACCACAGTAGGAACTGAAGGAGCAATAAGCATCTTAGTGCTCATAGGACAAGCCTTACTATAAGTTAATGAATCTATTACATGTTGTGAAGCCTTGGGAAGAGAAGGGTCTTGAGGCCTGACAACTCTCTGCCTCCACAGTGGGGGGAAGGGAGGCATCTTCTTGACAAAACTACACGGTAAAATTTTATAGGATAAATAAGCTTTTCAAAAAATTAGAATACAACTTCTGTATCTACTATCCACAACTGACTAAAATTGATTACCTGTTAAGCTTCTTTCAGCATGCTATACGTATGAGATGCATAAGATGAAATTTGATCAAGTTCGATATTTGTTGCAAGATACTATTCTAGCATTCAGGGAACATCTATACGCATTATTTCTGCTAAGGCATGGTTTGAGCAAATGTGTTTTTCTTGTTCTTTGATTACTTAGTTGATTATGTCCAAAGTATCTTCAAAAAACTGTTTTTCTTGTTACCTAGATTCTCGTTATCCTATACATGTATGATTTCAGCATAGGCATGGTTTGTAAAAATGTGTTTTCTTCTTCTTTGATTAGTTAGTTGATCACATGTCCAAAATAACTTAAAAACATTGGCTTTTTAATTATCTATATATTTGTCCTTGCTACTTTTAAAATGTTTAACATGGAAACAGTAATTTAATGAACAATATTGGATTGCATCATTGAAATGTACTCAAGTTATTTAAATGCCCTTGGCTATCGATCTCTTTACAATGATAAATATTTGTGAAGTAAAATTGAAATGTAGAAGTTGTCATTCTTAAATTCTTATAGTGGCTGCCGTAGAGCTATGAATCAATGAGCAATCTTTTGGAAGTTGTAACCTCAGGTTAATGCCATATTTTTGCTTTAAAACATACAATCTTCTTCTTGATAGCTGATTACTACAGTTAAGGTACTGCACCGTAGGACTTCTCCTTCAAGATTCAAGTTCCAAGTGTCTTTTGAGCTTAGTTTAAATGAATATGAAATTTTTTTAAATTAGATGATATCCCAGTTCAAAAGTTTAGCTTATAGTTGATTAGATCTCATTTGCTTATTATATTTCATCTCAATTGCTTATTCTTTTTCTGAGACGTGCAAACAATATGAATTAAGTGCTGTCAATCTCTGTTATTGCCATGTTGATTCAGAATTGAAGATTTTAATAAATCTGGATTTGGGGATAGGACAGTGATGCTTTGTGACCAGGTATAGATAATCTGTGCTCCATATTCTTCTGTATTTTTAGTTTTGTTTGTTTTAAAACTCAGAGTTATTAGATTTCCACAATCCTTGTGCATGGTAAAGTAGTTTCGGGATTTGATTGTGTTAGTTTTTTGTTTCCTTATCATTTTTTCGGATGGCACTACGTGATATCATTAGGATGCTAGAGAGCATAAGGAGAAGATAGAACCGTCCAAATCTGTCTAATTTTTTTGTTCATGTGCAGTGTGAGAAGGAGTTTCATGTTGGCTGTTTAAGAGACCATGGAATGGCTGATTTAAAGGTTACTCTTAGTCCTCGAGTATATTTTAGATGTGCAATATATTGACCTTTTTCTGGGATGTGCTTTTCTATAATATCTTTTTAAAATAGCGAAGGCCTGCATTTTGATGCGCAAGCCCTCAAAACAGCATACCAAGTTTTTATTAATGGGTGAATTTGTTTCTTGGTTATCTTGCAACAGGAATTACCAGAGGGAGAGTGGTTCTGTACCAGTGACTGTAAAACGATACATAACGCACTGAAAAAATTGGTTCAACATGGACCCAAAACGATACCTAAAGAGCTGATGAAGAAGCAGATCAATAATGATGAAGAACAGCTGGGAACTAATATAAGCTGGCAGCTTCTTTATGGAAAAACAGGCGACAATGACAAAACTGCATTGCTTTCAGAAGCTGCTGCTATATTTAGTGTAAGAATATCTTCTCTTTGGATCAAGTTTGTTTTGACACGGTTAGTACGCTTAATGGTGTGTTATTGTGGCAGGAATGCTTTGATCCTATAATTGATCGGGTGACAGGTAGAGACTTAATTCCTTCAATGGTCTACAGGTGATTGAGAATCTCCTTCTCTCCACTTCTTGTACCATTCTTCTAACCAGCTCCCTCTCAATTTTTCTTTGTCTGATTCTTAAGAATAGATGTTGTCTGAATTGTTCTTTTGTAATTGATTTGCAGTTCCAAAATTTTTCAGCAAATTTATTAAAACTGTGTTTGGGTGTTCCTTTCAGTCAAAGTATAAGGGATCAAGAATTTGGAGGGATGTATTGTGCAGTTTTGACTGTTGAGTAAGTATTTAAACGTTTTGTACTTATACGTTGAATAATTTATTTCTCTACATTCTTGGTTATCATTCATTACTAGGCTGTGATGGTTTATCATCTGTAGGATACACACATCTGTACTGCAATCATTTTTTTTTTTGTGTGAATGTAGTTCGATGGTGGTCTCAGCTGGAGTTTTTCGAGTTTTTGGACATCAAGTTGCAGAGCTGCCTCTTGTTGCCACTACCCCCAAAAGTCAAGGACTGGTGATGTTTTAATCTGTTTAGTGATGTAATCCAATTTTTTTTTTTTTTTGTATTTAGCTGTTCCCATTTTTTTTGACCAATGGGGAAAAATTGTGTGCTTAACTTGTCATCTGGTTATGGTAACCTATTATTGGGTTATATATTTCAATGTTCCCTTTCCAGTGGGAGTTGATCCGTTTTCCCAATTATTTTGGAACTTGTTACTTTAGCAAAAAACCATGTTTTCATTTGTTATCTGACTTGAATGATAGTTGTGAAAGTTTGTTCCTTCGTTTCTTAAAAGAAGAGTTTTTCTTGTTATATGAATCCAGAAAGTGTTATGCTGGAAAATAGAAGCATGTTACAGAGACTGAAGATTGCTTTTTTTTTTTCCAGGGCTACTTTCAAACCTTATTTTCATGCATTGAGAGGCTGCTTGGTTTCTTGAATGTTGAGAACCTTGTGTTACCTGCAGCTGAAGAAGCAGAGTCTCTCTGGATAAATAAATTTGGCTTCACAAATATGTCTGAAGAGCAGGTTTGTGTCAGAGAGTCATTTTGAATTGTTCCATGCTTGTGTTTACAAAATGTTTTTGCCTTGTAATCTAACTGCAGCTTTTACATGCAGTTCCAAATGTATAGAAAGGACCTGCAGATCATGTCTTTCCAGGGAAACTCCATGTTAGAGAAGCGACTTTCAAGCTTAAGCAGTGCTCATGCCAGTGCAGACAATGGTCTCTAGAGAGGTTCATTGAGCTGAATAACATTCTCAATGATGTGCACAATCATCTCACGGATGCTGTTATGTTTGGATAGTTTTGATGACCATCTGGAGTGTGCTGTTTTGTCCTAGATACCCGTTTCCTGAGAAAGCATGATTTGTATGGGAAACACCTTTAATTTGTTCAGGGAATTCTTAGTAAAGAACACAAAAGCGAAGAATGGTGTCTAGTTGTCCGTGTGATGAGCAGTGCACTCTTTCTGCATTTTTGAGGACTAATTTTTGGAAGGAATTTTTTTGAGTGATACCATAAAGTTATCATACAATCCACGGTCTAACGAAAGAGATTGTGTGATAAGGTAAGAGGTTGATTTTGCCTAGAAAGATTGCATTGATATTATTATTATTATTAGTGTGGTTATGCCAACTTGGTCCTTCCATGCTAATATTCTTTCTAAAAGATGGGCTTATGTTGTCAAGTACTTTAATTGAATATTCTATTTCGGTGTTTAACTTCTATTTAAACCAGCATCTGCAGGATCTGCCAGTGGACAACCTATCATGGGAGCTATGCTGTTTATTTGATGAAATACAGCACATGCACAGGAATGTTAGGCATTATATATTCCCTGTATAGGGAGTATTCTATGTTGGCCTTGTCAGCATGGTTTACTCC
Organism: Cupressus sempervirens; assembly: GCA_028749045.1. Classification (NCBI taxonomy): domain Eukaryota; kingdom Viridiplantae; phylum Streptophyta; class Pinopsida; order Cupressales; family Cupressaceae; genus Cupressus; species Cupressus sempervirens. The sequence goes on from CM053783.1 coordinate 452,330,875, forward strand.
TAATTTGGAGAGATTAGAAGTTGAGTTGTTGGTATCCTTTTGGGAAGGAAATATTGTTTAGTGCCTTTCTGGCTCTTAATCTTCTTGTATGAGGATTTCTTGGAACCTAGATATTGATTATATGTGAAATTGCCCTTGGAGTAACATTATTCGGAAAGCTTTGGAGCTCTGAATGATCTTGCTTATCATTGCTTATTGTGAATCTGAAGTCATTTTTGAAAGAGATACTTGTGTAAATATTTTATGCTGCAATTATTCTATTCGTGATTGAACATATGCCCAAGGACTGCGCAAAGATAACACCTGTGATCTTTCTTGGAGTCTCAAAAATAAAGAAAGACATCTATTAATGACGGAAAAGAACCATATCGCTATGCAGGAACTGAATTGTTTGCATAACTGCAGTATCTTTAGAGTAGAAGTTTTGCAGATCTTACGTTGTCTATGATAATCACAAAATGGGCGGAAATTAAGATTAAAGTCTAAGAGCGGTTCCTTTTTTATTGATGGAATAATATTAGGAGAAAGTATGTGCCGTTTCATACTGGACGGAAGGTATGATAGTTATTACTATTTTTCTTAATCTAGCTAGTGCACTTCTTAACTATAGGACTGGCAACATTTGCTGTAACTCATCAATGCACCAAGCAGCTGCATTTTAGCAAGCTGTCGCAGCTTCAATAGAAGTTTTCGTCCTCTAATTTTTGTTAATTAAACATTCAATTTAAAGCATGACATGAAAGAAGCCCTTTGCTTTATGTTAATTGCAACATGAGGCCAATAATTGATGTTTCTTTAATTCATACAATCTAGGCAATTGGATGATGTACATACAAGCCTGTGGTACCCATCACATTGCTCTAATTGTTATTGTTAATGAATGTAAGCATGAACATTGTGTTTTAGATTTTCCTTTCCGACCATTCATTTTGGTGCCCAATAATTTTTCAGGAGGTTTATAAGAGGCATTGATTCACAAAAAAGTGTTAATATAATTTGTTAGAACACAAGGCCGATGATGAGTTGCAACCTATTTGCTTAGGCTATCCTTGTCAGCTCACAAGGCAAAAGTTTTCCTCGGTTCTTTTGGGTATCATTGGACCATCTTGATTGAATTCGAGGGCAATTATTGATGCTTCTTTAATTAGTACCATTTTTTTGCTTAGGCTATCCTTGTCAGCTCACAAGGCAAAAGTTTTCCTCGGTTCTTTTGGGTATCATTGGACCATCTTGATAGATAGATAGATAAAATTTTAACGTCCACGAGGCTAAAAATAGCCTATGGGACAGAATTCGAGGGCAATTATTGATGCTTCTTTAATTAGTACCATTTTTGCAATTAGATTGTAATGTCTCCTTTCTAACACAAGTTGTATGAGTTTGTCATAAACCTATTTTTCTGCGGACTTGTAGGCTAATTAGGACATTTAAGGGACTTTGAGGTAATATGACTTATAGAATCAGTTGCACTTCATTCTTGAGGTGATTTGAGGTTCTTTCAGACATATCTATTATTTATAGCAAGTCATTTTGGGTATGATTGGACATCGAGTGGCAATGACATGATGGTAATTTTAAAAAGTGGCAGTGACATGATGGTAATTTAAAAAGTTGACAGTTATTTATCATTGATATGATTTATTGTGTTAACAAAAAATATTTTATAAAGTTATTTAATTATTTAACTTTATTAATGTATTGCTTATAGTTTGTGAGGATTGTTTAATTTAAATTGCCCCCTTAGTTTTATAATACATTCGATAAAAACAATGTTTGGAATTTAAATTGAAGGAAAATAAAGTTAAATGATATGTGAAATTTAAGGGACAAATGCAAGAACATGTGTAGAAAAACAAAAATACCAAAAAAATAGATGAAAGCAAAAATAGTGAATTTGTTTATCTCACATTGACAAGGTGAGTGGATGAACCCTTAGAAAGTGTTATAATAGATAGAAGAGCTCACTTTTAGCATGTTGATAATTGTTGAAAACTACAATTGGAACAATTGTTATGTTGTCATTGATGTCAAATCTTATTGATAAGACAATTTGCCATTTGAGTGGAGTGCCATATTAAGATATTTGATGAAGAGGATTTGAGAAGAGGGACATAACAAAAGAACCTAAAGGAAAAGTTGAGTTATGAAGAATTATAATGGGCAATAGATCAGTTGGACTTTGACAAGATAAAGTGATTGTTTAATCATAATACAAGTGTAGAAGAGAGTTGTACTAAAGCTTACACAAAGTGATCAAAGGAAGATTAAATGCATAGGCTTGATTGAACAAAAGAGTAGAAGATTGAAGAAGGTGAAGTTTAAGCTGAGTGATGCTAGTGTTGACTGAGTGATAGTATAAGTCGAGTGAAATATAGTGTCAACCTAGCATTGGTATTGACTGAGTGTCAATATATGTGTTGAAAAAAATAATTAGTAGTGATCAAGTGATAATTGAGTGTCAGAACATAATGTTGGCCAAGGGACAACATTTGACAGATTATGAGGAAATTGTGGTTTCCAGCCGACAAAGTTGATTTTTTGGAATAATAAAGCATGTTGAAGATAATGAGGGATGACCTGGAGTATTTAATTCAAGGGAAATCATGTTTGAGCGTTTCTATGCGAGAATTCAAGGATAAGTTTGGAGAAGTTTCTCAAAGAGAAAAGAAGAGACGAAATGATTGAAGGATTCAATGAATCTAACCAAACCCTAAGATCTACAGTGATGTTTAAGCGGCAAAAGATCAGAATTACCTGTTTAAGGAGGTACAAGGGCTAAACTTAGAGAGGTTAGCAGCGTTGGTGAAGACCTTAACACAGTTGGAGCAGTTGTTGATTTGTTGATTGGCAAACTTGAGCAGAAGGCTGAATAGAGACGAGTTGAGTTGAAGAGTGATTGCTTGAAGAGATGGCGAGCGAATCAATGTTGGTGATGTTAATGGAGGCCAACCAATGGATCAACATACGAACCAAATTGTGATATGTATTTGCAAAGTGATTTGTATTTGTCAGATCAACCTACTATTACCTTCTAACCATTGTTTTAGTATTGAAATCTTTTAATCAAAGTTGACCTAACAATCATATGTAAATCCTTTCATCAAGGTGACATTTTAATGGAATGCTCGTAAGCCCTTTAACAAGACCACTCCTAATAGGGTGATTAAATCCTTTAACAAGGTCACATTTGATAGTGTGTGCCGTAACCTTTAACAGGGTTGACTCCTAACAAAGCTCACTTCAAAAGAGTGAAAAATTGGTGATATGTTATTGGTGGTTTTTTCCAAATTGGGTTTCCACATTAAATCCTAGTGTTATACTTGTGTGGATGTTTTATTGTTAATGTTTTACTTTCTGCAAATTTGTTTTTATTAGGACAATAGACTGCAAGTTTATGTTATTGATTATTTTCTATTGAGTCCGAGCTACTGAATGTTTAGATTTGAAGTATTTAAAAGTTCATTGGTACATTTGGACCTGAGCATAACTAATTCACCCCACTCTCAATTATTCTAAATCATTCTAACAATTGATTGTTAGAATATATAGTCCACCAATATAATGTGGGGGGGGGGGGGGGGGGGGGGGGGGCGGGGTGCGGACGGGAAAGAGGGGGTGAATCAATTATTCAACTATTATCACTATTATCAACCTTATTAAACTTTAATCTTATGATCAATATAATCAGAAACCATAACATGATACTCATACATAATAACATCATATACGTTAACTACGAAAACCCTTGATTAGAGAGAAAACCCGAATGGTGATGGTACCCACACGATATATACTAATATAAATATTCCTTGTTAGAGGATGGATCCTATTAGGAGTTTATAACAACATTTAGTACATATTAATCCCTGTTAGGAGACTTTGAATCCCTGTTAGGAGATTCCAACCCTGTTAGGAGTTGTGGAAGACAGCTGGACCCACTGCCCAAACAACCTCAAGGTTAAGACCAATGAACCCACTATCCAAATGATCTCTGTATTATTCCTTGCAAAATAATAGAAATGAATAGTACTTCCTTCCTTTGTCTTGTCAATCGGACCTTTGCTCTTTCTGATCTTGTAACCAGATCAGAAAACTCGCATCTAATAATCCCTTGGATAGCTTACTCGCATTCAGTAAACACTCTGCTTCTTTTCGCATTTCACACTTCATACAATACTGGATATATATTACAAACAAGGAAAACATCTTTCCTTTATACCATATCTTCAAAATAATTCCTTGAGTTGACTTTGAGGCTTTCCCAATTAATTATAATAGGATAATTAATTAATAACAATTACAATGGCACTATTAGCTCACAATCTATAAAAAACTTCACATGTGCGATACTAGGGCTTGCACATCGACTGATGTCATCATCAAACTGTCCTCTATCACTGCTGACCGCACATCTTCTCATTTCATCTCAGATGAAAGATATAATACAAACATCAGATACTGCTTTCCAAGCAGTCTGTCTCTGAATTGCTTTATGTAAATCATATACAACTTCTATACATCTTTGACTTACGTGTTACGCATTGAACCATATCATTAGGACACTATACTGAATATGTCCATGGCGACGCATCACCAGACAAACAAAACCTTGTCCGTCCAACTATGATCTCTATCTGTTACTCTACCAGTCTTCATAGACTTACTGGTATGTTGACATCAACGAAAAAGACAGTCATAAATGCAACATGCTAATGCTCTCTAATGCTTAAGATACTCCCTCAATGTAGTATCATCAACGTTCATGCTAAAATTGGTATTAGAGATGTTGGTGCTTATACATAAAATTTTGGAGGTACTTGAAGCTAAAGATCAAGATAGGTCCCAAACTTGAATAAAGAGAACTTCCTTGCATGATAGAGTTTGATGAAGTTGCATCTGGCACAAATTGGAGATGGTGCAATACACTATGTGGAACATAAGCTATGTCGAGTTTGATAACATAAATGAGTGCACTATTGCTAAGAAAATGCGGGGATACATTGTAGACTATTTATGAAGGAGACAAAAATGTTTTGAGAGAAAAATCTTTGATGAAATGAGAATGGTAGAATCAAAGAGGTGGTGAATGCTATAAGAGGATCAAATGGAAATATTGATGATGAAACTGTTATCAACAAGGCATTAGAAACTCTACTTCCTATCTATGCTATTAGGGTTTTTGCAATACAAGAATTGAGATGTACTCCTGGTAATAATCTAACTTTGGAAGGTTTGGCAGGCTTACTGATTTCAAGTCTCAATTGGTTCTTAGTAAAAAAGGAAAAGGAAGGTGTATGAATAGTGACTCTGATGTATTTGATGGCGATCTTGATGAACTTGAAGCATTTATGGCAAGAAGACTTCCAAGAGGCAGAGGAAAATACAAAGATAAATTTCCTATAATCTGTTTTTCATGTATCAAAGTCGGTCATATTGCTGCAAGATGTCATGATAGAGAAGATAATGATGAAAGAAGGGAAAGCAAGTACAAAGGCAAAAGAGATGTTTGAGACAATAGGAGAAACAATGACAACAAAGACAAAGGTAAGAAATCTTGTTACATTGCTGAAGAAGAAACTGATAATGAGTTTGATAGTAATGATGAAGAAATTGTCTATATTGCTATGAAAAAAGACTTTGATGAAGATGAGAAAACTGCATTAATTTCATATGTGAGTAAAGGTGATAGGTGGATAATTGATAGTGGCTTCTCACATCACATGGTTGGTGATAAAAGTAAGTTTGAAACCATGGAACCATATAAAGGTAGTTGTGTTAAGTTTTCTAATAATGCACCATGTCTTATGAAAGGTAAATGATCAATACAATTGACTGAGAAGATCATGAGTGATAATGTTTATTGGGTTGAAGGACACTATAAGTTGTTGAGTGTTTCACTGTTGAACAAATCAAGATACAAATTTTAATTCCATCACAAGAAGGCCAAGATATTTGATGCTACTGGTGAAGTAATTGGAAGTGGTGATCAAACAAGAGATAACTTGTTCTATCTAGATTTATCTGATGAGATATGTTTGTTTGCACAAAATGAAGACATGGTTATGGCATAAAACGTTGTATCATGTGAACTTTGATAATTTGGTAAGCATTAGTAAGATAAAAAGAGTACGAGGATAACCAAGATTGAAGAAACTTGATAATGCTATGTGTTAACAATGTCAATTGGGAAAAAATGACTAAGTGATATTTTGGAATTGGTTAATATTGACCTTTGTGGACCCATTGGAGTGCAAAGTTACCATGGAGAAAAATATTTCATTATGTTTGTTGATGACTATTCTAGAATGATGATTGTAATGTTTTTAAAAGAAAAATATGATGCTTTTCAATTGTTTAAGTGGTATTTGGAAAGAGTTGAAAAAGAAACATGTAAGAGTCTAAAGTGCTTGAGATCTAACATAGGAGGAGAATTTATCTCTAATGAATTCAACATATTATGCAGTGATAGAGGAATCAAAAGATAGATGTCAAAACCTAGGATCCCTCCACAAAATGGAATGGTTGAAAGGAGAAATAGATCAATCACAGATTGTGCTAAAATATTGATGATGGAGAAGAATGTGTCACATAAATATTGGAGAGAATTTGTAAGTACACCAGTCTATACTTTGAACCAAGTGCAAGTCAAAACAAGTACAAATGTTACACCATTTGAGTTATGGTATGGGTATGCACCTAATGTGAAATATTTTAAAGTTTTTGGAAACAAAAGTTACACACTGAAGGAAAATTGGAATGGAAAACTTGATGCTAAAAGTGATAAAGGCATCTTCTCAGGATATTCGACTAAGAGTAAAGCTTATAAGTGTTTGAACTCTAACACTAACAAAGTTGTGGAAAGTGCAAATGTGAAAGTTGATGAATATGCAGAAAAATGAAGTTGAGTGCAAGACATAACCTAAAAACTACAACACATTCATAGATGTCAATGAAGGTGTTTCCTAAACTGTACTTGAATAAGAAAATAAAGCTACCAAGAAACAAAAAATGTGAATGTTGAGCCGCAGCAACAAGCTGTCGAGCAATAGACGAGCATCAACATAATGATGTCGAGATACATGAAGTAGATGCCAAACATTAGGAAGATAATGCCGAGCAAGCAAAACTAGAACTAGAACTAGAAGTAGAGATACAAAATGAACTTGAAATCAATTTTCAAGATGAACCCAAAGAAGAAGAAAGAAAAAAAGAACCTATAGTGGAAAAATATGTAAGAAGACACCATACACTTTAACAAATCATTGGAAATAAAGAATATGGAGTTATGACTAGGAAAATAATGAGTGAAACATGTATACTTTGTAAATTCGAGCCTAAATCAGTGAAAGATGCTTTTGAAAATGAAGATTGAATTCAAACAATGAATGAAGAAATTGAACAGATAGAAAAGAATAAAACATGGTCACTAGTATCTAGACCAAAGTACAAAAATGTTATTGGAACAAAATGGATATTCAGGAACAAGTTGCATGAAAAAAGGAGAAGTCACAAGGAATAAGGCTATATTGGTATGCAAAGGATATGCAAAAGAAGAAGGTATTGATCATGGAGAAACATTTTCCCTAGTTGCAAGATTAGAAGGAGTTAGAACATTACTTTCATATTCTGCTTACAAAGGATTTAAAGTGTACCAAATGGATTTCAAATTTGCATTTCTGAATGGAATACTAGAAGAAGAGGTTTGCATTGGATAACCATAAGGATTTGTTGATCCTGGCAAGAAGAACACGGTATGTAAACTGCACAAAGCACTATATGGATTGAAACAAGCCCTGAGAGCATGATATCAAAGGCTGCACAATTATTTGGTTAACATTGGAATTGCTAGAACTAATGAAATATTAATCTATACTTGAAGACTGAAGGTGGTAAAGGGATACTATTAGCTGAAATATTTGTTGGTGATATCATATTTGGAGGACAAGATGCATTATGCAAATTGTTTACAAATGCAATGCAGAAAGAATTTGAAATGTCTATGTTTGGTGAGATCAAATTCTTTGTTGGTTTACAAGTATATTAGATGAAACAAGGTATCTACATTACTCAATCAAAATATATCAAGGAGATACTTAAATCTTTTGGTATGGAAGATTCAAGACCAATCAACACACCTATGGCTACAAGACATAAGCTATCTAAGAATGATGATTCTACTGATGTGAACCCGATATTGTATAGATCAATGATTGAGAAACTACAATATGGTGTTCACATTAGACTTGATATTTCCCTGGTAGTTGGAATTGTTGCAAGATTTTTTGCAAACCCTAAGGAGAATCATATAATGGTAGTGAAAAAAATGTTGAGATATTTGAAAGGAACAAAAGACTATGGTCTATATTACAAGAAGAATGACAAGTTTGAATTGAAAGTGTATACATATGTTGATTGTGTAGGCAATATTGATGAACAAAAAAATATAGGTGGTGAAGCTTTCTTTTTAGGAAAGAGACTAGTCTGATGGAAGAGTAAGAAGCAAAACTATATTTCACAATCAATAACTGAAGCTGAATATGTTCAAACATTAGTGAATTGTTCAAACAACGTGTGGATCAAACAATTATTGGAAGGGATGAATGAAGAGATCATTGATCTTGTTGTTATCTATTGTGACAAAACAAGTGCTATAAATATATCAAAGAACTCTGTAATGCACACAAAGACCAAACATATTGCTATAAAATATCATTACTTGAGAGAGTTAGTTCAAGACAAAGAAGTGAGATTAGAATATGTGAACACTAAGGAACAAATAGTTGATATTTTTACTAAGGCTTTACCTAAGGATGCACATGAGTATCTAAGAGGTAAATTAGGGGTAATTACCTTGGCTAAGGGTACTTAAGCTTAGATGAAGCTCTACATACAATGTGTTGATCATACTATCATACAAGTTGATGCAGAAAGTCATACTTTAGGAGCTACTTAAAGTAGTGAAGAAGAATAGAATGTTGTATTAGTCATACAAATAGATGACAGATGGTGAATAAGAAGTATTGACATGAAGATATCTACATGGTATAGATGTATGAGAAAGATGAAGTGTCTTTGACATTGTTGTGAAAGAGGGAGATTATGAAGTGGTGCAAGAGCACATCTACAACAGGAAGTTTAGTGGTGACAGGAAGATAGCATGCAAAATTATTAATCTAGAATTGTATTGCTACAGGAAGTTATGCAGAAAATTAAATGTCATGTTTTAAAGTGTGTTTAAATTTTGATGTTTGTAATAATGTCCTATGATGTGGTGGCATAAATGGAATAGCAATCATCTAAGCTCTCCAATTATAGCCACTTAGGAAAAAGTAATTTCAATTTTATGTTTGAGTTAGTTTTCTTTAAGAGTTTTGTGTGTGTTTTTTAAATAATTAATCCAACTAGAAATCGATAACTGTGGAAAATTTCCAACAGCTGGAAGAGTTAGTGGCAGATTCTGAAATCTGATTTTTCATGATTCCAAAATAGGTTTCAGTTTCTTATTTTATTGTGGATGTTTCAGATTTCCAAGAGAAGAGATGGAAAAGTGTTTTAAAAGGCAGATTTTTGAATGAAAAAGAGATCGGATTGAGTGGAATAGAATAGAAAGTTTGGAGTTTTTCTGATTTTTTTTGAGTTTTATGGTTTTGAGGGTGTGATTTTCTTTGTTTTCATTCCTAAATCAATATTTTGAACTCCAAGAACATGTCAATGCTTTTGTTTTAGAACAACAATACATTGAATGGGTTTGAATATAAGTTAAATTTGCTGTTTGAAATCTATTACAAGAAATACGATTTTCTAATTTAGTTGTTTGTAAATATTTATTGTTTTGACAGTCGTACTAGTTAATGAAAGTCTATTAGACTCACTGTGATCTACTTTCTAGAATCGCAGTGAGTTGTATAAATATGTTGTTCTCTCTTTTCATGTTTTGTGTTTCATTCATTTATGTTTGTGGCTGCGCGGAAGAAAGCTATTGAATTTGGTGAATATCTTTATATATTCATCAAGATGCTAAAAATTGCATGATTAATATATGATGGTGGAAAAGTTTAGTTTGAACCATAAATATGTAGATTTGAAAATGACGAGGAATGTCATGTTTAATGAATTGCATGTTATCGGGTTCTAAAATAATGCATGCAAAAAAGATGGTATGAATTCGAAAATGGATTTAAGCTGCTAGGTAATTAGTCTCCATGCATTTTAATATAAATAAGGAAGTGGTCAGGTTGCACTAAATCGCTATAGCAAATCGAAATGTGGTGACAGAAGGTTAAGAAAGTTCCTATCTCATGTCAGTTTTCACTGGGTATTGAAAAAATCAGTTTGTTAACAGTCTGCAAGAGTTTTTAATCGTTCCTGAAGTTCATGTTGCACGTTCTCATTTAAATATGTATAAAGAGAATCAATTAGTTAATTGTAGAGTTTTATTTTAGTTTGATTTTGGAAGGTGCATCTGCCCCTTGAAGCAACTCAGTTAAGTGACTGTTTTCCTCCTAAGTTTTCCAAGGTGAGGCTCTGCATCATTTTTGGTATCAGAGCCGAGTAAAAGATTTGGGAAGTGGAAGAGTTTTCTAATTTAATTTCTGTTAGTAGAGTTTTTATTGGTTGCAGATGTTTTATTCACTTGCTGCAAGAGGTGGACATGGAGGTCTACCATGAGGACCTTAGAAGGAGGTCCAAGTTGTTTGCCAAAAGTCTTGGGGAGAAAGGCATGGAAGGAACTCTCAGGTGAGGTATAGAAGTTGTTTGTGTGTGTGAGAGATGCAACACTGGAGAAGTGGACATTTGGAGGCAGCCATTACAGATTGGAAAATGAGAGTTGAAAACATTATGGAAGAAGAAACAGAAAGACAAAGCTACAGCCAAAGACATTCTATATTCTGGACAATGTGCAAGAACAAGGTATGCAAAGTTATAGTCGATAGTGGTTCCTTTGAAAATATAATCTCAGTAGAAATGGTTGAGAAATTGAATCTTCCAAGAGTACCTCATGATTTACCTTACAAAGCATATGGGTTAGGAGATGAATAGTGGATTGATGTGTTTGAAAAGTCATATGTTTCTTTTAATATTGGACCATATTTTGATACCATTGAATGTGATATTATGCCTTTAAAAGATTGTCACTTGATTTTGGGAAGAGCATGGCAATATTACAAGTCAACCATATATGATTGTAGAGAGAACACATATACCGTCAACAAGGATGGGAAGAAGATGGTTTTGTTTCCATTGAAGGATGATGAAACATGGAAGGAATCAAGAAGTTTAGGTCTTATTGATAGGATAGCATTTCCAATGCATGATGAAGTGAAAGAGGAAGTGAAAGAAGTTTTGGTGGAGGCTAATGAAATTGCAGAGAAGGCAACCATAAAGAGAGCAGATGTATGTGAAGTTGGGATATAAATCTCAACAATGACAGATGTAAGTTGTCCTTTGGAAGGGAAAGAACATGAAGAGTAGAAAGAAGATAAATTGCAGCAAGAAGAAGTGCATCAAGTAACTATTGATGAGAGGAGTAATGAGACAATTCCTATGGGATTTGAGTGTGAACAATCTATGGTTGGAATAGTAATGTGTCCTTTAAAAGTAGAGAAGAGTACAATGCTGGAAGGTACTCCTATGAACAAGATTTTGGGGGCAAATGATGAAGCCTCATATATGCATGATGAAGTAAAATGTCAAGAGGAATGTCAAGAAGAAGAAGATAAAGAATGTGTAGTAGAAAGTTCTAAAGAAGAATCTGATTTATGGGAAGAGTTCACAACCATCATGGAAGAATGGAAAAGGAATGGTGGTAGTATGGAGACTCAGCACGAAGAAGTTTCCAAAGAGGAGATTTCTAATAATGTTATGGAAAAGGAAGATGAGGCTAAATATGTTTATGAGAAGGTAACAAGTTCTGAATGTGTTAATGAGAAGGTATCAAATTTTGAATATGTTTATGACAAGGTAACAAATTATTTTTGTGACATAAAATTCGTAATACAAATTCAAGTGTATGCAACAATAATAAAAATTCAAAATGTGATGAAGTTACAAGTGTATGTAGCAACCATACAAATTCAGAATATGATGGAGTGGATGCATACTAAGCAGCAAATAATTTTTATTTTACCAATGGAAAACAAACCAAAGGTAAAGATAAAGGAGAAAGAGAAAATTCAAATGATACAAGTTCAAGAAAGGCCAAGTTTTCTAATGGAGGAAAAGTGCAAACCAAAAGTCAAGATGAAGGGATCCATATGTTTTCTAATGCTTTGTTTTGCAAGTGTTTCCAAGGGACTTGGAAACTTTTGAAATTCGGGAGTATGGTGCAGGAGCACGTCTGCAACAGGAATTTTAGTGGTGACAGGAAGATGGCATGCAAAATTATTAATCCATAATTGTATTGCTATAGGAAGTTATGCAGAAATATGTTTCAGTGGCAGATAGTTTCTGCTACAAGAAGTTATGCAGAAAATTAAATGTCATGTTTTAAAGTGTGTTTAAATTTTGATGTTTGTAATAATGTCCTATGATGTGGTGGCATAAATGGAATAGCAATCATATAAGCTCTCCAATTATAGCCACTTAGGACAAAGTAATTTCAGTTTTATGTTTGAGTCAGTTTTCTTTAAGAGTTTTGTGTGTATGTTTTAAATAATTAATCCAACTAGAAATCGATAACTTTGGAAAATTTCCAACAACTGGAAGAGTTAGTGGCAGATTCTGAAATCTAATTTTTCATGATTCCAAAATAGGTTTCAGTTTCTTGTTTTATTGTGGATGTTTCAGATTCCCAAGAGAAGAGATGGAAAAGTGTTTTAAAAGGCATATTTTTGAATGTAAAAGAGATCGGATTGAGTGGAATAGAATAGAAAGTTTGGAGTTTTTCTAATTTTTTCTGAGTTTATGGTTTTGAGGGTGTGATTTTTTTTGTTTTCATTCCTAAATCAATATTTTGAACTCCAAGAACATGTCAATGCTTTTGTTTTAGAACATCAATACATTGAATGGGTTTGAATATAAGTTAAATTTGCTATTTGAAATCTGTTACAAGAAATACAATTTTCTAATTTAGTTGTTTGTAAATATTTATTGTTTTGAGATTCGTACTAGTTAATGAGAGTCTTTTAGATTCGCTGTGATCTACTTTCTGGAATCGCAGCGAGTTGTGTAAATATGTTGTTCTCTCTTTTCATGTTTTGTGTTTCATTCATTTATGTTTGTGGCCGCATGGAAGAAAGCTATTGAATTTGGTGAATATCTTTATATATTCACCAAGATGCTAACAATTGCATGATTAATATATGATGGTGGAAAAGTTTAGTTTGAACCATAAATTTGCAGATTTGAAAATGATGAGGAATGTCATGTTTAATGAATTGCATGTTATGGGGTTCTAAAATAATGCACGCAGAAAAGATGGTATAAATCTGAAAATGAATTTAAGCTGCTAGGTAATTAGTTTCCATGCATTTTAATATAAATAAAGAAGTGGTCCGGTTGCACTAAATTGCTACAGGAAATCGAAATGTGGTGACAGAAGGTTAAGAAAGTTCCCGTCTCATGTCAATTTTCACTGGGTATTGAAAAAATCAGTTTGTTAACAGTCTGCAAGAGTTTTTAATCGTTCCTGAAGTTCATGTTGCATGTTCTCATTTAAATACGTATAAAGAGAATCAGTTAGTTAATTGCAGAGTTTGATTTTAGTTTGATCCTAGAAGGTGCATGTGCCCCTTGAAGCAACTCAGTTGAGTGACTGTTTTCCTCCTGATTTTTCCAAGGTGAGGCTCTGCATCATGAAGCAGATACCCATGCAATAATAAGAAAGATGAAGATACATGAAAGAGGGAGAGATAATATATAGTTACCATATGAAGAGAAGAGATATTATAAAGAAGGAGAATATGGTGTCTCCAGCAATATAGAGAAAGCTGATTGATTTCATGATTTGATATGATAGAGGGAGTTCATATCAGAGTTGCATTGATGATAATCATAATGAAACTAAAAAAGAGAGATATTTGAACACTGAGATAAGAATAAAAAATGAAAATAAGGATTTTTAATTAATATTTGTTACTAAACACAAAGGGAGATGCTCAAAGCAATTACATGTTTTAGATTGCATGGTAACTAGAGGTGTTGCAATCAATGCCAAAGATGGAGATTATTGGAGAGGATCTGAGATGAGAGACATAACAAGATAACCTAGAGGAAAGTTTGAATTATGAGGAATTATAATGGGTACTTGATCAGTTGGACTTTGACAAGATAAAGTGATTGTTTAATCATAATACAAGTGCAGAAGATAGTTGTACTTAAGTCTAGCAGAAGTGATCAAATAAAGACTAAATGCATAGGCGTGATCGAGCAAAAAAGTAGAAGATTAAGGAGTTTGAAGTTTAAGCTGAGTGATGCTAGTGTTGACCGAGTGACAATATAAGCTGAAAAAAATATAGTATTGATCAAGCACTAGTATATGTGCTGAACAAAACATGTAGTAGCGATCGAGTAATTCAGTGATGACCTAGTGTCAGAATATAGTGTTGGCCAAGGGACAACATTTGATTAGTTATGAGGGAATCATGATTTCTAGTCGACACAGTTGATTCATTGGAATATGTAATGCATGTTGAAGATAAGGAAGGATGACTTGAAGCATTTAATTCAAGGGAAATTGTGTTTGAGTGTTCCTATGCAAGAATTCAAGGAGAATTTTCTAGAAGATAAAGGAGGAGACAAAATGATGCAAGGATTTGATGAATTTGACCAAACCCTAAGATATACAGTGATGTTTAAGAGAAAAAAGATCAGAATTACCTATTTAAGGAGGTACAAGGGTTAAACTTAGAGAGGCTAGTAGGTCAAGAACTTAACAAGGTTGGAGCAATTGTTGATTGGAAAACTTGAGCAGAAGGGTGAACAGAGAAGAGTTGAGGTGAAGAGTGATTGCTTGAAGGGATGCCAAGCAAATCAATGATGGTGATGTTAATGGAGGCCAGTCAATGGATCCAACATATGAACCAAATTGTGATCTATATTTGCAAAGTGATTTGTATTTGTTAGATCAACCTACTGTTACTTTCTAACCATTGTATTAGTGTTGAAATCCTTTAATCAATGTTGACCTTGTTAAGTTTGTAGCTTTAGTCAGATTGATTCGATCATGAGATACATGGCTGATGGTAAATCATCATTTAGACAAATATTCTTATATATATAATATTATATATATTATAATATATATTATATAATATATATTATAATATATATTATATAATATATATTATAATATATATTATATAATATATAATATATAATATATGGTTATTTATATTATTAATATATAATTATTAGCTAATGATGATTAACCATACATGTCTCGTCTCATATTTATAAGCCTTCAAATATGCATTTGGAACACACCAATAACAATGACAATATTATTACATTTGTAAAAAACAATCTTTAATACAACAACATGGTATCAGAGCTAGGATGCAAATGTAAGCAAGCATTTGAAAGCAGTGAAATGGAAAAGGAATTACACAATGTCAAAAACTAGTATTTAATTTTTTTAATTTTGAAGGCTTCATAACTTTAACACAAATTCACCTAGTGGTAGAAAAAGTTGCTATGTGAATATGGAAGCCTATGTGTTGGCACTACAACATTTGGGAGCAAATTGTGATGAAAAATTGCGACGAGAGAGCAATTTGTGTGTGATTTTTATATATTTTTCCAAATGTTCCCAAGATTGTCATAATACTGATGATACCGTCATAATTGTGATGCCCGTGTGATTATTAACAAAAAAAAGAAAAATAATTTCTCATTTGTTATATGTCATGCAAATTTGTGGAGCTAGGGCAATGAAGAGGTTGGACGACGAAGAGCTAGGGCAAAAAATTCATAGGTACCTATTTCATTTAGCCATCTATTAGGTTTTTCTATTTTAGAAAAAAAAAAAAACTTTATTAGATATGCCCCTACTTATTGAGCTCTAAAAACTAGTTATTTTCTCAAATATTTTACAAATACCAATAGCCTTTGTTATCACACTCCTCTGAGATGGTCTACAATAAATAATGGTTTTAAACATTCTCTTGCATTAAATTTTTCCCTTCATGTCTCTCATTATGACCCTAGTTTCGGTTTATAAAAACTACATTTTCTACTATGTCAAGTTCCACATCTCTGTTATTATGATCTTGGTTTTCACTTTCTGGAGCATTATGCACTTCCATTACAACTTGATTTGGAGGTCCATCATTCTGCCTTTGTTTTTGTCATGTATTCTGTTGGATTGAAATAACTTCCATTGCATGCTTCTTTGATTGCCTCAAATAGTGAAAATCAATAGTTTGCACATTATTATGTGAGTGAACCAAGAAAACTAGAACCAAATTTATCCTCTACACAGTAGCTTGGGAAAAAATGACTATAACATAATTTTAGTTTCCTGAAGGATATATATATGACCTCAAGACTACTCATTGCAATACCATTTTATAAAATGTAAATAAACTAAATTTTTTCATGGGAACAAAGTAAGAGTTATACAAACTTATTAGAATTGGCATTGAACTTGTGTAGGAGTTCTAAAGATTTGTGTAAGAAAGAAAAAAATTTATTTGGTCAAATCCAACATGTGCTTGAAGAAGAATGTGAAGGGTTAGAAGTAGGTGGATGGAGTGAGGAGATACATTAAGAAAGTCATGAGTTTTTGGGAAATAGGGAATAAATTTATCATGTAAATTTCTTAACTTTTTCCATTGACAAGAAACCTATCAAAACTACGTTATTCATGAAACCAAACACTCATGATCAAATCTAATATTTGATATGGTTTTGAAAGAAAAGCACAATGATGTTTCCAAGCATGAAATAGATATGAAATTTTAATAGTATGTCCAAGCGATGTTGAGAGTTCGAACTGAACTATTTCGTGGAGGATGATAGGTGGTCCTCAAGTTTGCAGCCTAGGAAAAGGCACATTGGAATGAGGAGATTAGTCTATGGAGAGAGATTTCAATCCCGATGCTAATACTTTTGAGATAACTTTATAGTCCATGTTGTCCATAGAGATGATACAGTAGCTTTCCAAGTGTTTTGCATTGTACTTTTGCATGATAATAACATCATCATCTTTCTACCATATACTATCCAAGGTAGAGATAACATAGGAGAACAAATTAGATTGAAATATCATATAGCTAAGTAAAGTTCAACTTCCTTGTGCTTCTTTGTGCTTCAAATATCTTGCTAGATTACTCAATAGCCTATAAATTAATGGCTATACAAAATGCATGAATGGTAAAGATTTGTGAGAAAAGAGCTCCAGTTTTATTTACCACCACATTTCTATCAAAATAGTTGAATCATATAATAGAAAATCCCACTATCTTCCTTTTTTGAACAATGAATATTTAATATTGAAGAATCCAACAAAATAATCACTTCAAATGGAATGTAAAGGAGATCAATAGGGACAATGGGGTCATCTTTATGAGCTTTTAGATGCACATTTCCAGTTAGCTTATTATTTTATACTTTACATAGTAGTAAGAGGAGACTTTATTTAAACTAAAAATGCCCAATACTTGGAAAAAGATTCCAATCCTATATCATGTTGAAGATTTAGTAGGAAGGTGAACCAAATACTCCCACCCATTTCTAAGCTCACATATTTCTCAGTATTCATAATCTTTTGTCCTAAAACTCTTGAACAAGGATCACAGAGTACCATCTTAGTGTAAAACTTCAACATCCCCTTTTAAATTTTGTAGAGTATGAGAAAACAATACAAAAATTCAACAATCAATAGTGAAATAAATCATACTCTACAATAACTTTGACAACACAAGCCACTTGGGCTCTATAGTGTTAGTCACCAAATAAGCCTCAATATAGTCAAACATATATTTATGACCCTCATCAACTTGGGTAGACAGAACAATAGAATTTCCATCTTTATCTTCATTGTAAAACTTGGGAGTCCCTTTTAAATCAAGGGAATCCCTTTGGAATCAAAATTTCCACTTTGTGGACTAATTTTGGTGGATTGAAAAGAGCCTTCCATAACGACAACGAATTCCAATTCCTTCACCACTTCTCTCACGTTGGGTCTTTCAAATGCCATTTCATCAACACATCTCAAGACTAACATTAAGAACTTGTCAAATCCTTTTAGATTCTCTTGTCTCAATACAAGGTCCATTAAATCCTCTTGCAAGTATTCTATACCCCCACTTTCCAAGGCCTCCTTCACAAGTCAAACTATGTAATTCTCTCCTTCAATGGGGAGGCGTATTGTAATCAACTCTAGCAAAACAATACTGAAACTATACACATTGATTTTCTCATTGAGTTCCTGGGTCATGTAGTATTCTAGATCCAAGTAACATTGCACAAAATTTAACTCCATATGTTAGTGATAACCTTCAAATTGACTGTCTTTTTCTTCTATGTGTCTACAACAGATGTATTGACAATGTCTGCTAGGCGAGGGAATTCAATTTTTGATTTGGGTTCTTCATTGCTTATTATAGAAATAAAATGCATTTTGTTCTCATTTGGCATTTAAAATGCATTCTGTAAGATTGAAAAAAGGTACAAATATCTTCATTTGTGAGTTCCAAGAAATGAGTACTTGGTGCAGAGTGATGGCCAAATTTTATTTACTGTCAATAATAGAACCTAACCCTCTTGCATAGGAACTATGATTTACCCCCACCTCCCCTCCCCCCCCCCCCCCCCAAGGCAGGTACAATCAGTATACTGAAGAGTCTTTTTGTTGGTGATATTTTCATCCTAACATGAGATGGATTATAAATGTGATTTATTTTCATAAGCTATTTGAAGTGAGGTAGCTAATATGATCTCCTACATAAATTGAAATGAACAACATACCCCTCCATATTATCTCGCTAATGTGATTTAATTTTACAATTTTCAAGCAATTTCTGTTCTAATTCTTCAGCAAAAATTTCTATTCTAAATCTTTAGCACTTTCAGATCTCTAGGATTCCATTTACAATTTGAATTGCCCTAATATTAGCCTATTTAATTGGCAATGTTATTTATAAGCATTATAGGAATTAATGGAACTATTAAATCCTCCATCTAGTTGTGAATTCAAGTGCGCATTGAAATAAGCATGGTATTCTAAATTTCTCCGATTAACTTTGGGTCTTATTCAAAGATAATTGAATGTGAAATCCATGTAAATTGCATTTGTCCCTAAAGAAAAGCTTCCCTTGCTTCTTGCTTTGATCGTTCTGCATGGAAAAAATTGTGTCACACCATTGATATATTATAAAGACACCACGATTTTGGTTATGTCAAAGATTGGCTAAAGTTATAACTAAATTCAAGTTCAACCATTACATGGGTATACCAAAAATAGATAATAACTGATGCAATGCATATCACAAACCTTCCAAAGTGGGAACTCTTAGGTTGACCTTTAACTAGGCATCTAAAGAAAATCCAAAATTCAGTATTGAATTTAATAGAGACAATTAGCTAAATTTATTTTGAGATATGTCACTTCGAACTTAGTATTGATTTTAATAGAAAAAAATAGTTGGTTAATGGAAAGGAAAATCAATAATTTTTTTTAATGATAAATAACTTTAATAATAGAAGTAGTAATGTAAAATCTTTACATATAGATTTTTGTATGCTTTTAATAGAATAAATTCCTTGTGTAATGGGTAGGAAAATTAATAAGTTATTTCATATAAATATAAACAAAAAATAGAAATTATGTATTATTTTATAATAATCAATTCATATTATATATGTGAGCACATGTTAATACGTATATATGTGTGTGTGTTTACATTTCTTATATTTATTTACTTATTGGACCACAATCTATTAATCTTTCTATGATTTGTAGGTTATGATAACCACAAAGGCATGTCAATGAGAACCTTCCATCCATCTAAATGATTTAGACCTACATATCATTCTTATCCATTAGATGTCAACAATAAAGTTTACTAGTCCAATAATACACATACAATTAAGAGTTTGCATGTATCATTTAATTGAAAGGTTAAAACAAAGAAAAAGAAACATAAAAAAATTCATGAAAGACTCTCTCTAGGGTAAATGGAGACTAAAAGTCAAGTGTAAGTTCTGAAATCTCTTGTACTAGCTATTATTTTGGAAGATTTAAATGGAGTTCACAAAGATCCAAAGTTAGACAAAAGTAGACCTACTTGCATAACTTGATTTGGTGAGAAAGGAATGTGGATATTAATGTCGGGTTAGTGATTAAATTATATAGAAAAAGAACTGAATATAACAATACTCATAGTCCCATCAAGGGAGGAAAATTCACAAGCTCTGCATAGCTTATGCCCTACATCAGTCATGGAAGATAAATACATTTAGCATACTAGAATTGAGAAACACAAGCACACTAAGACACTTACACAAAGAACTTCCAACACAAAAATCTATGATGATTCTACGAATGATCTGCACATTGAAAATCTCCACACACGGTTCATACACCAATAGAATTGAATAAGACTCTCCTCATGAATACAAGAAGGAATCAAATATATTATTTTATCAAATGATCAAATGTGTGAGTGTTGATCTTAGATTGATTTTGACAATTGAGTGTCAACACACTTAAGACATTTACTTAGTTTATGCCGAACTAGTAATGCATACCAAGTAGAATATGTAAATACAAGACTGTGCTAAGTTGCAATGAGTGCCGAGTCACTCATGTGCTGAGTCACTCAAGTTCTGAGCAAATGGACCATGTCGAGTAATTCAAGTGCCGATTAAATAGCAGATGCTGAGCAATTTAAGTGCCAAGTCAGAAACAAAATTACAGTATGTGCCGAGTATCAGTAACTTCAATGTAATGTCCCCCACTTAGCCAGTTTGGAGGTATGTTGTCGTTAGCCCATTCTTGTATGGTCCCGAGGGCTAACCAGGACTTCAAAAGGGATCTTGAGGTTATTTGGCCTAGTCAAATTTAATTACAGGCCAAACAGAGATCGTTTGTTGGGTTGTCAGGAAGACTTACTATTTTTAGTAAGCCAATAGGGGGATGCAGTGCCTTCAATTTTTAGTGATAGGATGAAATGCGTTTTGTTGGGCTCTTTCTAATGAGATATTATATGTGGGATTTCAAGTTTATTTGGTATATTATTTTAATGTTTGAAATTACAATGGTAAAGTGACTATTTAAATTAAATATTATAATGTTTTATAAAGTCACTTTATAAAAATCAAGAGTCCCCCTTTTGAGTACATACATGGACTTTGTAAAAAGAAAAAAAAGAAGTAATATTAAAAGCCATGTATTATCCCACATTGGCAAGATGGAAGCGTGGAGCAAGTGAAGAAGGGATTAAAAGAAAGAGGATAGCTCTCATTTATTCAGGCTTGGAAATATCAAAGAAATTGAGAAATATTTTGGAGATTATGTCTCAATAGTTTGGAGGATGAAATCCCTTCAAGCTGGAAATCTTGACGCCATTGAAAGATATGGTCTTGAGATTCAACATAGCAGCAGTTCGAAAAAGCGGTACCAAAAAAGCAAGCTAAAAAAGCGGGTACGAAAAAAGCTGTCCAAAAAAAGCGAAACCAAAAAAGTAGGCTGAAAAAGCAGGTACAAAAAGTAGGCCGAAAAAGCAGTTCGAAAAAAGCAAAGCAGAAGGGGCAGCATAGAAGGAAATTATTTCAGCCATCTACAACCAGGTTCTTTTGTTAGTTTTGTTTTTTTAGGGTGTTATGAGCTTTCAGTTGTAGTGTGCATTATACCAGCATTATCATTTTGTAATCCATGTAAATGCCAAAGTCTTGGCCATATTTCATGAGCATTGTAATTTTCATTGCAATTAAGAAGATAATAGTTGCTGGTGTCATTTAAGCAATTTAATATCATTATTTATCAGCTAGTTAATTTGCATAACAACTGTTTGTAAAAATGCCAGTTGGCTGTAGGTGTTCATTTCTCATGCTTAGATCATATATATGCACTGAATATTGTCAAAATTAGTAGCACACTCATGTTAGGTCATTGTGTAGTCCATTGTAGTCTTCTAGCACAAGATTTTCATTGATGCAAATTGTAAAAAAAGTCATTTGAAGCTAGCTGAAATACTATATCAGTCATACGTCCCTTGCATGCAAATTGTTTGATGAAATTATTTGAGCTTTCATCAGCATTTTTGAGGGCAGATTTGAGGAGGGTTATTACAGTGGTATCTAAGCTATAAGTCCTGCCATCCTGTGGAGGTCTTATAGGGAATTTGGAACAGCTAGATAGAGGGGAAAGTGTTTGACGAAATATCAAAACACTAAAATCAAAAAATTTATGTTTGAGCATGCGACAGGAGTCTTATAATTTTTGCAATACCAGAGCAAGATAAAATAGGATTTCATACCTGCAGAGCAAATAGTCTAGTTCATCCGTGCAGGTGGACATAGAATCCAGTCATATAGACATAGAGGAGATATTCTTTGATCAAGGCAGCAATATGGGAGACAGGAATGCTCGGGATCCTGGAGAGGAAAGATTCTTACAGTTATTAGAGACCTTGGCACAGGGACAACGATTAGCAGAACAGAGGGCACAGGAACAAAATCAGAGAATGGAGCTTATGATGTAGATGATGGCTCGTCAAATAGGGTTGAATGCAAACATGGGTGGAGGAAATAATTAGAATGGTAATAATCAAAATGGTAACAATCAGAATGGGAACAATCAGGATGGGACACATAATGGAGGTGAACAAGTTGGGAATAATTTTGGTCATGCACCCCAGGAAGCTAGGACAGTGAGTTCAAGGCCCATGATTCCCACATTTCCTCCTAGAGCCCCAGAGCAGCCCGTACCAGAGCCCCAGATCACTGATATACAAGACCATTTGAGAAGAGATTGGGAAGCTAGAGGTCCAGATTTTACTGCTGCAATTACCTTTAGGGAGTATATGGATGTGCGGATGAAACATATGCCACGTGGACATGACAAGAACTAGAGCTATGAGCTACGTAAGAAAGTAGGGAAACTTCAATGACCATATTATGATGTCTCAGGGAAGTCTACAGCAAGAGCTTGGGTTCAAAAGCTTGATACATACTTTCAATTGAACCCTATGCCTGAGGAAGAAGCTATTAAGTATGTAGCAATTCATCTGGATGGGTTAGCACATGAGTGGTGGCATCATGGTATGGTCACTATGGGTCATGCACACATTACCTCATATGTGGAGTTTACAGAGAGACTGATTGAACATTTTGATAGGAAGGATCCATAACTACATTTGAAGGAGTTAGCTCAGCTTAAACAATGGGGATCATTGGAAACATACATTTCAAAATTTCAGAAACTTGCAGTATTAGTAACAGATGTATCTGAACGGAGGATATTGGTTCTATTTATGGATGGGTTAGCTGATCTGTTGAGAGGGTGGATTAAAGCTCTCAACCCTCCCACTTTGCAGGAAGCCATTAAGAAAGCTTGTGACATGGATTCCTCTTCAGCTTCTAAAAATAAATTCCAGGCAAAGAGTTTCCCTTCGAGGAAAGATAAGGATAGTAAACCTTTTTCGTAGAGAGGGTTAGCCACCTAAGGAGGAAAGTAAGAGGTTGGACAATGAGACACTTAATGATCTTAGGAAGAAGAAGCTTTGTTTTCATTGCAGGGAGCCTTGGGATTTGTCACATAAGTGTCCATTGAAAGCAAAAGCCAAGCAGATGGAGTACTTTTTAGCCGAAGAGTCAGTGGATGGAGATTCAGAGCAGTCATTAGAATCAGATGGAGATGATAATTCTTCACATGAGGAAGCACACAATGATAGCACGATAGCTCAGTTGTCCATTATACAGGAGGCTGTCACTTTCAGAGTTAGGGGAACTTTGGATGGACAAAGATTTGTGGCACTCATTGATACAGGGGCAACACATAACTTCATTGATTAAAAGTTTGTGACACATAGAGGGCTACATACAGAAGAATATAGAGGATTTAAGATGATGGTTGCCGACGGCATCAAAATCAACTATACCAAGAAAATCTCCAACTTGCAGCTTCGTTTGGGAGATTATGACATGGTGGGAGATTTCTTTGTTGTCAACATTGGTGATCAGGATATGGTGCTTGGGATGAATTGGATGAAATCTCTGGAAGAGTTTACATTTAACCTCCAAAAAATGGGAATGAGGTTTGAGGCAAATGGTAAGAAGATAGTACTCAGAGCTTTGTTAGATGGGAGACTACGAGTGGTGTCACTCAAGCGGATGCAGAGTTTCTTCAGACACAACTAGGTGTAGTGGACAATAGAGTTCAGAGTAATGCCTGAGGTGACAGAGCAACATAAACAAGAGTATCCCCCTAATGTACAAAAAATAATAACCAAACATACTAAGGTGTTTGGTGAGATACCTCCAGGGAGACCCCCTGATAGGGGAATTGAACATGTTATTGAGTTAGAGGAAGGGGCTAATCCAGTCATCATCACACCCGACCACCATCCAAAGAGATATAAAGATGAAATAGAAAAGGCAATCAAGGAGTTGATTGACATAGGGCACATACGACCAAGCAAGAGTCCTTTCGCTTCTTCAGTAGTATTGGTGAAGAAGAAGGATGGTACAATGAGGATGTGCATTGATTATAGGGAACTAAAAAAGAAGACATGAAGCACCGATACCCTATTTCGCGCATTGATGAGCTTATTGATGAATTGCACGGTGCCTGCTACTTCTCTAAGATTGATTTGAGATCCGGTTACCACTAAATACGGGTTAGAGAGGTGGATGTGGAGAAGATAGCTTTTAGATGCCACTATGGACATTTTGAGTTCTTAGTCATGCCCTTTGGGTTAACTAATGCCCCCACCACTTTTCAGTCCTGTATGAATAGAGTATTTAGAGATCAGTTGAGGAAGTTTGTGTTGATTTTTTTTGATGATATACTGATATACAACCGTACTTGGGAGGAACATTTGAAGCATATTGATGCAGTGCTCAACATTCTAGAGAGGGAGTCATTATATGCCAAGATGAGTAAATGCGAGTTTGGGATGATAGAGTTGCTCTATCTAGGGCATATTATTAGTGCAGGAAGTGTTCGAGTTGACCTAGACAAGATCAGGGCCATTCTTGATTGGCCACCACTGAGGAACACTTCACTACTCAAGAGATTTCTTGGGCTTTGTAGGTTCTACTGTAGATTTGTGAAGGGATTTTCATAGATAGCAGCACCACTTATAGATTTGACATGGAGAGATAGTTTCAAGTGGTCAGAGAAGGCTCAGGATTGTTTTGATAGGTTCAAGGAGCTGATGAGTACATGCCCTGTTTTAGCCATTCTAGACTTCACCAGGCCTTTTGAGATGCAATGTGATGCCTCAGGAGAGGGCATAGGAGCTGTCCTCATGCAGGACAAACATCCCATCGCATATGAGAGCAAGAAATTACAAGGTGTTGAGAGAACTTACAACATCTATGATAAAGAAATGCTAGCAATCATGCACGCACTAGCTAAGTTTAGGCAATACTTAGCAGGGAGCCGATTCACAGTAAAACTAGATCATAACAGCTTGAAACATTTCCTTGGACAGAAGGATCTCAATGACAGGCAACAGAAATGGGTGAGTAAGTTACAGGCTTATGATTTTGACATAGTCTATGTCAAAGGGAAGAAAAATATCGTCGCAGATGCTTTATCCAGAAGGCCTCATTTTCTTGCTATTGGGATAGTCATGGACGATTGGAGAGAGTTGATCTTGGCAGAGTATGCCAAAGATAGTTGGGCATCTAGTGTTATTGAAGGAACTATTCAGGATAGTCGATACACTGTTGTAAATGATTTGATCATCTACAAGGAAAGGATTTATTTAGTACCCGAGTCTGCTATGAAGCAAAAGATTTTGAGGGCATTTCATGATTCACCATTGGCAGGACATCCCAGATTCTTTAAGACATATCGGCAGGTGAGAGAGCGCTTCACTTGGAAAGGACTCAAAATAGAGGTGCTTCAGTTTGTTAGGGAGTGCCCAGTATGTCAGCAGAACAAATAGGAACATTCCTTTCTAGGTGGTTTATACAACCCCTACCCATACCAGAGAAGAAGTGGGATAACATTTCCATGGATTTCATTATAGGCCTCCCCAAGGTACAGGGTCAGGATTGTATTTTTGTTGTGGTAGACAGATTGACAAAATTTGCACATTTCTTTGCGATTTCGTCCACATATTCAGTAGTACAGACAACAGAGCTATTCTTTCGAGAGGTATTTAGATTACATGGGATGCCACGGAACATAGTCAGCGACAGGGATAGTAGGTTTATGAGCCACTTTTGGCAGGAGTTGTTCAGGTTGTGTGGAACAGAGCTAACTCCAAGTACCAGTTAGCACCCCCAAATTGATGGGCAGACAGAGATAGTGAATAAATGGGTTGAGGGGTACCTTTGAAACTACATTGCAGGAGAGCAGAAGGCTTGGGTGAAGTGGCTGCATATAGGGGAGTACTACTATAATACCTCTTTCCATATGTCTATTCAAATGTCCCCTTTCATGGCACTGTACGGGTATGATGCTCCTAATTTTTTGGATTTGTTATTTGGGGACAGTAGGGTGCCTAAGGCCAAGGATATATTGCAAGAGTGTCAGGACATTATGCGATCCTTGAAAGAAAATTTGAAAAGGGCACAAAATCAGCAGAAGCAATATGCTGATCAACACAGGGTTGAGAGATCTTTCGAGGTAGGAGACATGGTGTATCTCATGTTACAGCCGTATAGATAGTCCTCTCTCAAGAGGAGTGGAGCAAAGAAATTGAAACCACGCTACTATGGACCATTCAAAGTAATCAGGAGAGTGGGTGAGGTAGCTTATGAGTTGGAGCTGCCTGCAGACAGTAAAGTACATAACGTGTTCCATGTGTCACACCTTAAGAAGGCATTAGGGCATAATGTGGTGCCTTCAGTAGTATTGCCACCTCTCAATGGTGAGGAAAAACTTATCTTGATTCCTGATGCTATACTTGACTTCAGGGAGAGGGTGCTTCGCAGGCAAACTATCAGGGAGTACCTAGTAAAGTGGAGGAACCTACCAGTTGAGGATGCAACATGGGAGGCAGAGGAGATTATTCAGCATCCTGATTTGAGATTGCTTGGGGACAAGCAATTTCAAGAGTGGCAGACTGTAATGTCCCCCACTTAGCCATTTTGGAGGTATGTTGTCGTTAGCCCATTCTTGTATGGTCCTGAGGGCTAACCAGGACTTCAAAAGGGATCCTGAGGTTATTTGGCCTAGTCAAATTTAATTACAGGCCAAACAAAGATCATTTGTTGGGTTGTCAGGAAGACTTACTATTTTTAGTAAGCCAATAGGGGGATGCAGTGCCTTCAATTTTCAGTGACAGGATAAAATGCATTTTGTTGGGCTCTTTCTAATGAGCTATTATATGTGGGATTTCGAGTTTATTTGGTATATTATTTTAATGTTTAAAATTACAATGGTAAAATGACTATTTAAATTAAATATTATAATGTTTCATAAAGTTACTTTATAAAAATCAAGAGTCCCCCTTTTGAGTACATACATGGACTTTGTAAAAAGAAAAAAAAGAAGTAATATTAAAAGTCATGTATTATCCCACATTGGCAAGACGGAAGAGTGGAGCAAGTGAGGAAGGGATTAAAAGAAAGAGGATAGCTCTCATTTATTCAGGCTTGGAAATATCAAAGAAATTGAGAATTTTTTTGGAGATTATGTCTCAATAGTTTGGAGGACGAAATCCCTTCAAGCTGGAAATCTTGACGCCATTGAAAGATATGGTCTTGAGATTCAACATAGCAGCAGTCCGAAAAAGCGGTACCGAAAAAGTAGGCTAAAAAAGCGGGTACAAAAAAAGCTATCCGAAAAAAGCAGAACCGAAAAAGCAGGCTAAAAAAGCGGGTACAAAAAAGCAGGTCAAAAAAGTAGTTTGAAAAAAGCAAAGCAGAAGGGGCAACATAGAAGGAAATTATTTCAGCCATCTACAACCAGGTTCTTTTGTTAGTATTGTTTTTTTATTGTGTTATGAGCTTTCAGCTGTAGTGTGCATTATACCGACATTATCATATTGTAATCCATGTAAATGCCAAAGTCTTGGCCATATTTCATGAGCATTGTAATTTTCATTGCAATTAAGAAGATAATAGTTGCTGGTGTCATTTAAGCAATTTAATATCATTATTTATCAGCTAGTTAATTTGCATACCAACTATTTGTAAAAATGCCAGTTGGCTGTAGGTGTTCATTTCTCATGCTTAGATCATATATATGCATTGAATATTGTCAAAATTAGTAGCACACTCATGTTAGGTCATTGTGTAGTCCATTGTAGTCTTCTAGCACAAGATTTTCATTGATGCAAATTGTAAAAAAATTCATTTGGAGCTAGCTGAAATACTATATCAGTCATACGTCCCTTGCATGTGAATTGGTTGATGAAATTCCTTGAGCTTTCATTAGCATTTTTGAGGGCAGATTTGAGGAGGGTTATTACATTCAAGTGCCGAGTAACACAAATTGGACATATTTGTTTGTGATTGCACAAATAACTATGTAAACTATTTTCAAGCTGACGTAAGGTTATATTTCAATTCTTTAAAGATAAGGATGAATCTATTTGTAGAATCCCTATGTATTTGCATGCAACCAATCATAAAATAGGAAGGATTAAGTGGCAAAAAGAATGAATCTCAGCTATGGATTCATACCTAACCCTAATACACCAAAGTCTTTATAAGGAAGATGAAGCCCCAACAATTATAAGGAATCAAGAGAGTGAAAGAGATCATGTTACAGGAGATAACAAGGGGTGAATAATTGAATTTTTTCATAGAGAATTCAAGGTGACTTAGCAGTGAGAGTGAATAGCAGAATCAGTTGCAGGAGAACAAAGAATAGAAGGATACAACAATTGTTATATCAGATCAAAGAGGATCAAGAAGGACATTGTACAAATTTGATCTTTAATCAAGCAACCAGAGCCAATCATAAGATCTATGCTGAAACATCCTAATAGGTGATTTTAGTTAAATCTCCTAGGTAGAGTAGTCCTAATAGGCTATAATAAATCCTTTAACAGAATGACATTCCAAACGGATGTTTTGAAGTCCTTTAGCCAGGCACACTTCTAATAGGGTGTTGAAATCCTCTAACAAGGTGGGACTAAATAATCTTTGCAAGCCTTTAATAGGGCAGGCCTTTCATAGGGTAGATCATGTTTCATGGTCAAACCATTATAACCTTAATTGGCTACACTTTATTGCTATAGTAGTGAAGATTTGTGGGTGTCATCCTCACCCCATTTTTACATTCTCTTTGGAGGGTTTCTGGGTAATTATATTTGGTGTTAAGTGTGTGTGCTCAATTGCTTACATATTCTAGATGCATTTACTTTTCATGTCATTTTCAGTTCATATATTACATGCATCTAATGAATGGCAAAAGTTTTAATAGCTAAAGTTTGAGCTTCTGATTCACCTCCCCATCTCATAAGTATATGTTTCCCATCTGTAATTCCAATAGTGAGGGCATATGAATGGGAGAAAGATAGTCCAAATAAGTAACCAATATGAAATGGGAGTTGTGTTTTTGCGATAGATGGAGATATAAATGGAGACTAGATTAATGCAAGTTCCCTTCCTTGATTATTTAATAGAGCAACAAAGTAATTCAATAAAAGATGTCATACAAAAAATTATATTTCCTATAAGATTTACTGCAAATATAAGAAATCTCATATCAAAGAAAAGTGAATTTGGGCCAGTTGAAAATGCATGATTAACATACTTTCATCAAGGCAAGTCACAATCTTTTGTATTTACAGTATATTTGTGAAACACATTCAATTTTCATTGTATTATGTTGGAAAAGAATGAAATGATCAGTTGATAATTATTGCAATATGTACTACCCCTATCACTCCCAGAAAACCTCGACAATAATATTAGACAAGTGATATATGATCTTGTAAAATACATGAGGTAAGAAGTGATATTTGTTCATTATATCAAACAAGTAATATATTGTAAAGTTTTGTATTTATATGTTTTTGTGTATTAAATACCTTGTAAGTGGTTGTCATCTAAAGAAATCCATAAAAAAATATAAATATTGGAAAAAAAGAATTCATCTACTAATGTGTGAAATATAAAAGTGTTTACCTTCCACTTTTTTCAATGCACAAGAACACTACCTCATTCACCAAGTTGAGGAGATTGAATTGTGTGGACCTATACAACCAAGGTCAATGTGGATGGTTGAGAGACACTTGAAATTTTTGAAGGGTTTGGTTCGACAAAGAAAATGTCTTGAGGGCTCTATGGTTGATGGATATATGGTATACCAGATGATGGTGTACATTACTCAATATCTTCCTAATCTTGTAGCAAAGACCCATATAGATTGCATTTGGGATATCGACTCCATTAAATAATTTGAAGGGGAGTACTTGGTGGGGAACAATAGATTTAGGAAAGTGAAAGGTAATAAATTATGAGATGTTATTGTAGTTAATTAATTCTTAATCTTCAAAATTAATCTATTGCAAGTCATCTATTTACTTTTATACAATTGCTACAGAGTGGGATGCAATACATTTGATTATTGAAAACAATCAAGATTGGATGATGGTAGGGGTTGAACAATGTCAATATTCTGGTCATAGATTAAAATGGGAAAATGTGTCTTCATTAGTTATACAAGCTCATTGTAATGGAGATCCCAATGTTACACAAAAGGAAATAGATTTAGCATATGGTTTAAGACATCTCCAAATACTTATAATTTTGTTAATCAACTGTATTTTTTTGAACTTGTGATGCAATAATTTATACATATTTGACATTGTTGTAGATGAAATATCACAAGGCTATGCTATGCGATGGTTATAAAATTTGCATCAAAGATTTTGATGACATAAAGAGAACTTGGGATTCTGGGATAAGTGCTGTCTTCTAGGTGACTACTATTTCTTCTAGAAATGACTTACATCCTCGAGAATCTAAAAATTGATATTATGGAATTTTGGTTGATATACTTTACTATGACTTTAATTCCTTTAAATTAGTTCTCTTCTTGATCAAATGGTACAAACTACAACTCAATCAAAATGATCCTGATAGAACTTTTATTGAGCATGAGAATGGATTAAAAATGATTAATACAAGGTTGTTTGAGCTAGATGGGGATGAGACTTATGTTCTTCCAAGCCAATATGAGCAAGTATTTTACTCAGAGGTTCCACATAAACTGGGTTGGTAGTTTTTTGTTAGACATGATCCAAGAGGAAGGCTAATAAAGTATAATGCGATGGAAGAAGAGGATACCAAGGAAGAGGAAGAAGTGGATCATGATCGAGAGTTAGTCAATAATGCTCTTGATGCTCCTGATGCTTCTACTGATCATGATGATGATGCTTCTATTGATCACGGTGATGATGATGACGATGATGACGATGATGATGACCATGATGTTGACGATGATGACAATCCTGATGATGAGATGGATGAAGAATAATATCAATGATAGTGGGTGGGGGAGGGGTTGATTAGAGAACATTGAAGGGGGCTTTGATTATCAATGAAAAGAATGAAATGTACAATTATCTGATCAATGCCTATGCTATTAAATATTGAGTTCTAGATAGATCAATGATTAATTTGAATGACTAGTCATGTACCTTTTACTATTTATAGTTCATATATATATATATATATGTATCATGAATTTTTTAGCTAACATAAGACAATTGATTTACATATGCAAAAAATCGAAGCCCTTTCATGAGCATCCCACACAGTCTCATGGATCATCAGGCATAAGTCAGTACACCCCATAGAGATTAATGTCTTTTCCCATTCATAAAATATCTCTCTCATTGCCACCTATCTCTCTTATTTGGTGGAGTGTAGGTACCAACGAATAGG
The DNA here is from genome assembly GCA_028749045.1 of Cupressus sempervirens. Lineage (NCBI taxonomy): Eukaryota > Viridiplantae > Streptophyta > Pinopsida > Cupressales > Cupressaceae > Cupressus > Cupressus sempervirens. The sequence continues at coordinate 452,362,840 of CM053783.1, forward strand.
TATTTGTCAGATCTATCTTCCTCAAGAGAGGAAAATGTAGGAATGGAAGAAGAAAGTGAGACATTTAGTATGTCTAAATCAAGGAGATTGACTCGAGGTCAAAATATCAAAAATAAATTCAATAAGTGCATGAAAATTTTTGTTTCTCAAGGGGGTCATGTTCTTATGATGATGAGAGTGCAAGTGACTCCAATTTTCCCTTTAGGTACAAACATCTATAGAAACAATGGGTCCTCGATGAACTTCCTCCAATAAACATTGATTTTTGTGTTGGAGAAAAAATATATCACATAGCACCATTCTTAATATATGGTTTGGGCCTATTTTTAATGGATGAAATAAAGGCATCTTACAATAAGGTTGTTGAATTGATGGAGTATGTCAGACCTTGCTATGGTTACAATAGTTGGATGCAAATTGTTAGATAAAAAAAAAGTATGTGTAGGTATACACTCACTGAAAATTATATAGAACAAAAAGTTGGTGAACAAAGTAAAAGAATAGATATATACATTAAGGGAAGGCCAAAAGAATTAGGGGATATTACAAGTTTTATAAATAGTACATGACCTGCATCAACTAAGAAGCGACCCAATTGCATATTTGAGGCATGTTAGGGAAATCACATATTTGTATGTGCGATTAAATTAGTATGTGGAGGCAAAGAGATTCTTATTGATTACAATTTGAATCACATAGATACAAACAAAGCCACTATCATGGGTGGGGTGGTACGTACTATGCACATTTAAAATTAGTTCCAATCTATGAATCCAATGAACTATTAAAGTTTTATATATTTTTTGCTAACTTTGAATAATAACACGTGTTTCAACATGTCTCAATGATTATTTTAAAAAAATAGGGCTATGGTATGGATCAACAACCATAGGATATGCACATGGGCGATGGTTCTCATGGGACTTCTTCTTCCTAACAGCTAAAACTCATTGTTATTGTACAAATTAGATACAAGAAATATGTAAATGCATATTTTCTATTATGTTTTATTATTCACTACTATTTTGGATTGATTTTGAATATAGTTCTAATAATATTGTTCTCATAAATGAGTAATGATCATGAAAAGGGAAATGAAAAAGTAGTCCATGAGGAGCCGCACGATGAGAAGGATGAATTCATGATTGATTTTGCATCAACTGTTGACCCTATGGCTGCAGTGAAAAAGATGCTTCATGATGTAGCAATAAGGTTAAAGCAATAGGCATCAACTCGACATCAGACTCCTGAAACACAATAGAGGGAGGATGAGTTGATGCACCTAGTTGAGACATATAAAATAAGTATTAACGTAATTTTTAATTATAAAAAAAGTTTAATAATGGTTTTTATAGTATACTCTTTTATTTATGTCATTAAATAAAGCTCACATCTGTTATTTTTATAGAGGATGCTAAAGAGGTTCAAAGGTGATGCCTTAAAGAATGATACTTTAGGTGGTTCAAGTACAATGCATGTTCTATCCTACACTTATGTTTTGCTTGAACAATATTTTTTTAATGGCTCTAACAATATTGTTTTATTGTGCTCTAACAATCTCATTTTTAAGCTCCTACTATTAATCCTATGTTCACTATGCTGCTTGCTACAAGGAACAAAACTGAAGAGGTTGCTGACTTCAAATTTGACAATACACAACATGGCCATAGATGTGATGGCATTGTCTATTGGTAAATAGATTCCTCTTTTTCACTCTCATTTTTCATATGTTTATTTCACTTGAACTATTATTTCTTAGGGAGAATTTTGTAATATTAGATTCATTTTATGTAGAAGGTGATGAGGAAATTCTTGGGTGTACCCATGTTAGATGTACGAGGACAATAAAGAATTGTGATCAATTGCTTATGAGCAATGAAGATGGTCTTCCCCTGAGAGTAGCCCAAATTCCACGTACTTAAAGATTGATACTTTATTTTACTATAAAATCTTATACTCATTATCAAATGCACTAACCTCCCATGTAGTCCCTTGCAATAACTACTATTTCTATTATTATTTTGTAGGGAATAATCTATTTTATGGAAAACTTAATGATGAATGTTTGCGTATATTTGGACTGACCATATGCACAGGGTATTGTATTTTGATTTCATTGCTAGATTATGTTTCCTTTGATCAATTTATTAAAGTAAATTAAAAGGTAGCTTCAATTCATTTATGAATCTAATAGTTTTTTCTTTTCTTAAAAGGCAAAAATTACAAACTAAAGAGTTGAAGGATCAACTCACTGATGCCATGAAAATGCTTTTTGGACCCAACATCTTTCAAAGACTTAGGTTCCTTGAGAAAGCAGGCCAAGCTTTGAAGTATATTAGGTACAACTACAAGAACCAAATAAAAAACAACCCTTGTTATGAGCCCCCCCCCCTCCCATATTACTATTATTAAGTAGGAGAATCTTAAAAAGGATGCTATTGAGGAAAAACAATACATGGTGGAGAAATAGTACCACCTGAGGAGAGAAGGTATGTCATAATATTAAGAATGAAATTATGTACTAATTACTCTTAATACTTCTATGGTCTAACATATCTAAAACTTCACATAGGTTTCCTAACACATTAAAGGAAACTGAAGCAAGAAAACAGAAGCACGGGCAACACAAGCTTGGCTCGAGTGGATATTCAAAACTTGTTGCACGAATTGTAAGTATAAGTAAGTGAAAAATTATATGCAAATATTTATAAACTGTAAACAATTTGGTCTTTGATGAAATTGATTATAAAAAAAAACCATGTTACCAAGCAAAAATGTAGCCCATGGAGTTTATAAAAACTTCTAAAGAGGACAATAAACTAGTCTATAGACAAGGCTATACAACCATGGTTGAACGACTTCGAACAATGAGTGCACAAGGTTTTTATGTTGGATCTATCGATGAGGTAAATAAGTCAATTAATTTTTATTTGAAATTGAATACTTTAGAAATTACGGTATTTGATATTAAGTTCCAAAAATATAAGTCGTTATATTTGTTTTCAGTAAGGAAACAATGATTATATATTTATTTAAAACTTTAAAGCGAATATATTTATATGTATTAAAATGAATGATTAACATTTCTCACTATTTTTCTTGTATTTATATGTATATATTGTTGATAAATGCACTAATTATTTACATTGAATTGTAGCCTGCCAATCTTGATACACCAACCGAGCACCATGGAGGCATCAATTCAAATGTGGATTGTAGTACTGAAGGTATATATTTTCTATTCGATTTTTGATTTTTGAATTAATAATACAAGTAAACATTTTAAATTAAATTTGGTGTAGTAATACAAATTTAGCTATAATATGTGTCAAGATTAAGAAAATATCTTGTATTGTAGTTGCAAGGGATGTAGAGGTTGTTCTGGATGAGCGTGTTGAGATTAAAGTCGACGAGCAAGATGATGTGGTTAGACAAGGTAAAGATTGCTACAATGCTCTTTAAAATATTTAATGTCTCAATTTTTTTAAATTTTAACCCTTTATTTGTTATTACATAGGACCCACCTTTGCAAAGGACAACGAGATCATGTCCATAGGTGAGAAGAAATATCAGTGACGACATTGATATGCCTCTACACAACAATATAGGGAAGGAAAAAAAAAAAACAAAAATAAATGATTCATGTCAACTTATGTAACTTATTTAATAATGACTGATGTTTATGTCTAGATGTTTTATTTATGTTTTATTGAATGTTAATGTGAATCTTATGTTTTAATGTTAATGTGAATGTTCTATTGAAAGTTATGTGTTAATGAATGTTATCATGAATGTTACATTTTACTAATATAATGAATGGATTTTAGATGCTAACAAGCAATTTAGATGTTGAAGGGCAGGGGGGTGGTGGGAGGGGGGGTGGGGGGTGGGGGTGGTAGGAGTGGGGCCAAATGAGCTTCTACCTTCACATGGTTGGCCCTGATTAGTAGAGAATATTAAAATTTTTTCCAAAACCAAGTGAAGCTCAAAATTAACCTATGATTGCATGACAACTAACTTTGTGAATCTCTTGATTTTAGGAAATGTAGTAGGAGGCCATAGTTCAATATGAAATCTCAATTCATATGCATATGACATCAAGTGGAGCTGAAAAAATTAATAGATCTGTATTTTTTTAGAGGCCTTTAATTAGGTATTTTAAGTTATAGACCATCACGAACATTCTAACATTCATGATGGTCTATAATTTTAAAAACTTAATAGACCTATTAAATAAATGTAAATGTGGTAGGTTTTTTCAATGCCACCTATTGTCCATGCATATAAAATGCAACCACATGTGTATTCTTGATTAAGAGTGGATTTCAGAGTAGGTTGGGCATCTACAACTTGACAGATGATTCCTCTATGGGGGAGATGGTATTATCCACTGAACCCTCTAGCTTGGACACTCTATGGCCTTTTGTCTTTGCAATATGGAGACATGGAGACCAATTTAAGGATGACCTAAAAAAGAAATGGTTAAGTGTATAAATTTTCTAGAACTCATTTAAATTGTTTTAATCTAAAACTTATGCCAACTTTTTTTAATTAAGGTAATTTTCTAACATTATATTTTGCTACTCTAGTGCTTGCTGCTCCAAGTTGCTGCAACTCTAACAAATAGATAATTAATGCAGGCTATTCAATTTAACATTGAAGATGATAAGCTATGGAATGTTAGTTTATTTTTAGACAACTCCAACCTTCACATTGTGGTAAACCATATGTGGAAAGAAACTTCAATATCCAATATAACTACTAGTTTTTTTTCTTTTTCTTATTTGAATATCAATGAGTAAGTTCAAGTATAGAAGAATTAATTCTAAATTATTTGAGCACTCAGAAATTGTATCACAATCTTTGAACTTGGAGACCATGAATGAAATGTCTTTTCTAATTATTAAGATCTACATGCTAAACCTTCCATTGTTTGCCACAAAATGCATCTAAAAGTTGTTATTCTTTTAGAGGATAGAGACCTCACCAACTTTGGCAACTAATCAATCTACTCCAAAATTGGCTATGCTGACATCAAATGAAGAATGACAATTTTCAGTCATTTTATGTATTTGAATTGGTTGCAGATTCAACTAGGATGTAAAACTTAGACACGCGATTTCACTTTCCATAGCTTTTTCAAGAACATATTGAAGATGATGCATTATCAATGAAGTCATCAATTCTATGTAAAACTTTAGTCTTGCAATCAACAACTTTAGTCTTGCAATCATCCATAGCTTTTTCTTTGTCTAACAAAAATGATAAATTTTTGTTTTCTTATAATAGACAAGCTATTTCTAAACCGTGTAGACAATATTTATGGAAACCTATTATGCATGTTTTTATTATTATGTACTGCAACAAGAAAATACTGGTATTATTTTTATTAAAAAAATCTTGGTTGAACTCTTATCCCTGGGATCAATGTTTATCAAGTACACCAGTCATGCCTCTTCATTTTATGACATGCCCATTTCTCTATTTCACTTAACAACATAATATACTCCATCTCCCCAAACTAAGAGAATTTTATTTCACAATTTTTTACATGGACAAGATACCTTTTTTCTTGGGTTATTTTGTTTGTCAATGATATTTAAATAATGATTACTTGGCATAGTATTAAATTACATAAGATTCATGTGGTAGATGTCTGATAAAAATTGCAACCTGAACTATGAAATCACATAAGCAGATTTTGTATGTCTTTGTTGTAACTTTATATATATCATTTATTTCTTTTTTACTTGCATGACCCCTTCTATATTGTGACTTATTTTTCTATGTCATTTCTTGATATTTGTGTTTACCGTGGCTTTCATATGTTGACATTTAGTCTCTTATTTACTTTGTCTATTACTAGGTTGTGCTACCTTAGGAGAGAAAGATAGAAAAGCTCATTGAAAAAGTCAAAATTTAGAGAAAATGCAACAACTTTGATTGGCATGCGATGTTTCAACAGAGGAGATTGAATAAATTGTGGAAAAGGTCATGTAGTGAAATTACTACAAAAGCTCTGTAGCAGCAATTGGATTTTCTTGACTGTAGTAGGTTACACTGCACAATGGGTACGTTAGGATAAATGCACCTGGAGGGGTGGGGATTGAATGATGCATACCCACTTTCTTTAAAATTATTGTTGTCTTTTAAAAAATATTTATATATTTTTAATAATTTCTACTTTCTGATTGGGGTTCACTTGATTGATTATGGTGGTTGGAGGTTTGTGTAGGAGGGTTTGTTCATGTCCAAGAAGAGATAGAGTAGTGGTCAATAGAAAATGAGAAGATCATGCCTTCCATTCAGATACAAATATTGTAGCTTACACATAAAGGCATGCATATTCTATTAAAATTCTTTGTTCTAGAAATTGGTTTTAATCTTTTCAAAATCTCTGTCCTAGAAATTGTTTTTAAATTGATCTAGCATAATTTTATCAAAAATATTATTTAGATTAGTTTAATGTTTTTGACTAATTTCCTTCTAGCATTTTAGATTCTTTTGGTGGTTGTAATGATATCATTTTTTGGGATTAATTAACAATCATCCTAAATTCCAAATATTGTCTTTTGTAGACCTAATTTTTTTTTTGAGCACAATATTTCTTAGTAATAATAGATGCCATGTTTATACTGTCGAATGGTCATCAAGTGTCAAATTTGAGTTTTTGTATCAGTGATAAAATGTGTTAATATTTGTTGGTTGGGTTGGACTAATAGTGAAGAATAGTACTATAAGGCATTGATTTATAATTTATCATAGATTTATGTATCTCCTTGCCCTATTGCAGAGCTATCAACTGTGCATAGGATGGGAAAATGTTTGCATATGTAATAGAATCTGGTCTAACAAGAGTTTGGCACATTTTGTGAAAAAACATTAGTGCATCGTTGTTATGGCCATGCATAGAAGATCCTATAAACATCACATTTGCATTAGCATACATGTACTGTGAACTTATTTTCCCTATTCCTTTGTTGATTCAATGTCACATGTTGTAATAATACTTGCAAAGGTGTAGTGGTTTGGTTTCATACTCAATAGTTGCATTTCACCAAAATTTTCAAGAGCATCACCATTACACCCATGCCATGTGCTATCAAAATAATGGCATTCCATGAAATCAAATTACACTAAAGCATTTTGTCAAACACTTGGTTTCTATTTACTATGCTACTATAATTTGCATTCATATGAACTAAGACATTGTTGAGAACATAAATCCTGGATATAAACTCGCTTGGATAATGAAGGTATGGAGTTGCTAGCCCATACCCAATAAATTAACCTATGGATCAGTGCATGCTCTCATGACACTCCTAAGTGAAAAGTAGGAAACCTTTGCATTTGTTCTTTCCATTGCACAAAAGTCTCAAAAGCTTCATCTCTGTGACTTTGATTGGACATAGAAAGTCATGATGCACTCCACGAAACTTTATTTCAATGAGATTTCCATTAAACACTTTACGAGCATTTCCTTATACTTCTAAATTTAACATACATGTTAACAAGGAAATTTATTTGAAGAGGTTGGGCTCAAAATTAGTGAAGTTCATATGTCCATGTATTAGCTTGCCATGATCCAAAGATTTCAAATGTATGCAACACTGCAAAAAAACTAATGTATTTGTTAGAGTCTACAACAATGTCATTCCTAATTATCTTGTGAAAAATTGTAGAGATTTCATGAATCTCCCCTAGCAGAACAATTTTCATATACTCAAATAGTAGTTACGCCCTCTTCCTACGCCCAACATGCTCACACGCATAAATCTCCAATTGTGAAGGTTGTACGTATTCATAATTTCAAAAATAGCATTGAGAAAGTTGAAATTTTTTAGTTGCAAATCTAAGTTTTTAATAGAAGATGTGTTTGCCTAATTATATACAAATAATATTGCAATAATAAAAGATATGGAAGAAAAAACTTTGAAGCACTCACATAGAAAACCCTCACACACCACGACAGTAGAGAAGAAAATGGAAAAGAGTTAGAAACCCTCGAGAAGGCTCTAAGCTATCAATAATATTATAAGTTAATAGGCTTCATTATTTTAAAAACTATATTAAAACTTTCTAGCATCTCTTGGAGATCTATCTTCCTTGACCACACTCAAAATTTGTGGTTGCTAGAAGCTACAATATTTACTAGACACTTTGGGGTGTCTTAGACTCATAGAGATGTTAGAGATAAGCTGTATAGGACTAAAATATTTACTTGAATCAATCAATCACTTGATTAATCTTGAGACCCTTAAGACATTTTATTTTCTACTAATTAGTGAATTGGATCTTGGAGCTGGGTCTTCAATTCTTTTTTGTTCAAGCTTAAGACAATAGATCTATCACATAATGATGAATTGTCAAAGATCTCTATACCCAAAGACTAATGCACTGGTCTCAAGACTCTCACAATTCAAAAATATAGCAATCTGTTAAGTGAAAAAAATGCATAATATGTTGCTTGGTTTTTAACTTATCCTTGGTGAAACTTGGCTTGCAAAGTTGCTACCAGTTCTGACATTGAGTCTTTTTGAATCCTTCTTTCTGACCGATGAACCATATCTATTTTATAACTCACTTAGATTTTCCTTTAAAAAAGTCTACACTGCAAGATTTTTAGAATTGAATTTGGGATTTGCCAAAGCTTTCTTTTTTATCAGATTTGGTCTTTTTTCTATGGCACTGGTGACGATCCTTTTAAAGAAACTTCCAGTTGGAGGAGTAGCTATGGGTGAATTATGTCTTTCTGAGTTTGTTAGATTATTCTTGGTATTGAGAACATTTTTCTTACTATCAATGAGCTAAATCCTTTTTGAGTTGTATTCATTGCAGTACAGTAATCCATATTCTCCTCCTCAATCAGGCTTTCCTCCTCAATAGGAAAACATCCAGTATGCTCTTGAACTTTCTATACAAACAAGTTGGAGTCCATGTCTAGGGAATTTGTGATAGTTCTGTCAAATAATATTCCACTTGTAGGGGTTTATGAATATGAATAATCAATCTCTAATGTATATCCCTTGCCCCAATTTTTGATGGAGTTTTTTGAGTAATAACTAGAGTATTGCTAGTGAAGGAACAATGATCAATAGGAGGATGAGTACTACTAGTGAAGGAATGGCCATCATGATGAGCGTCTTGTTAACCACTCTATTATTTGGTGAACACTTACAAGTTGTGATGATTTCAGAGTCGATCTTGTGACCAATGAGGTGCCCCTTTAATTCATCAATGCAGGAGTCCACTATTTTTTTATCAGGTAAGAGAAAAGAACGAGTTGATAAGTGCAATATTTTAATCAAGTTGTTGATCCCTTCATATAAATCTAATAAATATCTTAATAATAATTACCAAAATATCCATTGACACGCATCCAATACCTTGATTATATTCATCGGGCATAGTTCTGTCACCGTTGGAAGAAAAAGTACTAACAATGTTAGCTTTGCCAAAAACATCATGGCGTCCTACATCCTCTTTTGTGAGCTCAAAATATGCGTTGTTCGTTCTTATGTGGGAGTGGATATATATACATATAGAAAAATACATGATAAGTAGACAAAAATACATATAACATCTGATAAATGAAAATACGAAGAGGCTGAGGAGGATACAAGAACAACTCATTAGGTTGACCTAAGCATTAAAAGATTTTTTTTTTAATAATTTGACTAGCCTTTGCAATTATGACGACCTCTTCTGATGGCTAACCATCACTTGTAGAACACATCTATCACAATAACATTGCAATTATGATGGCTAGTCCCGACTAATGAATGTTGCTTCCATAATACAATTGTCACAATTGCAATGGTGGGCTTGGAGCTTATGATGTCATAATTGTGATGACATGTTACAGTTCTTTTTGGTCAGGAACATATTAGGTGAAGTTAAACCCAATACCAGGATGCACAAGACAAAGACCAAGCCTGAGGAATAGCTAAAACCTATATTTAGCTGGGTTTATCTTAACACTTAGCCAACTTCAACAGAGTTATCAAGACTCCCTTCACTTTAGACTCTATAGGGCCAAGGTGGGAAAACTTAAGGGATATAACTATGATAGGTTATTTTATCTTCTTCTTAAAAACACTTGCTCATTGATATCTTTCTTTAAAACCTTATCCCTTATAGCAGAAAATGGTCAATGCTCTTCTATAATTTTCATATAAACTTCCTGATCACAATAGCTAGCTATAACCAAAAGGTAGAAGCAAATAAATAATGACCAACAATTTTAGTTCTTCATTACACAAACATGGTAAATTGATATTGATTGCTATCTATATATATATTGCAACTGTATAAACCATCAACTTGAAGCTAAAATTAATTGATCAGTGCCTCATCCATTATTTGTATGCAAGAAAACCTAACCTATCGGGAGCACATGTAAACAAGAAAATGTTAGTTGTACATGTGCATATCAAAGATTCAAAACAAATCAAAATACAACTAATGTTCTACTTGAGTTTTAAAACTTATGCAATCGAAAAAATTAGAATCCTCATGCAACCTAAAATAATCTCAACAAAGGCACCCATAAGAGGCCTTGTTGGTAATGTTAAAATTGTTTTAGAATAACTAGCGGGGGGGGGGGGGGGGGTGAATCAGTTATTCTAGGTCCAAATGTCTTATTCAAAATTTTCTTGAAGTGTAGTGAACCAATTCAATCATTCATTCATCCAAACTTTAACTTATCTAATTTACAAGTTACTGTAAATCAACATGTACGCATAACACATAAGAAATCAACACATGACGCAATGATTTACGTGGAAATCTAATTTGGAAAAAACCACCAATAACATGCTACTCAATTCTCACCCTTCGAAAGTGATGCCCTATGAAAGGCCTGCCCTGTTAAAAGCTTACAACACATTGTTAAATGTGAACTTGTTAGAGGATTTAACCACCCTATTAAAAGTGGACCTGGTTAAAGGAATTTAGAACATTCACTTGGAATGTCACCCTATTAAAGGATTTACAAATGACTGTTAGGCCAACCTAAGTCCATAGGATTTTCAAAACTAATACAATTTCTAGAGAGCATTAGAAAATCTTGACCTGATTACAACATACAACTTATCTTGTAGACCTTAGATCACTTCTTAGCTCATACCCTTGCCTTGTCTTCTATCTTTGCAACTCTTAACTGCTTGCCTTATCTTTCAAGCTTTGTCTCCTTGAGTCTCCATACTCAATGTACTAGTGCAATCATCTCTTCATGACCACTTGTAGAAGTAGAGCCTCTGTGCTCTTCCTTCTCCTAGATGTCTCCTTCTTGACACCCTTTCAACCACTTCACAAATTTGGCACTTTTGTAACAATAGTATCAACAACTCCTTGCTTCTTGGTCTATGAATTCTTAAATAGAAGTCTTGGAGTTCCTTTTCCTACTCAATTCTTCCATTTTTCAATTTCAACTCACATGGATTAGGTAAGATACATTGTATCTAACCCATAATCTATTTCCTCTAGAAAATTTTTAAATAATCCATTAGAATTTGCCCAAAACAATTTACATAGGTTTCTATGCCAACAACTCATCATCCTTATCTTCGAACTCATTCACAAAATTCAATGTAACCACTAAGTCAGCTTGGATTTGGTGAATCTTCATTATTTGAAATAATGCAGCAGCTCGACACTATTGAAATACTAGTGCTCGACACATATTGTGTTACTCGACATCAACTATGTTTTTCCTGATGCTCAACACCTGAAGATCACTTGACACCAACTAAAATTTTTGTGATGCTCAACACCTAATGTTTACTCAGCTTCTACTAAGAATTTTCTCAGCTTCAACTAACTTGCTTGGCACCCACTAAAGATTTTAGTCTAAGCTTTGCAGTCATCCTTGTTATAGCTTTTCCCTCCAATGTTTCTAAGTGTGACCAACCTCTGTATCTATGAGTATGTCATTAATACATTACTTAGCCATTGTCTGAACTAATCCTTGCACTTCATTAGAACATCATAACTCAACCTTTCCTTTAGGTGCTCTTATTATATCTTGTTGATCAAATCCTCTTCATCAATCAACTAAGTGATAGCACTTAGATCTTATAAGGAAATGTCATTCCTACAAATAGCAGGTTTGATATCAATGGAAAAACAATGATTGAAAACATTCTTTTACAACAATCTCCCTCTTTGATCTTCAACAACAATAAGTTTTTCAATTAGATTTCTAACTATCTCCCTCTTTGGCATTGATGGCAAACCAAGCTGATCAACCATTGGACTAAACTATTCAACCACAAACAAACTAGGTTAGAATAATAAGTCAAATGCCAAAAAGTAAATTGTATCACTTTTACAACAATCTCCTTCTACTACTCTGATTACTTCGTTTCACTTCTCCCTCTTTGCTACTGTATCCTTTATCTTTAACAATTGTTGATAATTTTTTCATTTCTTCCTCTTTGACAACAATGCCAAAGACATATTAGCATCTTAATATGCAGATATAGCCCTTACAGGTTCATTTAATGTCTCCCTCTATCATCTTGCTTGTGACTGATTTGAATTTTTTAGTACTTCTACTACTTTAGGCATGAATCCCAAAGTAAAAATCCTCTGCATCAATGTGTAAAATCTTCAACATTATTCTTATTTGACATGGGGCATTTTTGCTTTTTGGTTCAAGTAGCCTTAGCTAGGGGTATCACCCCTAACCTACCTCTGAGATACTCAAAAGTATCTTTAGATAGTGCTTTTGTGAAGATATCAACAATTTGTTCCTTCGAGCTGACATATTCCATCTTCACTTGTTTGTCTTCCACCAGTTCTCTTACATAATGATACTTGATTGCAATGTGTTTAGTTTTAGCATGCATTACAAGATTCTTTGACATATTGATAGCACTTGTATTATCACAATAGAGTATCACAAGCTCAGTTATCTCTTCCTTCATACCTTGCAGCAAATGTTTGATCCATACAATATTGGTGCAATTTATATCAAAATGTCTTTACCTTCCTCAACTTTGATGTACAAGTTGCTATTGTCATCTGTTCTTTCAAATCCTATCTTCACAAGATATTTGTGCAACCTCTCATGGTTTGGGAACTATAGACCAAGTTTGGTTCCTCTCAATCTAATCTATCTCTTCTTTCATGGCTTTATACTAGTCATCATCTTGTAGTGCATCATTTACTATTTTTGGTTCAACCTTGCTCAGTAGACATGATTCACTTCTGAGCCTATTCCTTGTCACCAATGATTTTATCTTAAGGGTGATATCTTCTTACATACTTAGCTAATCTTGGTTCAATCCTTCTTTCCAAATTTAATCCTTCATCTTCAGAGTCATTTTGTTCTTCTTCATCTGGTAATTCATCGTTCCTTTCATGTATACTATTTTTAGAACCAATATGTTCATTTTCCACATTCTGCAGCTCAGCTTCTGAATGTAACTCAGCATTCACAGGCTGAAACTCAATAGATACTGAAATTTGTTGCTGATTCCCAACTTGATTTGCATCATTGTCTTCAGCTGTCATTCCTTCATAGAAGTATACAAAGGATCTATAATCCTCTATTTTCTTTGACTCATCAACATAAAATTTTGCATGCTTATCAAAATTTACATTTGCACTCTCCACAACTTTTTTAGTGTTAGTATTCAAACACTTATATGCCTTGTTTTTAGTGGAGCACCCAAGAAATATTCCTTCATCACTTTTTGCATCAAATTTACCATTTCTAGTGTCTTTTAGAATATAGAATTTAAAACCAAACACTTTTAAATGTTTAACATTAGGTGAATGACCATACCAAAATTCAAAGGGTGTTGTATTTGTACCTTTCTTAACTTGAACTCTATTTAGTGTGTAGACTGCAGTACTTACAACTTCTCTCCAGTACTTAAGTGCAACATTTTTCTCCATCATTAAGTATCTATCATAGTCAATCACTGACCTATTTCTCCTTTTAACAATACCATTTTGGGGTGGAGTTCTTGGTGTTGATGTTTTCCTTTTGATACCTCTATCATTGCAAAATTTTTCAAACTCTCTTGATGTGAACTCACCTCCTTTGTTTGACCTTAGGCATTTCAGATTGTTTCCTGTTTCCTTCTCAACCCTAGCCAAATACCACTTGAACATTTGAAATGCATCAAATTTTTTCTTTAAGAACATAGTAGTCATTATCCTAGAATAATCATCTATAAATAACATTATGTATCTATCTCCTAGGTAGCTTTGTACTTCTATTGGGCCACATAAGTCTGTATGAACTAACTCTAGTACTTCATTGGAAGTGTATGTTTTTCTTTTGAAACTATATGTAGTCATCTTCCCTAGTTGACATTGTTTACACATTGTGTTTTCAGGTTTCTTCAACTTTGGAAACCCTCTAACTTTGTTCTTTCTGCTAATGCTAATTAGATTATCAAAATTAACATGACACAACCTTTTATGCTACAACCACACATCATCAAGTCTAACTATAAGACATGTTGCTTCTTCCATATCTAGGTAAAATAGATTACTCCTAGTTTGTTCACCTTTTCCTATCAGGTTTCCATCAATAACATAGATCTTGGCAGTTTTGTTTTCAAATTAAGCTTTGCAACCTACATTGCCTAAATGAGATACACTCAACAAGTTGTAGTTCAATCCTTCAACATAGTATGCATTATCACATGAAATTTTCTCTGTAAGTTTGATAGAGCCTTTTCCTTTGATTTGACATGGGGCATCATTACCAAATCTAACACTATTTCCATCATATTGAGTAAAGGTAATGAACTTACTTTTATCTCCTATTATGTGATGTGAGCATCCACTGTCTATGATCCACTTGTCATTCTTGTTCACACAGGTAACCAATGCTGTTGCTTCATCTTCATCTTTTTCTAATTCATCCTTCATGGTTACATAGACTACTTCATCATCATTTTCATCAAAATATTCTTCAACAATATAGCATCTCTTACCTTTTTCCTTATAGTCCTTACTATCATCTTCTTTCTTCTTCCTATACTTATTTCCTTCTTTGTAATTCTTCTTTTGTGTACATCTTGCAGCAATATGACCTACTTCATTACAATTGAAACATATGATAGGGAGCTTACCTTTGAATTTACCTATATGAAATCTCCTAGCCAATAGTGCTTCTAACTGTTCCACATCTTCTTCATCTACGCTACTATCACTGGATGCATGTTTTCCTTTTCTTCTCCTTTTGCTTGATATGTCTTTCTCAATATCTTTTATTGTCGTCTTGGCCTTGAAAGTAGATTCAAGGTTCTTAGGTCTGTAGTTGTCAAAATTGGATAGCTCAAATGTAGTTAGTCTTCCAACTATTCCTTCAAAAGTTAGTGTGTTCCCTTGTACACACCTCAACTCTTGGATGGCTAAAAATCTTATAGCATAGATAAGGAGCAGATTCTCAAGTATTTGCTGATGGATGTTTCCTCCTCTAGTTGACCACCTAGATGTCTTATTGTACTCACCACTTCTTTTATTGTTGTAGCATACTAAGCAACATTTTCACCTTCCTCCATCTTCATGTCATCAAACTTCCCTCTTAGGCTTTCTCTCTTTGCTTTCTAGACATTTTGATCTCCTCCATAGATATCTGATAATGTTTTCCACATTTTGAATGCAGTGTTATAGTCTTTGATGTCATCATATTCAATATAGCTAAGTGCAGATGCAATCTCCAACATTGCTTGGTTATGCTCCTTCTTTTTGTTTAAGTCATCTATAGTAAGAGGTCCTGCTGGAGTTACATGTTTAGTCCCAATTGAGGTTTTTGCATAATCACCTATTGATCCAAGGTGCAATTTCATCAAACTCTGCCATGCAAAAAAATTGTCTTTGTTGAGCTTGGGAACTTCTCTCTTGGACATCTTGATCTTCCTGCTTCTATTACTTTAAAACTAAATCAGCAAATGGCTTTGATACCAATTGTTAAAATTTCTTTACAATAACTAAGGGGGGGGGGGGGGGGGGGGGGAGGGGTGGGGGTGAATCAATTATTCTAGGTCCAAATGTCCTATTTGAAACTTTTTTTCAAGTGTAGTGAACCAATTCAATCATTCATTCATCCAAACTTTAACTTATCTAATTTTCAAGTTATTTTAAATCAACATGTATGCATAACACATAAGAAATCAACACATGACATAGTGATTTACATGGAAACCAAATTTGGGAAAAACCACTAGTAACATGCTACTCAATTTTCACCATTATGAAGTGATACCCTATGAAAGGTCTGCCCTATTAAAAGCTTACAACACACTGTTAAATGTGATTTTGTTAGAGGATTTAACCACCCTGTTAAAAGTGGGCTTGGTTAAAGGACTTTAGAAAATTCACTTGGAATGTCACCTTGTTAAAGGATTTACAAATGGCTATTAGGCCTACCTAAGTCCATAGGATTTTTAGATCTAATAAAATTGCTAGAGAGTATTAGAAAATCTTGACCTGACTACAACATACAACTTATCTTGTAGATCTCAGATCACTTCTTAGCTCATACCCTTGCCTGGTCTTCTATCTCTGCAACTCTTAACTGCTTGCCTTATCTTTCAAGCTTTGTCTCCTTGATTCTCCATACTCAATGTACCAGTGCAATCATCTCTTCATGACCACTTGTAGAAGTAGAGCCTCTGTGCTCTTCCTTCTCCTAGATGTCTCCTTCTTGACACCCTTTCAACCACTTCATAGATTTGGCACTTTTGCAGCAACAATGTCAGTAGCTCCTTGCTTCTTGGTCTAAGACTTCTTAAATAGAAGTCTTGGAGTTCCTTTTCCTACTCGATTCTTCCATTTTCAATTTCAACTTGCATGGATTAGGTAGGATACATTGTATCTAACCCATATTCTGTTTCCTCTAGAAACTTCTTAAATAATCCATTAGAATTTGCCCAAAATGATTTAAATAGGTTTCTATGCCAACAACTCATCATCCTTATGTTCCAAATCATTCATGAAATTTAATGTAACCACTAAGTCGGCTTGGATTTGGTAAATCTTCGTTATTTGAAATAATGCAACAACTTGACACTATTGCAATATTGGTGCTCGACACATATTGTTTTACTCAGCATCAACTATGTTTTTCTTGATGCTTGGCACTTGAAGATCACTCGACACCAACTAAGTTTTTTTTGATGCTTGGAACTTGATCTTTACTCGACTTCTACTAAGAATTTTCTCGGCTTCAACTAACTTGCTTGGCTCCCACTAAAGATTTTAGTCTAAGCTTTGTAATAATCCTTGTTATAGCTTTTCCCTCCAATGTTTCTAAGTGTGACCAACCTTTGTATCTATGAGTATGTCATTAATGCATTACTTATCCATTGTCTTAATTGATCCTTGAACTTCATTAAAAAATCATAACTCAACCTTTCCTTTAGGTGCTCTTGTTACATCTTGTTGATCAAATCCTCTTCATCAATCAACTAAGCGATAGCACTTGGATCTTATAAGAAAATGTCATTCCTCCAAATAGTAGGTTTGACATCAATGGAAAAATAATGATTGAAAACATTCTTTTACAAAAATATCCCTCTTTGATCTTCAACAAAAATAAGCTTTTAAATTAGATTTCCAACACTTAAGAATGTGGGATGTGAATGTGCTCTTCCAAACACAACTATTGATTGAATGCCAATGTAAATGAATATGAAACTATACTGAGAGGAATGGAGAACAATTCAAGCAATGGGTATGGAAAAAAACATGCTTGAAAGCATTCAAAGGATATGAAGATGGATGCAAGAAAGTAAACTAAATTATCAATGCTAGAATGAAATCTAAAAACTACCAAAGAGTTAGCAAAAAATCATAAAAAAACTTAACAGCTCTATAACTATACTAGCATGATAACAATGCAAATGAGAGAGATGTCAAATGCTTGAGACAAGGGCTCTATTTATAGATTTGAGAGAGGACTTGGGGAGTTGGCATCTATGTGACATATACATAGGTTCCACAAGGGAGACACATAGGCTAAGGAGACAAGCCATGCAAATGTCAACATCAACCTTTTTGGTGAAAGGGATGGTTCAAGGTTTTCTCACACATGTGTGAGAAACCTTGGAGAAAGGAAAGAAGGGCAAGTGTGTAAGAGTGTAAGACACTTTTGAATAAACTAATAAAATGAAATCTTTATTGGATCTTGAGTTGCTCACACATGTGTGAGAAAACACTTAGGAACTAAAAGGTGTTTAGGATAATTAAGTGGGATTAATTAGTGGGTAGGCTTAGAAGGATGAGAGTGATGGGTGGTAGACTAGGTTTTAGGTGGGATTAGGATTAAATTAAATAGGATTTAACTTAATCATAAGATTATAGAATTTAATAAAGTGGAGGGAATTAAATAAATTGCAATTTATTTAAAAGGGGATTTATGGAGCACTATGCATTAAATAAATTTAACACATTAGAAACGATACATTTAAATTAAATTTAAATTCATTAGAAAAATGAACCTATTTAATTAAATAATTAGAAGAATATTTCAAATATAATCAATTAGTAAATAATTAATTATAGTGTAAAGGGAGATATTAAATCAAATAATATAGTGTTTAGGACAATTTTAAGTGTCAACATTATTATATAGAATCAAAAAAAGAAATCTTTAGACCTATTCAATTGACTTGCAATTAAATTTGTCAAAAATGGACTTTGAATCTCATTCTTATCATATCCTCCTTATATACCCAAAACCCTATCACTTACTGAAAGTAATCACTTAATTCTTTGAACTAAGAGCAATCAATGGGAGATACACAATTCATCCAAATTGTATTAAATTGAAAGAACATTGCTTGTTTCAATATGAAGATAACAAATATGCAAGGGATGAGATAAAATTCAGACACACAGATATGCATAATTTCTTTTTTTATTACTTTCTTTGAAAATAAACACAATACTGATATAGACTCACAATATAACTCAAAACTTGGTAGTTTGATCATTCATATTCATTGTATTCTCAAGTATAAAAGATTAAATACATTCATACAATCACAAAACTGGACAGATTGTAAAGTAACATAGGACTAAAAATTATGTAGACTTCTGACCTCAACTCCACATCCTCAAAATCCTTATATAGGATTGCAACAAGCTATAGATGGGAGGAAGACACATGCCATTACCTTAGTGGAAAAGAAAAAGGCAAGACATAAAAAAATAATATTCAAAAACATTCTCCTATGCTTGATCCAAAATTAGGAAGGTAGTTGAAAAGTTAGCAGGTGACACTTTATTGCAACAATTTTTACTTTAATCCATTTTGTCTTCTTCTGCCATCTGCTTCCTCAAAAGTTTCAAAGTTTGATATGAATATTTATGAGAGTTTTATCTTTTTGATGAAGTGCTTGGTGTATCTAATCTTATCCTTTAATCTATCATTTTCCTTTAACCTTAATAATTTCTCAATTGCTTCCTACTAGTAAGGCCTTTATTTCTCCCACGCTTCCCACACATAGATCTCTCGCTTGGTGGGCCACTCTATTGTTTTGACCTCTTCCAGATCCTTCATAGCCTTTGTCCACATGGCATCAATTATGGATTTTGAATTCACTGTGAATTTGTTCAAGTCTATTTCTGCTCTGAATAGAGAGTCAATCAAATTATGGAAAGGGGCATCATTGATGTGTTCAAAAATTGCCACTATGGCATCTTGAGTCAATATTGCACTAAATGCATTAAACCAATTATGCCATTCCTTCACCACATTACTATCATCCAAAATTGGTGGTATACAGGGCTCAATTCCCTAAGATAAAATATTTATCTTACCTTGAGTAATTTGTAATTTCCCAGTGAAAAATCCAATTAAATATTTAACTATTTTTAGGCTTTCCTTCACTATGATTATCTTGTCAAGAAAATTAGGCTTTTTCACCATCATCATAATAAGCCTCTCCAAAAATTGAGTATATGGCCCCTACAAATTGAATGTAGGTGATAGCCATGATAGTGCCTCATTTCAAAATTGCTCAACACTTTGTAAAAAACCATATAATATATGGGCCTATTGAGATATACTCTTTAGAGTTTCAACCCTATGGCCAACCATACACTTAAGGAAAAATGTCCTTATGTCACCTCCTTACTAAGTTGGTGGAGCATCAATGCTCATTCTGCTAGGTTTTGCTGTATCCTTCACCTCCAGCTCATCTATTTATATTGGGACCTTAGTTGTGTTCTTAGCTGATTGCTCTAGATTATCCTATTCTTGGCTTTGCTCTATAGTAACCACTTTCTCTACATTTTTAAGTTGCTCTCTGAGAGATGAAACTTTAGCCTCTAGTACTTGACCTTGGCCTCAAGCTCTTCAATCCTCTCCTTGTAGACATGGACTTTCCTAAGTTCATCTTCATAGAGCTTCCTCACATCAATATAGTCATGTACTAATTTGGTCATTCTTGTTTCTATCTCCTCTACCTTGACCTTATTCATGAATGAGAAATACTTCAAGGCCTCTTAGATCTCTACACCTAAAGTGCCCTGTAAAGTCAACACAACCATGTTGCCCTGTTCAGTGCTCTACACATCCATCAGTTTAGGTTTATTTGATGCAGGAGCCATGCTCCAAACTACCAGAGATATGGTGTTAATGTTGAAACATGTTCCTCTATGTAGTCCATCAGCACCATAAGCTTCATATAATATTTTACTTTCCTGCCTTCTGGTCTGATAAAGCATAAATGCTTGCTCCAAATCCCATCCAAGCACTAGAAATATTCCACTTCTTTGTACAAGGTCTCTTGCCTCCTCCAGAGTCATGAATTCACTCTCAAGATCATAGGCTTGCAACTTCTCAACCAGTTCTAGCTTTTGTTCATCTAATTCTCCTAGTTTCATCTTGAGCATTAATTCACTCTATTTTACCTTATACAAAAAGCTTTTAAACTCTACTGATTTGATGAATTCATCATCTTCTATAAATTGTTGGGCTTGGATGATCCTATCATCTAGCCTTGCTGCAGGTAATTCTAGATTAGTGAGTGTGCTCTTAGCTACATTGATCCTATCTTGTAGAAATTTTTTTCTTAAGTCAAAAAAGTACTAAATCTTGCCTGGTAGAATTTGTAGTGTCCTCTATTTAACCCCTACAAGGATATGGATGATTTTTTGCCTATTGTTTCCTCTAGTGACCCATGATGTCTCAACATGCTCATCTTCCTCTTCTTCATCATCTAGAGTTACATCATATTGAGGACTGTCAAGACATACCCTCTCTTCTTCTTCCATGGGTCCCTCTAGCATTTTGGCCATAATTTGAGTATAGTCAGTGACCATTTTCCTAATCCTATGAGGATAGGGGATATCCATATAAAATCTCATGAAATTGGGATCTACTCTCTTTAATTCCCTCTCAACACTTAACACATCATCAAGCTTGGCCAACTTATCTACTACCTCCCCCTTTGCAACAATATTAAGAATAAAATCCTCATGGGGTAGCTCCTTAGTGTTAGGCAACACATAATTCCTTATTTCTTTAAGGGTGTTCTAATCTGATTATCAAGATCATACATCATATAGGGACCAATTGATAGGTTAAAGTGGTGGAGGAAAGAATGGATTTGATCTAGGGCCTCTTTTCCATTTGAAAAGTCCCCAACCCTAAAACATCTACATAAAAATGTGCCCTAATGAACCTTAGGGCCTAAGTACTCCCTATTAACCATAAACAATTACACATAAATTCAATGATGGCCAGTCTGGGAGGGATGAATTTTGGCAATATGTGGGGCGGCTAGGGACAACCACACACTCTCATCAAAGAAAAGGTTAGAAATAGGAAGATATCTTGCCAATTATGATCTAATCTCTTACTCTCTAGGAGTAGGGCAGGTCTCAAGAGACTCTTTAAGATTTTAGGTGCCCTAAAGTATCTTGGGTCTAGAATTTTCATAATAATAGTATTGAAATTATTGAAGAAAGAAATAAAATTAGAAAAATGGTATGAACTATCCCATACCCATGTCCACAACTGAACTGGAAACTCTCCATTTGCATCAGTGGTATGATCAATGAAAATAGGGCTTATGTACCTCACATTTTGGTATAAGATTAGGTTCATTAGAATTGAGTAGTGATGAAACTTGAAATCTTTCATTTCTCCACTCTAAGCTAGTGCAATGTTTTCCTTCATCACCTCCAAGATATATTCAACCTAGTCATATTCACCTCCATGGTATGAATCTTGAACATCTTTATCTATGATCCATACACCATATTTGTTCCATCTTTTCCAACTACCTTGTGGATGTAATCAACTAAAAATGGTCATCTAGACTATGAGCCCCCTTTCTAGCATTTTTCCATAATTTATCTAATGGTTATTTTTGATCAAATCCTCAAAAATATATTTATTCAATTATAACCTATGGTATGACCACTTTATCCCAAGTTCATATTTAATTAAAAGAACATGTACACCTTTTAATTAAATAAAATTCCCCACTCATCTCTTATCCTAAGTGTGCACACATAAAGCATTATTCCTATTCTAGAAATAAAAGAAAGGATATTTTTGTCTACACATAAATGCACAATTTCACATGTGAGAGGAATCTTCTATTTTTAAAATAGCTTTTAATTCTCCTTCACACATTTCAAATCCTCTCAAAAGTCAACCATTAATTGTGATTGGTTGAGATTCTTGTGCACATGGATCACTCCCAATTTCAAAATCCACCCATGATTACATTCATCTTGCCTCTTAATCTCTAACATCTATTTTTATTTAAAAGGTAGGGCTCTCCCCTCATTCAAAAAAATCTTATTCTCTCATGTGATTGTTATGCTATAGGTTTTCTTGGTGATTTTGGAGACTTGGAGCATTCTCGCATTTTTTCATTTTAGCTTAACTCTCATTCTACTTAAATTATGGTATAATTTTTAGCTTTCTTTCATTTATGCTTTAACCTAGTTCTCTTTGTTAGCTTGTATTTCATTTAGAATAGCTTGCATTTCATTCTAGATTCTTGGATATTGGCACTCTTGCCTCTACTCTTTGAATCTCTCGTTCTATGGTGCACTTGCAAGGGTTGAATAGTTTGGTTCATTTGAGGGCCACCATCTCATAGCCTTTGAATGTCATAGATAGAGAGCTATAAGACAACTCTTGAGACTCCCTCTTCCATGAGTTCTATCAAGAATAATGGTTTATAGAAGTGTGATACTTTTATGCACATATTTTTGGCGCCCACTATGGAGCTTGAATCAAGTTTCTAGCTCCATTTAATTTCATTTCTCATTTTTGATTTTTTAAATTAGCATATTGAATCTAATCAAGTGGTTTTGTAGAGTTCTCACTTTGATTTTGAGGCTAACCCATATGCAGATTGGTTTGAAGGCCAAAACCTTAGGTTTTTGAAGATTTTCTTATATCTCCTAAACCACTTGGAGTTTGGTTCTAAATTTTTTTTTTAAAGTTGAATATGTATTTGAGATGTCTTAATATAATTTTTAGATCATTTTGAGTTGATTTGTGTTAGTTATGATTTTTTCTTTATTTTTCATAAAAAGTCATTTTTGGTCATAAATAAAAGAATTTTTTAGAAAAAATTACATTTTCAGAAAGGCTTTTAAATTTTATATGGGGTACTTTATTTGTGTTTTGAATTTTTGGGCCATATTAAGGATAAAAAATTCAATTTTATAAATCTAGTCTGTTTTGACAAAATGGATCCCTAGGGCACAAATGAAGGGATTTTTTTTGAATTTCTTGAATTTTTGGAAAGCTCTCTAGTTTTTAGTAGGGGTCTCTTCTTTTCATTTCTATTTTTGGATCCAAATTCATAGAAAAAAAGTCCAATCTTGTTGACTAGGACAAAAGAAAAGAGTAAAAATGAGAGCATTTGTGATTAGCTTGCACTTTCTTTGCATACACTTGGTTGGAAGATAAATTGGATTTTTGAGGCAACTAAAAACTTTATGTTGCAAGTCTTACTTGGTTTTTATGCCCTAACCTTGGTTTCTTTGCAGCGAGTTTCTTATTTTCATTGCTAAAAAGAACACATATCAAAGCTTCAAATGCACAAGGGCTACTAACAATTATTTGTAGGGCTGACCAATGCATAAAAACCAAATTTTTTTGTATTTCTTTTATTCCACATGTGACATTCTACTAATTTGTTTCATTTCTTAGGCACATTAAACTTGCAATTGGGATTACCTGGTGATAAGAGAGTATGCTCTTCAACCTTATGGTGAATCAAAAATCTTGACTCACCTTTGGATTTCAAAAGCAAGGGGGTAATTGAATCTTCTTGGTGTGTTTGGGGGAAGCAATCAAGATAGGAGAGTATGCTCTTCATCCTTGAGGTGAATCAGAAATCTTGACCCTTAAGAGTGGATCTATTTTGTGGTAGTTAGAATCCTTTAGAGGGCATGCTCTTGGAAAAATTGAGAGGAACGATCTAGGTGGGGATAAGAAAATTACCTAGCTCTTCCAACCCACTATAAAATCAAGGCTATCAAGGAGACAAAACCTTGGTAGACATAGTGTGATCCCTTATGGGATTTTGACCACAAGGAGATCACTAGGAAAGAACACTTAAGGTGCTCTTGTGACCACAAGGTCTGTTACCCACTGTAAGGTGGGGTGTCCCTTAATTAGGTGCAAGAGGAACATTATGAATGAAATCCATTTCTAAACACCCTAGGTTAGTAGCTACCTTATTTTTCGCTCAACTTCTTGGTGCAAGGATCGATACTAGTGGACTACCCAGATCACCCCAAGATTTTACACTCACCATCTATGTTTCTTTGGTTGTGTTTATGACACTCCCATGATAAAGTAAATATCTCTTGTGGGAAACCACTTGGTGCGAGGAAAAGGAGTATCAAGTGTGGGCCAAGTTGTTGAGTGATGGACCATGACTTTTAGGTAGATATTGCTTGATGTGTTCTCGAATGTGGTAGACTTGTGGAAATATTTTAAACATACACATGAAAATAGTTCTAGGGCTTTCTTTTAAGACCTCACATATGCTTATATCATGCAAGGTTGCTTTGTACCTTACTTGATTGTTTGAAGACTACTCCATGTGTCACTATCTTTCTTGGAAAGAAATTGCTTTTGAACATCAAACTTGCTATGCTATCAACCATTGTCAAACTTTGTCAACCAAGTCAAATCATCAAGTCTTAACATTTTTCTTGTGTTTCTTGCTAAGGGGAGTCTCATCATTTTATTTTTATTTGCTATGTCTCTAGTGCTTGAACATGCTTAAAGTGGCTCTTTAGTCTTAGTGCACTTGGTCTTTCTATCTTCGTGGTCTATGTCCTCTTGCTAGTTATATTTTTGCTAAAATAGTTACCTTGATTTATTGACTACACTCTTAGGTTGGGAAAATTTTTCACTTGTCACCTTGCTTGCTCTATCTACTTGGCTATTTGGTTTCTTGCCTAGATCTTGACTTGAGTCACTAGTGTTGTAAGTTTCTTGGACACTTTCTTGACAAGTCACTTTACTTTATCTTTACTATTTTGGTGAGTGAACACTCTACCTCTCTAGTATGGACATTAAGTTATCTTGTGTCACCTTCTTAACTCCCTCTAGTCTCCTTCAGGCTTGATTATCTATCCACCACTATGACATTCAAACCTTGTACTACCAAAAATCAACCAAATATAGATGATCATGATATCCTCCATGCCACTAAAGAGTTTCGAGATCTATATGCTCAGTACAAAGAACTAGAAGAGATAAATGATCTTTCTTATCTTCATTTCTCTAAGTGTATGATAGAAATGAAGTCTAAACTTGAGAAAATATTAGAGGAGAAGATTTCATTCTTAAATGAATCTCCCTTAAGACATTTACATACAATTGGCTCATCTTCTTCAAGGTCTACATATTCTACTCCAAGACACCAAATGTCTTCATCTTCTAGATCTAAAGACCTCCTTAGAGAGAAAGAAAGTGACACCTCCTTTGAGCCTATTCCAAGCTATCATGATAGACCTATCTTTGACCAATACAATGATGAAGACATGGATGCATACCATTCACTTGAGAAACAACAAAAAGACTCTAGACATGCTTTTGATAGAACTTTTTCTCCCTTAGAAGATTCTTATGATGACACTTTGCAAACAATTCTTAGCACCAAGCTCATCACGTTACATAAGTCTAGCTCATATGGAAACCCATTCTTGGATATCTATTGTGCTTATCATCGACATAATGAGCATAGTACTTTAGATTTCATTGATCCAAAACATAAAATCCAAGATCTTATTGATAATGGGATTATTGGTACCTCTAATAACTCATGTTATGAAGATACTTTTCTTGTTAAAGATCATACTAATGAACCTATGTCTAGTGATGGTTTCCCTGATACCTCCACTTATTTCAATACTCATGTTCCTCCCAAAACTACAAATCTTTCCAACATGCCTCTAACAAATAAAGAACCTAATGCTTTTCATGTACACTATGCCTATCCTCAAGGGCTACCTCTAAAAGAAACTCAAGCTAACCCTCACTTGGCTGCAAACCTTTTCCATGCTACTAAGCCTAAAGATCATCAACCTTCATGCACTACTATGCCTACTCCAAGAACTACTCCATTCACTCTTCATTCTCCATTGTCCTTAGAAGTGGCTCCATGTCAAGAAGATTCTCAAAAAGAAAAATCTATAAATGTCAAGAAAGATCAAGATCAAGCACCCTTTCATCTCCTTCAAAATTTCACCCCTCCATATCCTATGTCTTTTCCATCCCCCAAGTATGATGAAGATACCACTTCCACTATCTTCCTTGAGCTTACTAAAAATTATGAGAAAAGTTCTCTTCCTATCCTATCCAAAGCTACTTGTCAAGATTAAATCATCCCCTCATGTTCTATTTCTCCATATTGACTTCAAAATTGTGCTTAAGCTTCAAGTGCTCCTATTAAAAATGTTGTTCCTATCAAATCTACTCATGAGTCTATTGATGGATTTGAGCATGTTGCTCACTCTAAAGATGTTGATATCCCTGTCCACTACCCATTTGCATCTCCTAAGTCTATCCTTGGTCCTCATTCATCAAAGCTAAAGCCTTCAAACCTTCCATCTATATTGAGACCTTATGTTCCTTCATCTCCTACATTTTCCACTCCTAGCTCTCCCATCATACCTCAAGATCAACAAAGACACCCATCCTTAATGAATTTTCACCCATCTATCCATCTAAACTAGTCATATTAGCCTTATTCATCCACAAATCCAAAGTCCTTTAGAAGTGAGAATAAACATAAGAATCCATTGAAAAATGAAGATCACTATGTCCCATCTAAACGACATGTGAATGCTAAGAAGGAAAATGCACAAAAGAGACCAAAAAGGTCCACTATTAAGAGAGCTAAATCAAAGAAAATATGGGTTCCTAAGCCCATTATTGAAGAAATATACTCTAAAGTATCCAAAGGAAAATCTAAAGCTATATGGATTCCCAAGTCTCTTTTGAAAGACTTGAATATTGAAAATACTTCAAAGTTGACATTCAAGGTTCCAAAGGCTTCCATTCTATCTTCTTCCATTCTATCTTCTTAAAAATATTCCAAATCCTCCTACTCCACTTTTTTCTAAATCTCTTCTACCACCTTATACATCTAAACCTCAAGCTATTTCATCTATGATTTCTCCATCATTCCAATACCCTTCAAGGTGTGTGTCAACGTTGATCTTGTCCAATATTTCAACTACCCTCATGAAATCCTCTAAATCTTACACTTACTTTCTATACATGAACTCTTATCCTCCATATACTCTTCCTACTACCATTTCTCTTTCATCACCCTATCAACATCTTTGAGCATACCTTTATATGGTCTTGGCTTATCATGACTTATCTTTCCTATAGGAGCACTATCTAAATTGACAAAGCTTGAGATCTTTCTAAAAATTCAAAAAAAGAGAGAAGAAGATAAAAATTCAAAAAAAAATGTGCCTTGTTGAAAACCACTTCTTGTGGCACCTTGGATAAGTACCATGATTAAAACCTAGTAATAAGGCATCATGCGTAATTCTTCCATCATCCATCTATCTCCTTTTCCCTTTTCCTCTTTGATCTTGACATTGGTGAGCTATCCTTGTGTATTGGCTATCTTATCCATGAGATTCTCTATTATGCTTGCTCATTAATTCATATATCCAACTTTATTCTTATTTCTCTATCCCATTGCTATCCTATCTAGTTGACCCCTTGGTCTTGATCACAATAAATAAAACATGTTTCTCATAGGTCTCTTGGCATGTCTCTTTTGGACTACATGCTTCATGCTATCTCACTTGTTGGCTTCATTTCTTATCCTACATGTTATCTTGCTCATTACTTCAATTGCTTATCCAAAACATACTTCATTTGACTATTTCACCTCTTCCCCTAGCTTGGGTACTCGTGAGGAGTCAGTCCTTGAGGATCACTTTCACTTGCTTCATACTCCTTTCTTATCCATCTATGCTTATCCACTGACTTGTTGCTTCATCATGTCCTATACCTTGCTAGACATTGGGAAAAAATGATGTGATCTTGCTTAAGAACTAATAATCTCTAATTCATTTTAAAAATCATAAAAATTAAAAACTGTCCTGAAAAAATAATCATCTTAGTGAAAAACTAGCAATAGGTGTTTGATGTATCACCAAAATAAATAAATAAATCAAAAAATATGAAAAAAAAAAAAAAAAAAAGAAAAAAGTCTTGAAAAATTTTCCAAGTGGTGAAAACTTGGAAACAGGCACTACTTGAGACCCTTGCACCTATGTTTATCAGTATCAATCACACACTCTACAACACATTTCCTAGCTTGGAATTGTTTCTTGTCCTCATCTCAGGGGCACCACTGCTTAGCCTATTTAAGGTTTCCTTGTGCATTGGGGTTTCTTTTGAAACTCATAAAACAATATTTTTCAACACTACCCCCCCATCTTGACATCAAGTGTTTCTCAACACTTTTTAGATAGTTTACCTATAGTCTCTAGTGTCACAATATTTCTCACTATAAAAATCAAGTCTTGAAGAAATGGCCAAGTGACTTACATACACACACTTAAATGATTGAGCTATGATGAAATTTATCTACTTTGTGTGCTATCTATGATGATTTATTTTCTATATGTTCCCTCCCTAATAGTCTTTCAAGGATGTCATGGACTAGAAGACTGGGGGCACGGGGCATGTTTTCTTGATTTATACTTGTGGGTATACTTTGTTAGTCTATAGTGTTTCAAGGGTTCATGTTTGTCCTACTTAACACTTTGGCTTAAAAATGTATCATCCTTGACTACTTTTTCCCAAGACCATACTTAGGGGTTATCTTGGCACTTATGCCTTGATACAAGTGTAATCTTTCTATACTAAACTTAGGAAATATAATTGCATAGTCACCTTGACCTAGATGTCTTTGATGCATAGGTTGGATTTCCACATACCTATTTGCTATAGATCATATTAATATCCTTTTAGTTTATGCTAGTGATAATTGTATGATCTTCTGATGTCCTTGATAAGGCTTGATGATAAAAGCTAGGACCTCCTTATGTAACCCTTGCAATTGCACCTTTTCATACTAGCTTGCATTCTAGGGTTCATTCTAGCTTAGCTTTGCATTTTGCATGTTGAGAGAGCTCACTTCTTTATCTTTCATGGACATGTTAGCTAACTATGTTCATCTTTTTCTTACCTCTTCTCAATCTTATCTTATCTCTTCTTTTCTATCTTACCATCTCATCTATGCTTTTGACCTATCTTTTCTAATCACGACATCCTAGATCCATTTTTGGGATCAAAATCCAAATTTAGGTTCATCTTGATAGTCATAATTTATTCCTTCTTCTATGTAGTTGGATGATCTATTGAGGCTTAATCTTTTAATCTTGTTGGGGAAATCATAATTTCTTCATTTCTTCATCATTTCTATTCTCTTCCACTCTTTTCTTTCATTTCTATTTAATCTCATTTCATCTTTCTTCTCTCTTTGACCTAATTTTTATGCTTTATCTTTCTTGGTCAAAGTTAGTCAAATTGGGGAATATCTTCATTGCTTGGTGGCCACTCATTGGTCTTAATCTCTTATCTATCATCATGAAATTTTATTTTTTCTAAATTGATCAAATCTAGCTTATTTATGCATCTCCTCTATCTTATTTTGAATTCAATCTCGAGGGGGCAGGAATATTCTATCATTGTTGCAAATTTCTTTCTTCTAAAACTATCTATTTTCTCTTGATCTATCTTCTTTTCTTGGTGTTAGTACTCTTCTTGAGTTTTGATATCGTCTCTATCCTAGTGTTCAATAGTATTGCTATCAGACTGTACATTCAGGACTAGCTATCTCTTTCTACATTTAATTCTTCATAATTAAATCTCTCTATCTATTGCTAAATATTTAGATTATGTATTCTTTGATGTCATGTGTTCTTAGATTGATCACACATTAGTCAAAGAGGGGCAAATGTAATCAACTAAAAAGGGTCATCTAGACTATGAGCCCCCTTTCTAGCATTTTTCCATAATTTATCTAATAGTTATTTTTGATCAAATCCTCAAAAATATATTTGTTCAATTATAACCTATGGTATGACCACTTTATCCCAAGTTCATATTTAATTAAAAGAACATGTACCCCTTTTAATTAAATAAAATTCCCCACTCATCTCTTATCCTAAGTGTGCACACATAAAGCATTATTCCTATTTTAGAAATAAAAGAAAAGACATTTTTGTCTACACATGAATGCACAATTTCATATGTGAGAGGAATCTTCTATTTTTAAAATAACTTTAATTCTCCTCCACACATTTCAAACCCTCTCAAAAGTCAACCATTAATTGTGATTGGTTGAGATGCTTGTGCACATGGATCACTCCCACTTTCAAACTCCACCCATGATTACATTCATCTTGCCTCTTAATATCTACCATCTATTTTTGTTTAAAAGGGAGGGCTCTCTCCTCATTCAAAAAAATCTTAGTCTCTCATGCGATTATTATGCTATAGGTTTTCTTGGTGATTTTGGAGACTTGGAGCATTCTTGCATTTTTGTACTTTAGCTTAACTCTCATTCTACTTACATTATGGTATAATTTTTAGCTTGGTTTCATTTATGCTTTAGCTTAGTTCTATTTGTTAGCTTGTATTTCATTTAGAATAGCTTGCATTTGCATTGCATTTCATTCTAGATTCTTGGATATTGGCACTCTTGCCTCTACTCTTTGAATCTCTCGTTCTATGGTGCACTTGCAATGTTGCATAGTTTGGTTCATTTGAGGGCCACCATCTCATAGCCTTTGCATGTCATAGATAGAGAGTGATAAGTCAGCTCTTGAGATTCCCTCTTCCATGGGTTCTCTCAAGAATAATGGTTTATAGAAGTGTGATACTTTTATGCACACAGTGGACACCATATACTATTTTTACAAAGTAATTTTTAAACTTGTCCAAAGGTATCATTTTATCCACCTTCTTAGGGTAATTACACACTCTTTAAGTCCATAGAGATATACTGTAGCATAGACTTCTCGTATAAGCTTTTTTATCTCTCAAATTTCTTCTACAAATCCTCTAAGTCTACAGGCTGGCCCATGACACCATCTAGTCCAAAAGCTTCAATGAATGAAGCATGGTCTAGTGTACAAAGAATGGTTCCATCTCTCCTATGGAATGAATTGGTTTCCAAATTGTATGATTTGATTAGGGATTTTATCAAATCCACATCAACAAAAACCTCTAGAAAAATCAATTTTGCCAAGTTCTTCTATGGATTACACACCGAGATCTTCTCTCTGTTATGGTAAAAATACTTGAAGAGCTCAGAACCTATGACCCTACGGCAGATATCATCTTTTCATAGAGCATATGGGTCTATGAAAGCACAGTCATCTGCAACATTTTCATTTGAAGATCCTAGGAAGAGCTTAATCCATTCCTTAATGAACCGATTAGGTTTCTTCTATCTTGTTTTCCTCCCTTAGAAGTGGAAGTTTCTGCAACTTCCATGTCCACTGCTTGAATTTATTTAACCTCCTTATTAGATATTTTGAAAGTAGCTTGAGAGCACCATTTAAAATAATATCTATGAAGTGAAAATGATAACTTGCACACACTAGAGGCTTTGCAACTGCTTAGATTTTCTTCTCTTTTGTAAACAATAAACTATAACTGATCAATATAATGTCTTTATAACTTAGTATACATCATTATCATCCCTTTACATTAATTTTCAACATGCCTAAGCCTTAAAACTCAACTTATTCTATCACCTCAAGGGAGCATCACCATTATTATCCAATGTTACACTTTTTGTATGTTGCTTGAATCTCATTGGTCGAGAACCCTTTGTCATTTCTAGCTTAAAAAATGGAAAACAAAATTTCAATGTCAAATTAGGGATTATGATCCTATGATTTACCTAGGAGTCAAATCCTTCATAATATCTTAGGTGGGGACCATTTGTTCTATGACCTTTCGATCTCATGCAATCAAAAACCCTTATTGTACTATCGTAAAGCTTGGAAAAAGTCTCTATGATCTCACAATACACTAGTTACCACGACATCAGAGCTTTCCTTTAAAGTCTTTATGATCTCATTATAGGTAATTTACACTGAACAATGTAACATCTTATCTCATTTTCCTTTGGCTTATGATCCTATGATCGCGATTTAGTTGACCATTTTGTGACGTCAGGAACTATCCTTCAAACCTTTATGATACTACGAAAAGCTATTAACCTTTTTCATCATAGCATCACTGACATCTATTTTCACCCTTATGATCTCATGACACACTAGCCTATCATAGCATCGTAACACCCTTTTTCTACCCTTGAGATCTTTTGAAACACTATTTGTCATAATATTGGAGAATGGGATCCATCAAGTTACAAACTTTTATAAAGATATCTTTAGTCCCACTGGCTTGATCTGGCATCCACCTTTTATGCTCTAAAGTTATGACCAATTAGGATGGAACACATGCCACTTTTCAAACACTGAACTATCAACTTGCTTTGTCATTTATTACCTTAGGATCTTACGATCATCATTCCTTGTAGCATCGTGATCCTTAAAATATTCTTCCTTGATCTTATGACTAGGGCCTTAGTGTACCATTAGAACACCTTACAAAGACCATTATGATGCCTTGATCACCTCTTTATTGTAGGATCAATATCTTCTAGCTTCTTCCTTATATTCATACTTCTATGATCCTTCAACAAGCTATTTATTGGATGGTTGTGACCTTTCCTTTTTGCATCTATGATCCCACGACTGCCATTTTGTCATAACATCACACACCATGACTTAAAAATTTCCATTAGAGCTTATGATGACATGAAACAAAGGGAAATCATAAGATTGGGAACCTTTTTTATTTTATTTATGATACTATGAGCACATCATATCTTTAGATTAGGGAAATTAAAACACTACTCTATGATCCTCTGCTAACCCTTATGTCATAACATCAGGAGAAAGGAAAAGTGAGCCCACAACCATATGCCAAAACCATGATTGTAAGATTTGAGCTCTATGATTTGAAAAGTATAAATCTCTTGCTTGAAAATACTTAGGATAAGGGAAAGGAAGGTTGCAGTCCCAAGGAAAAAATTAAATAGAAAGATAAAACAAGACCTTAGGATATCAAAATAATCCCTTAGGGCAAGATTTTCATTGTTTTGAACTAATGTAAAATGATTTGGCTAGGGTTCCTTTTGAAAACTAAAAATCAATGAGACACAAAACCCTAACGATTCAAAACAATTCAAGGAATTTTCACAATGGATTTTCAAAATTTTAATATAGTGAAAATGAGGGCTATCACAACGTATTGTCACAATTGTGACATTGTGAACATGAACTCTTTTCCCTTCCTTCTTCCAAGTTACGATAGTGTCACCTGTTGCAATTTGAGACACCCTCATTGTCGCAATTTGAGAGAACAAAAGTCTGATGACTATCTGGTGGTAACCAATTCATGGATTTGTTACTAGTGTGATAAGTAGACATCATAATTCTGACAACTTGCTATCAAAATTCGAGTCCAAATGTAGTAGAGTGGTTGTTTCAAGTCAAATTGGAGTAGGATCATGACAAGGAGTCATCTGGTCTATAGAGGAGAAAATTGGGCGATACAAATCTAGACAAATGGATGTTGCAGAGTCTCTATTTTGTAGACTGGGGATGATCTACAGGGAAAAAATTGCTCGAGCTTCAAATTCAATATTATATCACATTGTCATGACCCCAGTTAGAATTAACTGAGTATCGTGAGACGTCACAATTTTTGTGCCTTCACAATTTCTCTTCCTTCACAATTTCTATTGCCATGATACCATCACCATCTTAAAGGAGACAATACATATCCTGGGCATCGAGAATGGAAGCAGGAGTAAAATAATGATAAAAAACATCATTTGGGAGAATCACATATTAAAAAAGAAAAAGAAAATTCCAAACAAGGGAAGTGAAAAAACATCTTCCCTATTTGCATATTCTAGATTCAATAACAAGGTTGAGAATTCATTATATAAGAGTAGAAATAGAAGAGATTTCCCTACTCTTGCCTTTAAATTGTGAACTAGGGACATAAGGGGAAATTTCAGAGAGATTACAATATTATCTGATAACAATTAAATAGATGACAACCAAAAATAAAAATAAAATTCTCAGATGACAAATTGAAGTTCTTTCAAGATAAAATTAGGAAAACATGGACTTATGGGACCTAACATGCATCTGTGATGCATTGAAGACTTCAAAATTGCCATCCTCAAATTGGTGGTATAATGACCATTCACCCTATTGAGTGGTGCATATTTGAAAATATTGAGATATGAAAATAAGTTGAGAGATTCTAAGGAAAAATTTATTCATTACAATTAGCAATAGAAGTGGTGTGCAAATGATTTATGACTTTACATACCAATGATTTATAATGATATTAGTTGTAATGTCATTGTTTATCTATTTTGAAGAGGAGGACTGCCAAACACTAAAGTAGAGAATGGTCAAACCACGTATCAAAACTCACCACTACAAGTTTATAATATTATCATTGGGCTCAAAATATGGATAAATTTTTGGAAGGAGTTATGGAAGTTTATTTTAATTTGAAAAATGATAGTGATTAGTATGAGGATCATATTATACATGTGGGTATCAACTTGGAAGATAGATATCCTAATCATGTAGAGGGATAAATATAAGCATCCAAGCCTCAAGATACATACCGTAAATATGTTGACTTGATGAAAGGAATTGGCAGAGTCTTTGGAACTTCATTATTAGAAGACTCCAAAATAATTATAATCAATAAGAAAATTGCATGTGACACTATATGAGTTGAAGACTGAGTGACAGTCCCATTTCAAGTACTCTATGCCTATATATCTAAAATATGTGTTCACGACTTAAATATCACACACTAAGCTTCATTCTAACACTTAAAGTGTTAAATAGTCAAGTTGACTTATATTTTCCAAGTTTAATTCTCTTCTTAGTTTGTGATGTTTAAGGGTGGCCATTGCATTATGTGTCTTATCTGTTTCGATGACTTATGCGATAAATATAGAAATAATATATTAATCAGCGAGTAAGAAAGAATTGGATAAAATAATTAATGTAAGCGATTAAGTAAAGACTAAACATATGCAATTTGGGTAGCTTACAACAACAATAGTTAAATGGCCATTAAACATGAACAGACCATATTGTTTATGTTATAAGAAGATACAATTTGATTGGGAAGAGCAAAAACCCTTCAACTTCAAACATTATAACAATTCACAACAAGATTAAAAAGTGATATTATGTTGATTGGACTTTAGAGATCATATAGGGGATCGATTCAATGTATCCACAACACATTGGGAACCATTGAATAATAAAGTTTATATATTTGAGAGATCACATCACAAAGCTAGCTATATCAGTTATAAATGAATACATAGTCATCTCATCAATAAATTATAGTCCTCAAAGGGACATTACAGTGGATGTTGATATCCTATGGACATAAAATATTTAGGAAAACTAATATATCAAACACTGGTACAAATGATGCACAATATATATTGAAACAATTTCGAATAAGAGTCTAGAGGGTGAGGATATGTCTATTTCCTAAGAGAACAATGACTCTCAAGAAGGATGATACTATTATCTCAAAAAAAATAAAATTACATCCACTTATTATTTGAAGGTTCATGAATTCTATTAGAAATAGTCTTGCAAATTATTCAAAGATACAAATTTAATTGTGCAAAGTTATATTTAATCAAAAGATGATCCAATTCATTCTCGTAGCCAAATGGAAATCTAGATAGTCTTGGTGACTCCACAATTAATGAAATCTTGGATGATAATTAGTAGTTGATGCACCATATGTCATCTATCAAGGAGAAATCATATCCTATTATCAATAAATTATGAATAGATGTTGAAAGTGATCTACAAGCATTGAAAAAATAACTAAGAAGTTTGTCATACTTGAATATGATGCAAAATTGTTCGACAATGTAATAGTGGGAACTTCAAATTGTGTGGGTTGGGGGGTGGGGGGATGATAAAGAATGTTCCATTCTCACTTGAACCATCTTTAAAGAGAAGATGTTCCATTTATGTGTAGATAAGTATTTCTTATCTTTGAGTATTGCATTTATCTACTCAATGTATTCTCTCTATTAATTGTATTTCTATAAAAGAGTAATTTCCCTTGATCTTTTCCTTTGTCTTTGAGGTTGTTCTTGCACTTGAAAAGAAATTTGTTAATCAGTCATCTAATAATTATATAAAATAGGAGAAGATATATGAACCATCAATTGATTTGATGCATATGAACCTCCATAAGAGCAATATTTATATCAAAGACGTTGATGTACATAGATGCTCTTGAAAGAAGAGAATAATGGTGCATTAAGTATGTTGGCAAGGCATTAGTGTGGGACTCAATCTATGAGATTTTTGGAGGAAAAATATCATCCACAATTGGAACTATGTATTATTCTATATAAAGAGGGAATTTGACACTTCTTCAAGGAAACAAAGGAGCTTAGAAGATTAATACTTAGAGGGAGTCTAAAAATACATGTGTGTGACTGCATGATTTTGATGGCCCTACTCTCATGTACATATGAGGAACTAACCTCTTATTACGAGAAATTTGAAGATCGACATCAGATTGAGAGGGAGTCCTACATACATTCTTGGGTGAAGAGAGCCTCTAAGGGAGTAACTATAGGACCTGACTACCTAGGATCATTGTTCATAGAGAGAATTTTGAGGTGTAATCCTTTGTGAATGATATCTTCTCTATGAGAGAGAAGTTGATGTGAACGCCCTTGTTCCACCCTTTGACTTGGTTCATGGTGGTTACTATTTTGCACGTGTAGATTATGTCATGAAAGGTGATGATCTTTCATTGATTTATATATCTGGAAGGTAGCTATTGGAAGGTGACAATCTTATCAATAGTTAACCTATTATCATGACAAAATTCATTAATTTGTTGTCCCAGAGTGCTAGAAGTCATGATAACAAATGTATCATGATCAAATTTCATTAATTTGTTGTCTTAGAGTGCTAGAGATCATGATACTTTTCATGATAGATACCATGACATTGTGATTTCTTGTTATCTGATAGACTGCATTAAGTTGTTATCCTATAGTTCCAACAATTAGATACTCATATCCTACTAGGATATAACATATTCTTTTGGTAGGCATGAAGGATTTGATTCCAATACACATACCAAAAGAATATAAGTATGATGAATATCATATGATTGATATTTCTTGTTGAACCATACTTTGAATTATATTGAATGATAACATATAATTGATGGATATATGTTGATATTATTAAACATGACATTATTGGAATATCATACTGAGATGATATCTCTTCATATACTTGAGAGTATAACGTGTTCTAGAACAATCCTCCCTAGAAGAGGGAGTGTTAAGTTTGTAGCTTTAGTCAGATTGACTTTGATCATGAGATACATGGCTGATGGTAAATCATCATTTAGAAAAATATTCCTATATATAATATATTATATTTTATATAATATAATATATATAGTATAATATATATGGTTATTTATATTATCAATATTATTTTCTCACTTTTTCATATGAAAAAGTAAGTTGACATGCACTCACCAAGAGTATGAGCCTATTTGATGGGTATCTTGGGAGCTTTTTGGGGCATTCAAGAGTACCCGCTACTCGAAGATACATGAAGATTTTAAACTAAATATATTAGGTGTCAATATTTATGATTATGGCTACTACCTCTAATGATATTCTCTTTGCATAGTCTCCTTCTATGAACCTGATGATTGCAATAATAAACTTGTCATTCACCACTATGTATTCCGCACTTTGTAGTGGGAGCTTCTTCTTTACCAATTGTGGGTATACCAAATAGGGCTAAGCATTTGCTTCCTATATGCTTTTCTTTCTATAAAGGCCTAGATAATCTATGGTTCTTGCTACTAGTAAATACACCATATATGATGTCATATAGAAGTGTGAGTTTGCTTTGACAACTACTAATTGCTCATCCAAGTTGTCACTTAGAATGGTAGCCCATTCAATTGACATCTTTGCCATTTTGATGGTTTCAATGAAATGGACCATCCAAGTCTGAAGGTGACCTATTGCTAGGAGGCCCATGACTCTTCTTAGAAGTAAAATTGCACACACAATATCATCCTTCATGTATCTCCTTGTCCTATCAACTTTTCCCACTTGGTGGCCTATTGGTGTTCTATTAATCATGAAAGAGGATTGAAATTTTTTCTTTGCCTCTTTCTCATTTTCCCTGTACTATCTCTCCACCCCTTCATATGAGACTTGTAGGTATTGGTACACCCTTTGAAGGTGAAACACTTTTTCCATATTTTGAGGTTGGAGGTCCAAGATTTTTTTTTTCTAGTTATGCTCTTTACGACCTTCTCTTCAGTCACATAGTGATCTGCAAGGATCAATATCAGTTCATGGGAATGAACTGATGTTGGGTGAGATGCTGCCTTCACAAGGCTTGATTGGATGAGTGATGATACCATAGTAGACCTCTCCTTGAGCTTATTGTAGATTGTGAGGAGTGCATTCCAATATATATGTCCTAGTTTAGTGTCTTTGATCTCTAGGTGTCCATCTTGGAACCTTGAATTCTTGGATGCTCCTTGATATTTGAATGCAACTCATTTTAGAGCCATTTTCCTTGCCATGGAAGAGAATGAGGATTCCATTTTATCTACACAAACAAGGCAAACATTAGTCTAAATATAAAAAATTGAGCTAAAAAAGACTCCACCTAACTCCCAAATGGGTCAAAATTAGTCAAAACATACTAAAAAGCAATCCTCCCCCTCAAAATACTTCGACATGCACTTCAACACACCTAGTGCACCTTTATAGGTGCGCTAGTGTATTGAATTTTCCTTAAAAAGGCTAATTGTGTAGTTGTACACCTATGTACATACACACTATGGCCTATGTAGTGCAAGTGGGGAAGGGGAGTCTAAGTTTATGCTTGTGATAGTGGAGGTGCACACATACACACTTCATTAAGGTGCCCATGTGCACACCTTCATAAAGGCTTGAAGGTTGTTTGTACATTTTCTTAATTTTTTTTTTGTGAGAAGGTGCACACATTCAAACCTTATGGAGGTGTGCATGTGCATACCTTCAT
The DNA here is from genome assembly GCA_028749045.1 of Cupressus sempervirens. NCBI lineage: Eukaryota > Viridiplantae > Streptophyta > Pinopsida > Cupressales > Cupressaceae > Cupressus > Cupressus sempervirens. The sequence continues at coordinate 452,402,548 of CM053783.1, forward strand.
AGGGGGTGCTAACATCAATGTTGTGCTTGTGCAGGATAGTAAAGAGTGAGGGGAGCATAATTGTCTATGCTGTGGTGGTGTTCACTCAAAGGGGGAAAGGAGAGGAATGAGAGGATGAAAAGGGGGTTTAGGGTCCTATCTAGATCTTAGGCACCAAATGCACACCCCAGGTGAACCCACAATAGTGGGTTACACTTTTTTTCCTAAACTGACATTGAACTATGTATTTTCAAGAAAATTTTCACTCTCAGATGCAAATTGCTATTTAACTGTTAGGAATTTGAAGATAAAGTAAATTAGAGTCTTTTAGGTTTTTCTATGTAGAATCAAAATATATTTTAAAGTTTTTTTTTGAATTGATTTGATTGAATTATTTTTCTCCCACAAAAATTGGTATGTTATCAAAAACCTGATTTTTAAAAAGTGACATTGTTTTTGGCACACATAACTTTTTCTCTACAATAGATATCAATGTGATTCTTTCTAATTTAGTTTGTTAACATCCATACCAAAACCATGGAGGTGATATGATGTTTTTATCCTTAGTATTTCATAATTTACCAGAGTTTAAAGTTGACATAACACAAATTTGGACATACATGGCTTTTGACACGTGTAACTTACTATATATTCACCCGATTTCAAAATTTCTTTTTTGATTGAAAGAGGACTCAAATATAGAGACCGTAGTTATTTATCATTTTTTTTGTTCTCTTACTTACTATTTTTCCATGAGCATCCAATATATAGGTTTTCTTTTAAAAAAATAATGAACCTCTATTCAATTCATTGGCAAAAATGTATACCTAAAAAATTCAAAATGTAGCAAATTCATAATAATTAGAAAGGTTGTTTAGAGTACTTATATCATGAAAAATGACACAACTTTAGTGCTCCATTTGAACTTGGTAAGTGAGCTTGGAAGCCATGAAAACATAGTAAATCTTCTTATACTTAGGAAAAACCTGTATTTACCTAGTTTTGATAGAAACTAAGTTTCTATCACAACTAAAAACACTAGTTTTGATAGAAACAAAAGTGTCTAGTTTCTATCAAAACTAAAAACACTAACTCGTAATGGGCCGGCCATGCTTTTGATCAAAACTACATTACCTAATGTAGTTCCAATCGAAAGTGTAGTCAACCATTAGGATTTAAAAAATAATAATAAAATTTCATATTAATAAATTTCATTTTTTTTTTCAATTGTAATATTAAAATCCAATAAGATAATTCACACTTTAGTTGGGAGGGAGGAAATATTTTGCAACTTGTCTGTTTTCAAATTTTGGAAAAAAAAATTATGACATGGGCAATAAAGGTAAAAGTGCAAGTAAATATTCACGAAGAAGAATTGACAAGCAAGAAGATGAAAATCATTGAAAACCTTTAGCAGGATACTGTAGGAGGAAAGGTATGTACATCTGTAATACTTTTTCCAATTACATATTTAGTTCATATAGTGTGCAATTTCGTATTGTAGGTATGTATATAGTTAGGATTAGGTTTATCCAATTAAGAATATGGTAAATATAAACTTAGGGTTACTATTAACTCAATATTAAGGGTTTATTGAAATATGAATATTTAGGCTTAGGTTTAATTAAATTATGAATATTTAGGATTAGGGTTTATTACATTATGATTTTTTATTTATGAATATTTAGAATTAGGGTTTATTACATTATGGTTTTTAAATTATGAATATTTAGAAATAGGGTTTATTACATCATGGTTTTTAAATTATGAATATTTGAATTAGGGTACATTTTAGTTATGGTGTTTTAAATTATGGATTTATTTAGGATGTAGTGAAACATGACAACCTACTCAGGTTGGAGAAGGTTCATCCCATGTTCAAACATGTATGTATGCATGCATCTCTCTCAAGTACAATCTCTGTCTAGATTTGTACCCTTCTAGAGGCAAAACTTATATCTTTGATTTTTAATTTTAGAGACAAATCCTCTTACAAACTTGTTTGATTTTATTTGTTATATCTTGCACATGCAGTAGTAGATGACGAAAATGTTGGACATGAGGAAATTGAAGATGAAGCAATGAATATTGAAGAAGGACCATCTGAAGGTTAGATAAAATTGTATTTAATTTAGTTCATTTGTTATGTATATACACATATGTGAACCCTAAAGAGAAGTTGCATCTAAAGTCTTTATTTTATTTTTTCTTGCAACCCAAGATCAAACACCAAATGAGAATGTTAATCTAGCTCAAAGTTTGAAAATAAAAAATAATCATAAAAACATAGATCATTTAATTGAAATGGATGTGGAAAAGTTGAGAGAATATTCTAGTCAACCTACACATACTACAAAGAGGAAATTGAATAAAAAGTCTAAAGAAATAATTGCATAATTTGAGAATCTAGATACAGTGGATAAAACTCAAGTATTATCAATTTCACTTCCTAAAAATGAATTAAAAGAGCCATTGAAACTATTGGGTATAGATACAAGTGTAAAAAAGAGGAAGACTTCTAAACTAAAAAAAGATATTTTTGAAAGTGTTAAGGAAGGGTTACATTCCACTGGGAAAAAAACTAGATATGCAGATAAATCTATTGCATGATGAGTAATACTGACATCTATTTTAAATAAGAAATTATAGAAAAAAAAGAAAAATCTCTTCACTATCATATCATATTTGGTATAGTCAAAATATGATATTACATTATTTGAAAAGAAGAAACAATTTGGATGATATTACATTAGAAGAAAATTGGGTGCTAATGTGTAGAGTTCCTCGATTTGATATGATTGTGGAAATAATTAAGAACTTAGTCATTCAATTTTGTATTGATAATACTCATCCTTCAACAAATAGAAGAGATATAACCAAGAAGAAGATCAGTCCTAAGGAGTATCTTTAACACACAAAAAATTGGTTGGATGTCACACAAAATGAATTGTATCTCTCATTTTGTAATTTAAATCCAAACAGAAAGATTGGATAAACAATGTTTGAAAGATTGAAACTCGATTTTGTGAAGATAAATAGATCTTTTTGAACATGTTATCGATATCATGTTGAATTTGATTTGTACTATCAAGGTTTCAGAAAGATGATAGAAGAAAGTGGTGGTTCTCAAAATTATTTTTATAAAAGACCAAGCCAATTCATAACATCAATCTTATGTGACAAACCATATGATCTTGCAATATGTGAAATAGATTGCATAAGAGGAACTTGTGAAACATGTGGTAACCTGACCAAATTTCCTTTGAGAGATGAAGATATTGATATGATGAGGATGGTAAAATGTAAGAGATATAAGTACATAAAGTCAGAAACAAAAGTTGGAAAGGAATCAACAAGGTTGGAATATGTAGAGGATGACATACTTGTTAGAGAATTTATGTCAAATTTTCATAAATTGATTCAACCATATAAATGTCATGCTTTTTTTTTGAAGTGGCAAGCAGAACAATTTCAAACACTAAGAGAAACTTCCCCACTCGAGACAATTTTATCTCCTTCATTTCTCAAAAAAAAACTTCAAGCATAATACTTCTATACATAGTAGGTTACCATTATGGTCCAAGTGTCTTATCGACATGCACAAATTGATTTGGATGGTGTGGAAAGTATAGATCAAGCACAAGTCATTAAAAAAGAGTATCACTTTTACATTAGTGATGACAAAGAACATGACACACATTTTGTGGAACATTGTTTTAAGACATTTTTTGATTATTTAAAAAGAAAAGGCATAAAAATGGAAAAAATTTTTGTATGGCCAGATGGATGTGCAACACAATTTAAATCAGCTAGACCATTTTATGCATTATGTAGATATCATTGATACCTTAATATACCACACATTTAGAGTTTTTTTGAGAGTGGACATGGAAAGGGTGAACATGATGGTGCATGAGCTTGTATCAAACATGCTTTAAGAAAGTATCAAATGGACTATAAAGGATATCACATTAATAATGCTCATGATATGGTTGGGTGGTGCAAAACACATTTTACAATGTCAACAAATATAGATAACAACAGATAACACATCATCACAAGTGGATCGAGTCATACCATTCAGAGTGTTTTGGGAGGTATCAAGCATAAATTAATTTGAATATTATAATTGAATCAATTTTATATTTAATACATTAAATGTGATAACTAAATTAAGGTACACACACATGTGTTTAAAAATCATTTTTAAAAATATGTACGTATGGATCTTACATTCAAGTGTTGATAGAAGATCAATGCATGCATGCAAGAGGGTAGAGAAGACACGATCTTTGCATTCAGTTATGAGTACAAAAAGTAATGTGTGGTCATTGTACACAAGATAATACTCATGTTTTTTTCCTAATTGCATTGATGAAAACTATGATGGTAATGTGGATATGTGGCTTTATGGACTTTGGTGCCACTAGATGTTATCAATAGGAATGAGTTTGAGGATGAAAAATATGATGATATCCCATTGATTTCTAGTGATTATGACCATATTTCAGGATTGATTAGAATTGGTATGTATTTTGTAATTTTTTTAAATATACATATACATATACATATACATATACATATACATATACATATACATATACATATAAATATACATATACATATACACATACATATACATATACATACACACACACACACACACACACACACACACACACACACACACACACACACACACACACACACACACACACACACACACACACACACACACACACAAATGTACATGACACATGGAATTTATATACATATACTTTGTTTAGGAAATGTTTTTGCAATCATGGTAGAATCTGGAAAGATAGAAGGTGTTAGCTATTATTTATTGTGTTGCCCCATACAAAGAGAGAAGCTAACAAAGACTGAAATAAGTGATAGAAATATGTTTCCCATAGGTTAGTATATAGTTGAATCATGTACATGTATGTTTTTTATGAATTCAAATTTATTGACTTATTTGATTGACCTATATGTAGGTTCTATTATTTTACAAGGAACATATTTGAAGTAAAATATAGTACTTAAGAATGGGATTCATTTCACTGATTATCAACCTAAAAATAAGGTATATTAGTATAGTAACCATGTAATTGCCACTAGTTCGATATTGATGATCATGGGAAAATATTAAATGTTATCTAGCAACAAGATGACCCATTTGATATGAGATAGAAATAACTTATAATTTGAAACAAATTGAACATTTTGAAATTTGGTTGAACTATTTGAAATCTGAAATTTGGTTCAACAATTTTCAATTTGGTTGAATTAATTATATATTTCTTTTACTCTTTCATTTAACTTGTGAAGTTTAAATTGTGATTTGTAACTAAATATAGAAATTAGGAACTTGTATGCAACTAATTAGGACATGTGCCTTTGAAGGGGAAGGAATTCAAACACTTGTCTTAAGGGGATCAAATTAGGACTCGTAACTAATTATATATTACTTTTACTCTTTCATTTAGTTTGTGAAGTTTAAATTATGATTTGTATCTAATTATAGAAATTAGGAACTTGTATGCAACTAATTAGGACATGTACCTTTGAAGGGGAATAAATTCAAACACTTGTCTTAAGGGGATCAAATTAGGAATTGTGTCTTAAGGGGATGAAATTAGGACTTGTAACTAATTATATATTACTTTTACTCTTTCAATTAACTTGTGAAGTTTAAATTATGATTTGCAACTAATTAGGACGTGTCTTTGAAGGGGAAGAAATTCAAACACTTGTCTTAAGGGGATCGAATTAGGACTAGACTTTAATCAAATCTAAATATCACTTGCATTATTAAGAATTAGGAATTATGTAACTAATTATGAATTATGTAAAGTTAATTACCTAACCATAACCCTAACCAATTTCATATGTACATACATCAATTTCATAAACCAACATAACTTAACATAATCTAACATGTAAAAGAACATGTAATCTAACATAATCCAACATAATCAATCATAATCTAACATAATTTCTAGATAATATAACATTATCCTTGACATAATCTAACATATCAAAGAACATAATCTTACATAATCCAACATAATCCAACATAATATCCAACATAATAGAACATTATCCAACATCATCTAACATGTAAAACAACATAGTCTAACATAATCCAACATAATATAACATATAAGAACATAGTATATATGTATGTCAATCATCAAACATGTATAATCTAGATGAAAGTCTAGATCAAATAACAAATAACAAAAACATGTACATAATCTGATGAAAGTCTAGGTCAAATAATCTCTCTGGATGAAAGCCTAGATCAAATAATCTATAATATAAAAAAAACTATAGGTTGTCAGGTGCAGGACTATATATCATCATGATGTCTCCTCACGATTTGGTTTGAAGACTGACTATCAGGATGCTCACTAGGATGTCACAACCCCTATATATATTCAAGAGAAAGTGAAATCAATTTACATAATTTCATATTTAATTAATTTATTTTAAATTTACAAATTGAATTCAATTTATATATTACATTTAAAACTTACATGTGTCTAATTCAAAAAAGTTAAAACTCACTTGTCCACTACTGACATCATCAAATGAATCTCGGCGATGTACATGATTTGGCATCAAGGATGGAGTAAAAAGAGGAATTCCCCCCTATAATACATACATACATGTGTGCAAAAAATCAAATTAAAATATGTAAATTTAATTACAAAGGCATAATATGTATACATGCATAAATTATTAGTTAAACAAATGTTTGAAATTGAAATTTTAACATGAATGTTAAAAACTATAGATTTACATGTGTAGATGATGACATCTATTAATACTTAGGCTACCTATCATTGATCATGTCCACCAATATAACTTGATTTTGTTGGGCCTCATCTAGCTCCATCACTACATCTATGCTAGCATGACTGGTGGCTGGCACACGTCCTAATAATGACAAGCCAAGTGGATTGACTAGATGAGATGGCATAGAAGTAGAATCATCACATGTCATCAAGTCCATCCATCCTATGGTCAAAAAGCTGAAGTCAACATCATCAAGGCCCACATCTAAACTTTGACCATGCCTTGCATTGGCTAAAGGGTTTGTACTACTATGTATATGTCCCTCTACAACAAAAGAGTAGTTAGTAGGTGGATCATGATGTGTACTACCACCATGAACACTACTTGATCAATGAGAGAAATGTGGCTAAGGATGTTTCCCAATACCACCATGGACACAATGTTGAACATTTGATATGGGTATGCCAAGATGCTTTGATATGAATCTATATGAATATAATAGATCCTTAGCAAGACTACTCATTGTATCTCATGCCAACACTCTAGTGAAACCCTCTAAACTAGTCAGTGAAGCGATGCTTGCTGTATTATACAAGTTTCCTAAAGATGAAGCACTAGGTGATGATATGGAATGCTAACAAGACATTAAATACTGGCCAACTCATCATTGGAAATAGATTTGATAGTTGCAACAATGTCTCCAACTCCTTGAATCACCCCCTACAACTGTGTGCTATACATGGCCTCATCAGTTGATAGACCTAATATAGGGGAAATAGAAGGTGTCGTCTCTTTGACAATTGACCTATGTGTCAGTGGTGGATGAACTCACTGCCTATCAACTTGTCTACCATGCCCCTTTCCTAAATGTGATGGTAAATCAGTATAGTTCACCACCCTACCTAATTGAACCTCAACATAAAGCTATCTTGCAAAATAGAGTAGAATTTGGTCATTATTTAGATAATGACCATGAGTAGCAAGGAAGCATAGTTATATAAGTGCAACCATTTGTGGATCTGTATACTTAGGGGGAGAATACCCCTTCACATACTTTAGTGGAAGATAATGAGGGAAACATTCCCTCTTTACTGTCTCTTTGGGCACTAAGCCTTGTACCTATTGTAGTGAGAGCCTTGAAGAGATCTCTCATCTCTTAATTTCAAGGATAATCTATATAGTATGTGAAAAATATTGAGCAACACCATGAATCTAACCTCTAATATAAGAGAAGCTTTGTAAGATGCTCTGACATATACTACTATACATACTAGGGCATGTGCCACTAGCCAAGGATTCATATAGTCTATGAATCTCAAGTGGTTAGTGTGATCATAGAACATGTTGGGTGGGATAGGCCACTGATTTGAGGGAATAGAACGCTACTAGGGGGGACAAGCTGTTGCTTTGTGGGGGGGGGGGGGGGGATAGGAGGCTGCTGCTTTGGGGGGATATGAGGCTTCTAATCTTCCATGTGAAGCTCAATGTATGTAGTATGCATGTGTGTACATATAATGTATAAACATGAAATTAAAATTAAAATATGACATTTTAATAAGCTTGAAATTTATCAAGTACTTGTATGGAATTTAAGAAACTAGAATTTTGGAAACTTGATTAAATTTATATAATATGCACTTGTAAACATGAAACAAACATTACATATATGTACTATACTACATGTGTGAACTTGCACATCCTAAATTAAAATATGACATTTAATAAACTTGAAATTTATTGTACTTGATGACATTTAAGAAACTAGAATTTCATAAACACATGAAATTAAAAATAATACCTGTTTAAACATGAAACAAACATATATTACGTACATGTACATAGAATTTTGTAAACATGAAGCAAACATGACACATGCACATGTACATACATTGTGTGTGTGTGATAACTTCATAAAAAATGTTTCAAAATTACTTGTCTAGATAGAGTCTAGATCACATGGGTGGACTACATGATGTACATAACTCTAAGTTAAATATAGAACTAGAGATTCACTATGTAATTTAATAGGTATATCAAGTCACGATCATGGCTAAGGTTACTAGGGAAATAAGTCCTATGACTATGGTTAGAGTTAGTGTTAGTATTAATTTTAGGGTTAGGGTTAAAGTTAAAACATTATGTAGGGTTATAGTTAAGTTTAGAGTTATAAAATTAGTACTACACATTGTTCTTGAACTGCACGTGCCTCATAGCAGACATAAATTAATTTGATTAGGGTTAGCATTTCAAGGTTAATTTAATATCATGATTATGGTTTATATTATGGTTCTAGGGTTAATTTTAGGGTTACCTAGTTTAGTATTACTTAGATTGAGTTTAGGGGACCATTATTAGGGTTTAATCATGGTAAATTTTCATTAAGTTAGGGTTAGGAAAATATTTAGGGCTAGGGTTAAAGGAGTGTGTGTTCAGAATAGTGTTTATGTTCAGTAAGCTATTATGGTTAGAGTTAGGGTTAGTGTTATAAAATTGTGTAACAAATATAGTCAGATCATTAGTGTTTAATATCAGTGTGAGACTAATGTTGGCATTATGGGTAGAATTATGATTAGGTTTAGGATTTAGATTAAATATCTTGAGAGTAAGTTAATATAATTAGACTGTTACTTGCTTTAGTATTACCTAGGATTAAAAAGTAAATATGTTATGGAACTATAGAGCTACATGGTTAGGATTAGAGTTAGGATTGTGGTTATCGTTAGAATCATGATCAATTTTAGGGAAAGTTAACATAATGTTTAGGGATCTCTAGGATTAAATATTTAGGGTTAGTGTACAAATCTAGATTAAAGTTTTTAGTTAGGATCATATAATTAGCCTATTTTTTAGGGTTAAGAAGTGAGGATCATGCTATAAAGATTTATAGTTAGTCTTCACATCATGGTTAGGTTTAGGGATAAATTTTGGGTTAAAATGATATAACTTTAGGTTTAAAAGTTTATGTTTGTATGGTATAACTTAGATTTTATGGTTATGGTTAGAATCAACCTGTCAATTTTAGGGTAAATATATAATGTTTAGAGTAAAGACTAGGATTACATTTGCATTAGGGTTAGCATTGTGTTACATGACATTTCTAGGGTTTGGATTGCAATATTATATTTATCTAAATTAGATTAGGTTAAATAATCAAGGTTTAATTAGACTTTCAAGATTAGGTCGAGAAGGTCACATGGTGAAGTTTATAAATAGGGTTCATATATGTGACCAAAACTCGTTGGAACTAATGTTAAAGGATTAGTTTATTGAAATTAAATTATTAGAGGTAAGGTGAAGATTTAAACACATAAACACACACAAAAAAATGTATATATATGAATTAAAATTTTAATATATTATAAGTTCACATGTGTACATTAAAAATTTAAATGTATGTGTGTACATATCCATAATATGTATGTATACATACATGTATATATACACATATATACACATATACATGTACATATGTACATGCATACATGTAAATATATATTCATGTATTGCATATATACATGTATACATGTATGTACATATATACATATATGCATGTATACACACATGGTGTATATATATATTCATGTATTGCATATATACATGTACATTCAATATGTATATATAACATGTATCTATATATGTATGTACATATATACATATCATGCATGTATACATGTGCATGGTATATATATATACATGATATATATGCATATCTGCATGATACATATGCATATTTACAAGATCTACATGAATATATGCATACATGATATATATACATACATACATAAGACATACATAAAATAAAACTAAAAAAATATAAAATGAAACTAAAAATGTATAAAATAGTTAAAAAAGGAAAAAAAACCCCTTTTTGAAGGTTGGCGATTTCAGATGCTTTTCCTTTTCCTTAAGCTTCAAATCAAAACTATTTGCCACAGCCGAAAATGACTTGTGGGGTCGCGCAAGCCTTTCAACATTCCCTTTCTTTTCTTAGTTTTGATTGAAACTATATTAAAAAGTTTCAATTGAAACTAATTAATATAGTTTTGATTGAAACTAAGTAGTCCAACAACAGGGTTAACAAACCCTGGTCTAGCTTCATAGTTTCGATTGAAACTACATAGAAGGTTTCAATTGGAAATACATGGCACATAAAGTTTCAATAGAAACTTTGAATTTTATTAGTTTTGAGAGAAACTAATATATTTCTATTGAAACTTAAAATTTTTTTTCTATTGAAACTAAATTTTTTTTTTTTTTGTGGTTGCACAATTTTGGAGGAATTTCTTCCTCCAAAAAACTGTAACCCACTATTGTGGGTTCACTCTACAGGTGCACATGTTTTGAGGGTGCACACATGCATGTGTGTATGTGTGCACCCCTAGATTAAGGGGTGTAGTGCACATGCACACAAGCACACATATGCACACTTGAAGCATAATAGGGCCAACATCCAAGATTTTTGATCAACTCAGTTGCCCAACTCTTCTTGGTCAAGGACTAGGATTTGACCCAGACTCGGGTAGAGTCCAAAAATGACCAGGACTTTTCGGACTAGTATCCTGGTAGAGAAATTTCAAAACTAGGGGGTTCCCATTTTTTACAAAAATGGGGCATGCATTGTCAAACCACAACAATATCCTCAAGCTAGATCTAATGAGATCAATCTCATAGTGATCTCATGCGTGTAGCTCCTATAATGAGTAAAACAACAATACCTCCTTAAGAGGATTTGGGATTTTTGTTCTCCAATTTCCATTTTGAAAGTGAGAAGTGAGGAATAATTCACTTTTGGGATATATATTCACTTTAAAATTGAAATATTAAAACATAAAAATAATTGGCTCACTAAAATAAATCCCTCTTCAATAAAAAAAATTTGGGTAATTCCAATTAAATGGAATTCAACTACAAAAAAGCTTCTAGTAATTAAAATAACAAGATCAAATACCAAAATACACTTAAAACATTAAATCACAATATTCCTTAGATAATTTTTGTGACCAATGCAAATATCTAAATGAACATACATAATACTGGTCTTGCCACAAATGCAAATGAATCTAGATTTATTAAATCAACAGAGGGTTTAATTAATAATGAAATAAGATAGGTCTCCCATACAGTGATGACATTTTCTAGGTATAAACAATCGAATCACTAACTCCATGTGCCATTGTTAGGGATACAAATCTTGCACACTAAACAACATTATCAAGTGCAATTGCATATAATAATATAGCTGAAGCAATAAATCCATTAAATCACATAATTAACCATTTATTTAATTAAATTAAAATAATCTATTTACATCACTTACTGCATCATATAACATCTCAAAGCAAGAATGAAGTAAATATACATGTAGCATCGAATCATAATATCTAGAATCCAATAAGTCCACCATATAATTATAAGAAAAGTATATGTTCAAATACAAAATAACCATATACCATGATATAGCATCATGTCACATCAATAAGCATCATCATGCATATATGATCAAATTGAATAACATAGTATCAATCATCTATGATGCTAGCGATCAAAATATAGCATCTAACCATCAACCATCTCAAATATCATCCAAAATGAGCATAAAAATATCTCTTGAATCCAAAATAGAACAAGGTATTGAATGCAAACATGAGAGGCACTACATCCTCACCCACTAGGCATATGCTTACTCCTAGAAGCCTACAAAAAGATAGGGGTTCAAATCTCTCAACTGTGTAGTATCTTCCCAAGTAGTAGAAGTCTCATCGTTTGGGTCCCATTGGACCCTTACCTTCTCTACATCTTGACCTCTAAGGCTCAACCTCTGATGCTTAAGTAAATGAATGGGCTCCAAAGAAAGCTTTCTATCTTCCACCTATGAAGTATCATAGTCAAGTAGATGGGTCACATCGAGAATATACTACCTCAAAATAGAAACATGGAAAACATCATGGATGTGCGATAGGCTAGGTGGGAATGCTAGTTGATAAGAAATAAGACCAATCATCTCAAGAATCTCAAATGGTTTGACAAAATGTGACACAAACTTAGAGTCTTTCCCATAATAGATGGGGCTCTTCCACAGACACACTCTCAAAAAAATCCAGTCACCAACTAAAAAGTGATGATTGAACCTATGGGCATCTGCATACTTCTTCTACCTATCCTGAGTAGTAACCAAATACTCTCTAATACAAAAAAGATGCTCCTCCATATCTTGAAGCACCTCTAGACCTAAAATTACTTGGGCCTCTAAACAATCCCAACTTAGAGGGGTACAACATGGTTTTCCATAAAAGGCCTAAAAAGGTGACATGCCAAGAGAACTATGGTACTCATTATTATTTTTAAACTTAACAAGGTACATATAATCCTCCCACTTTTACTTTCTTATCTATCACATATATGCAAAGCATGTCTTCCAGAACTTGGTTCACTCTCTTTGTTTGACCATCAATCTTTGAGTGGTATGCCGAATTAAAATTGAGCTGCATGCCCAAAGCATGTTGGAGAGATGTCCACAATGATGAAGTAAACACTTGATCTCTATTTGATATAATCCAATGAGGGATTCCATGAAATCAAACAATTCCCTCCAAGAAAACATGTGCTATAGAAGAAGCTATGTAGGATGCTCTCATAGATGAAAAATGTGCTACCTTGGATAACTTGTCCACTGTCACCATGATACAATCGTGTCATCATGATGACATAGGAAACCCTATGATAAAATTGATGGAAGTAGTATCCCACTTCCACTTTGGAATGGTATGCGACTGTAACAGACTCACCGAATGCTGATGCTTTGCCTTCACTCTCTAGTGCTCAAGACATCGAGCAACAAAATTAGCAACATTGCGTCTCATCCCTGCCCAAAAGTAAAAATTTCTAAGGTTGACATGCATCTTATTAAAGTAAGGATGTGTGGAATATGGTGCACAATGTTCTTCCAAAAAAATCAAGGTACAAAGATCACCAATCGTTGGGATATATAGAATATGGTGTATGATGTGCTTCTCATAAAATCAATGTATGAAGATCACTAGATGTTGACACATAGATGTGCCCCAAGTATCACGACAACCCATCAAACTCTAGGGAATAATATAAAAACCTACCTTGAAGGGTATGTCTAGAGTCAATCTCTGACCTCACCTCCTGATACCATGTGTCACTAGGTAAGACCTTGAAGATACAACCTTGTAAATCCACTCCCAATGACAAAACTGATATCTCATGTCATCTCCTACTCAAGGAATCCATAATAAAATTCTCTTTCCCCTTGCTGTAGTGAACATAAAAATCATATTCACACAAAAACTCCATCCAGTGATGTTGTCATGCATTCAAGTTTGATTGAGTAAAGATATACTACAAGCTACGATGATCACTATGTAGCTGAAGCCTATGTGCCAAAAGGAAATCTCTCTAGTGTACAAGCGTATGCACAAATTTTGCAAGTTCCAAATCATGAGTAGGTTAGTTAAGCTCATGGTACTTGAGTTTTCTAGATTCATATGCAATGAGGCAACCATCCTGCGTTAACATTATACCCACACCTATTGGGTGTTCATTTTGCACGAGGTCAACGACAGGAATCCATAGTGTAATTCCTCTCTTTAAAAGCTAATCTTTTTAAGGATCCACTCCAAGGTTCAGTATTTGTCTTGCGACGTACAAAAATTCGCTTAGTAGAAGATAAATGTGAGTGTTCACAAGGAGGCCTTTGCTGGTTCTAAAAACCTTTTAATCTTGGAATTGAAGTATAATTTGTTCGTTGTCTCAAAATATCACACCAAAAGAACATTATTTTTGTATTTTCTATTTTTTAATGAATGCAATTCTAACAATCCAGCTTGTATGAGGTCCTATTCTAATAGGGGGGTTAGCAAAGCAAATACAAAACTGAAAGCAAATAACATGAAATGAAATAACTTAAAATTGAAATTCCTAAATGGACATAAGCTATAGAACACAACACACTGCGAGTTAAACCTTCAAAGAAATTGGTAGGAAACCAATGAAAATAGGAGCAACGCTTCCTAGAATCCATTGATGCAATCGTCAGTGAGAATCTTTAACAAATCAAATGATGTTTCACTCTTCATCAAATTACAAGGCCACAAAAAGTGTGCTCATGTGAGACAAAAAGCTATGTAGACACAATGGGTGATCTCTTCTCAAGTTCGTTACGTCAACAAAATTCATATATCTGTAGCAAACACCAAAACTAAAAGATCGCACAACTAGAAACAACATAATAAACCTTTGGCTCAATCACAATCTCATGAATAAAATCCACAAAATAATGACACATTCAGGCAAGAATAACTACACTCTGAATGCTAGCACCAAAAGCATAACTTTATTGCATAATAACGGCGGTCCTTCTTACATTTTACAATGGGGTATTTATAAGAAATCATCTCCTCAATTTGTGTTGAGAGTGAGAGATATCTTGATGCAATAAAATGCTTTTAAAACATTTAAACAAACTAAATATATACAAATTGACACTCTAACTGGTGCTTAGAGGGACTCCATCCATATTTTATTCATTAATTGGATGTGTGAGCCCTTTACATGTCAAAAACAATAAAAGCATGAGAGAGAAAGTAGGAGGAAGCCATTAGTTAAGGTGGAAGTGCATGGAGTCACCAAAACTAGAAGCTGCCCCTTCACTAGATGTGTGTCGAAGTTAACTTGTCATCAGAATGTGCTCCCAATGCATGGAAAGTGATATTTTTGAAACTAGCAGTGAACTATTGGTGCACCTCTAAATTACAGAGCTGCAGAGCTCAAAAATGTGGAGTTGCAGACTTGTAGAGCTCAAAATGCAGAGCTACAAACCTGCGTAGTTGCAAAACTATGGACCTGCGTAGCTGTGGACCTGTGAAGCTGCAAGCTTGCGGACCTCGGAAGCTCAATTTGCCAAAAAATCAAAGTACTTAATTTTGAAAATGGTTTCTGGGTTTTTCTCAAATGGGGTTTTAGATCATTTTTTGTATACATTCTTTGCCCTTTTTTGATGATTTACACCCTCTTTATAGCCAATCACTTTCATAAACTTGCACTCTTGCTTCTTCAATCTAAAATCCCAAGGCACTTGTGCTGAATCTTGTCATTAATAGTTGCATAAGATGAGGAACCTATTTTGCTTCATGTGTCCAACCTCTATATCTTCGACCTCTGTCTTCTCTATAACTACCCTATCCTTCTTGATGAGAAACCAAGTGATCTAGATGATCAAATGTTTAAAACTTTTTTCATATTTTTTCGCAAATTTTTCGAGGCATTTTTAAATGGCTTTTTCGGAGGTCTTCTACTCAAAATTTCAAGTTGAAACTTTCATTGATCCTTAAAATTGGGTAATCAAAGGCTCACTATTTTAGGGATTCAAATTAGATCTTCTGTTCTTCTTTCCAACGGTGTAAGCGGTTCTGAATTCTGAGGCTCGAGTCAAAAGTTATGACCCCGACAAGTTAAGGATACCTTTTTTACCTACACAAATAAACAAATATTAGTCTGTAGAGTTGAAAATGCTTAATTAAGACAAACACCTCTGAAAGATGAATTTTAGACCTTTTATTTATTTGGGCGCACACACTAGGGGGCACGTGCGACACCTTTCATGAGGGGCACGGTGCGACACGCCTCCATGAGGGGTGCGTGCATGGTGCACCTCCACAAGGGGTGCGCACAATGCATGGTACGCCTCCACAAGTGGTGCACATAGTGTGCGACACCTCCATGGAGGGTGCACATGCGGTGTGCCTCCATGAGGGGTGTGCGTAGTGCGTGACGTGCCTCCATTGGCAGTGCACATGTGCCTTCATGTGCGGCACAAATTTTTTTATTAAACTTAAAAAAAAAAGAAAAGGTTTTTTGACTCTAAAATTCTAACTAAATTTTCTTCTCCTAACCCCTGAACTATGAGTCTGGGAGTCCAAAAAAGTAGGGGGTTCTCATTCCTAGTGAGGAATGGGGCATGTGTTGTGGAAACCACAACAACACCCTCTAATGATGCATCTGTACAAACTATACAATCACCTAGATAGGATTAGGCACCACAAGGAACAATGCATTGGTTAATCTCTCCTTTAGAGCCTCAAACACTAACTCAAATTGATTTGACCAAACACACTTCTCTTTTTGTTGAAGAGAAGAGATAGGATGAGAAACTCATTAGAAGTCCTTCATGAATTGAAGGTTAGAGTCTACCAATCCCATGAAATTATGAACCTTAGAAACACTAGTAGGTGTCAACCAATCCATGATACCTCAAATTTTCTTTGGATCCACTACAATGCAATCACCTATGATGATATGCACCAAATACTTCAGCTCAGACTAGAAGAATTCATATTTACATAGGTTATCATACAATTGATGGTCTCATAGGAATTGCAACTCCTGACATAAATGGACCTCATGCTCTTCAAAAATCTTGGAATAGATTAAAATTCATCTAAGAAAACAAGAACACAATGATTGAGGTACATGTGAAATACTCCATTTATCAAACTCATAAAAATTGATGGTGTATTGGTTAACCCAAAGGGTACTATAAACTCATAATGCCCATAACATGTATGAAAATATTTCCGATGAATGTTAGCCTCATGGATCTGAAGTTGATGGTATCCCAACTTAAGATCAATCTTCAAGAACTCTCTTTCTCCCTTCATTTGATCAAATAAGTCATCAATTGTTGGGAAGGGGTACCAGTTCTTCACTGTCACCTTATTTAGTTGTTGGTAATAAATGCATAAATGGAATGACCCATCTTTCTTCTTCACAAAGATGACTATGCACCCCATGGGGATACACTAGGATGAATATGGCACTTGGCCAATAATTCCGCCAACTACAATTGGAGCTCAGTCAACTCTTGAGTAGTCATATGATAAGGATCTCATTAAATAGGCTCCACTCCTAGAATGAGATCAATACAAAAATCAATGTCAAATTTTGGCAGCATACCAGGTATCTCATCAGGGAATACATTAGCATAATTATAAAGGAGTGGGTGATTTTCTAAAGTCACCTCACAGATATCTGCCTCCTCAAGGTCACTGATAGAGAGCACAAATATATGACATCCATGTCATACACTCTCCTTCATCTACTTAGCTGAGATCATCCAAAGTGAGACTAGCCTCTAGACCCCTACAAGCTCTACCTGATCACCTGTGTCACCAACACACTATACCAACTTATGTTGGCAATCTATATTCTCATGATGGGTGGCTAACCAATCCATATCCAACACAATATATTAAGATCTTAAGGGTAGGATTCAATAATCAACTATGGTAGTGAAGGTTCCCAAGTCCAACACACAACCACTAACTATGGAATCCATTGTCACCTTGGAACCTATGGCTAACTCAACCTACCACCTATCAACCCATCATGTTGCCACTAGCCCACATTGTTGAATAAGGGGTGGTGAAATAAAGGAATCTACAACACTTGACTCAAATAATACTATAGTAGAAATACCATACAATGTACCTATAGCATCGAGTACAGTAACCTAGTGCTCATCTTGACAATTTTTAATCACTACAAAGACCATGTGGGATCTACCTACATCCCCTACGGCAGGCTCAGACATGGCCACACCTCTATTAGTTCCTAAAGATTTCTTTAGAGGAAAATCTACTAATTTATGACCGAGCTAACAACATGAAAAACATGCTCCTCTGAAACTAGAACCATATCCACGTCTACCTTGGGGAACACTAGAATATGGTGCACTCCCTCTGCTAGAGTCCTGCTAATTACATTGAGACAGATAGATCTACTAGGACTTCTAACCTTGACTCTGGTCATGCCCCTTCCCTAACATTCCTCCTCATTGTGTTCTTCTTCATTGTTACTCTATAGGTTATCCCTTTGACCACTAGATCTATGTGTAGGAGGCTACATCTCTAAAGGAGAAACAAGATAAGGGTTAGAGACATACCAAAAAAATATAAGTATCGTAGAACAAGCCAAAATAAGATACTATTATGTGTAACCAAATGATTTCATGGTGGGAGCATAACACAAAGACCCCAATGTTGTAACATGGCCTCTGATACCAGATCTAATGCGCTGCTCGACGATCCTTGAAACAAAATGAATAAAATCCAATACATTTTAAAAAAGGTAATAATCATGGATTTAAATAACATGAACGTGTAACTGATCAAAAGAACACAACTGAAGACTTAACAAGAAAATCCAAGCAAACAACAATCTCCAAGTGTCACTACTTACCAACACGTTCAATAACCAACTATAAAATTCAAACAAACAAGAAACACTAATCTCCAAACTATCAAGACCTAGGAAGATGCACAACCCAATAGGGTATCCAAAACACCCACCAAAAAAAATCAACAAGTCCAAAAATACCTGCTATTTACTCGAGCAGGCTTTCGCACAAAACCCATGTGATACTTTTCCAGTATTGTATGATACTGTTCACTATTGCCAGGTGATACTTTACAAGTATCACACAATACTTCTTACAACTATCATGTGATACTTTCTAGTATCACGCGATATACTTTACTATTACCATGTGATACTTTACCATTATCGCATGATAGTTCTTGCTAGTGTGATACAATTCTTTCCAATATTGCATGATATTTCTCCTATAGCCATGCAATACTTTTCTAGTATTGCCCAAAGTTGAGCTAATGTTGCCTAGGTTTGCAAGATAAAGCCCAACGATTAATTTAGAAGGAAAATACATTCAAAGTCTCAACACCAATGAGTATCAGAACCAAAATAGTCAAGAAGTAAACAATCAAAAGCATAAGGAAGATAAAAAATCTAACATCTAAATTGTAACATATAATGCAATCAAGAAGAAATCAACATTGTAGTGAACATACATGTGCATGAATAAACTATCCCAATAAACAAAAACAAAAAAATCACAAGTTAACATACTCTAGAATGGTACATAGAACCATGCGAACATCCAGCTCCAGAACCAAACATGGAGGAAGGCCAACTCTATATGTTAGTCCTTAGCAATGACATAGGTAGCTATGCCTCCCAACCCCACGAAACCTATAGGCTCACTCTTGCCATGCTGATGGATATAGTGATCTAACCACAAACACACACAAAATAGTCATCCATGGACAACACTCACGCTAAATAGTATAGAGGACCAAAACCATGATCATGAGACAATGCAATACATGGCCTGGATAGACTATCTATGGGTCTACTATGTAGGGAATTTGGTGGAGAGTAGATCATTTGGTATCACAAAGCCCAAGATAAACATCATGCAAAAACTCTCCCTTGGAAGGCCATCACACAATATCCTTGGATGAATCATAGAAACAATTTCCCTCAGATGAACCATACATGCACATACGCTCAGATGAATCGTATAATCACATTTTATTATCTTTGTTTTATTACCCACGAATTCATTTAGTTATCACTTATTAGAAACTTATTCATGTCAACCTTATTAGGAACATTGCTTGGGGTTATGAGAGAAGCCCCTCCTCTGGTCTACCCTACATACCCATGCTCATCACACCATTAGTGCTCATAGGCAATGCAATTTCCCAACCCAACCCCATTGAACACAACTCAACTGAAAGAAACTAGGAGTTTAAGTCTCGCAAGAACCTGATAAGTGTATGCTCACGTGCTTGTGTGTGGGCACATCAACTACATGAAGATCATCAACAAAAAGGGTTGGACGAGAAACAATAAAATAACCAAGTATAAAATCACTCCATCGAGCACATAGCTAGGAGTATAGATTCAACATGAATCCCAATGCAAGAAGAATATATCTATGGTTGGATTGAACTCCTTATGGATAATCTGAGTCAGGATCCATGTCAGTGGTAAGAAATAGCCAAAAAAGTTGGGTGGCAAAAAAATCGAGGCAAAGTAAAAACTGTAGAAAAACAAATGTTGACAAAAATCAACAAAATTGAAACCCTAGTTCCAATCAGGTATAAAAACCCCAAATATTAAATAAAATTTGGGTTCAGAGTTTGTATGCAAAAATGGCCAGCATAATGGTCCAAAACTCCCTAAACCCCACACTAAAAAGCAACAAATTCTCATACCCACCCAACCAGGTAGAGCCAACATACAGGAATGGAGGGGAACACTAGTTCTCTGCCTCCTAACATATCAATACTAGAAATAGACTTAGAAATAGAGCTAAAACATAAAAATGGAAGAGCCCTACATTGCAACCAAAAGGGAAAAAAGTACAAAAACACTCACAATAAAATAACTGCTTCACAAAAACTGCCAAAAGGCTCAGCAAATGGAGGTATCTTGAGCCAGACCCAATGAGATCAATCTTGTGATGATCCCATGCCTGTAGCTCCCACAACGAGTAAAACATCAATACTTCCTTAAGAGGATTTAGTATTTTTGGTCTCCAATTTCCAATTTGAAAGTGAGAAGTGGAGAATAATTCAAATTTTGGGATATATATTCAATTTAAAAGTGAAATATTAAAATAAGAAAATAAATAGCTCACTAAAATAAATCTCTCTTCAACCTAGAAAAAAATGGGTAGTTTCAATTAAATGGAATTCAACTACGACAAAGCTGTCAGTAATTAAAATAACAAGATCAAATACCAAAATACCATTAAAACATTAAATTACAATATTCCTTAATAATTTTGATGACCAATGCAAATATCTAAATGCATAGACATAATACTAGTCTCATCACAAATGCAAATAAATCTAGATTTATTAAATCACTAGAGGGTTTAATTAATAATTAAACAAGATAGGTCACCCATACATGGACAATATTTGCTAGGTTTAAACAATTGAATCACTAATTTCATGTGCCACTATCAGGGATATAAATTTTGTACACTAAACAAAATTATCAAGTGCAATTACATATAATAATATAACTGAAGTGATAAATGCATTAAATCATGTAATTAACCATTTATTTAATTACATTAAAATAATTTATTTGCATCACTCATTGCATCATATAACATCTCAAAGAAAGAATGAAGTAAATATACATAGAATTGAATCATAGTATTCAGAATACAATAAGGCCACCATATAATCATAAACAAAGTATATGTCCAAATACAAAATAACCAAATATCATCATAAAACATCATGTCACATAGTATCTATCATCTATGATACTGACAATCAAAATATGGTATCTAGAAATTAGGTCATCTCAAATATCATTCAACACAAGTATCAAAATATCTCTTGAATCCAAAATGTAACAAGGTATTGAATGCAAACACAAGAGACACTACAAGTTTGTTGGTTATTTTTGGAGGACTTTGTGGAAGAAAGTGAGAATTGAGATGAGATTTAGTTCTACATTCCATCCATAAACATATGGATAGATAGAGGTTGTGAATAGAAGCTTGGGTAATCTAATGAGATATTTAGTTGGAGATAAGCCAAGTAATTGGGAGCTGGTATTGGCACAAGTTGAGTTTGCATATAATAATTCTATGAATAGGAGTACATGAAAAATACCTTTTTGAGATTGTTACTAGAATTCATTCTAGAGGAATATTAGATTTGAGGGATGTTGCTGATGAAGGGAAGATAAGTGTTGAAGGGGAATAATTTTTTGGTTTTATGAAGTCTTTGCATGAGGAAGTGAATTTGAAGTTGGAACAAAGTAATCAGAAGTATAAGGAGAATGCTAACAAGTCTAGAAGGCATCATGTTTTTGAAGTTGGTGATGGTTCATTTGAAGAAAGGTAGATTTCTTATTGGAACATTTAGTAAGCTAAAGATGAAGAAGTTTGGACCTTCTAAGATATTGAGGAAGTTTGACAGTGGTAATGCTAATGAAATTGAGTTACCTGATGAAACAGATATATCTCCTATATTCAATGTTATTGATTTGTATAAGTATCATGAGTTAGATGACAAAGTTATTGTATCTAATGATTTTCCTAAGAAGAAGATTGAAGAGGTATAGATATTGGATCAGAGAGTTGATATGAGCACAAGAGGAAAATACTATTGAGTATTTGATGAAGTGGAAGAATAGACCAGTTGAAGATGCTACATGGATTTCTCAATCTAAGTTGGATTCAACTCAAATTGTGATACTTACACGATTTAGGAGAATCATTTCTTTCAACCCTAGTTATATAATGCAAGAGCATCCTAGGTTTCCTTTTAATCCTAAACTTTTTTTCATTCTAGCAGTTTAACCAAGTTCTAACTATTTTGACCAAGCTCTCCAATGTTAACCGAGTTCATATGTGCTTGTCAAGTTGTAGTTCTATCTGAGTTCTTTCATATATTTTTGAGTTGTAGTCTTTTCTGAGTGCAGTATTAGTTGAGTGGTTTAGTACTAACTAAGATGATCAGTGTTGAGTGAGTTCCTTTAGAGTTAATTGAGCTATTCGGAGCTGACCGAGTATTCCTCCATGCACCAAGTGAACCTATTATTTATTGATGCTGGGGTCCTTCTTTGACCAAATTTTCTGTGTTTGGTTCTTAATTGAGATGAATCTTGTATTTAGTTTGGATAATGAATATAAATAGAGGATCTTGTCTAGGGATGAGTGTTGACCATCTTGAGGTCGACCTTTCTTTTATGTAATGATCTAGAATATTCTATAAGCCATTTTGGAAAGTACAAGTAGAGGTATTTGGTTTATATTAGGAGTAAGACTTATAGAGTTAGAGAAGATATTTATGGAATTATGAATTTGATGTTGAGTTGTAGATCTTAAAGTTATATTTTGTATATGGCCATAACCTAGAAGGCCTTACAACTGGGCACATATACTTTTCATTTGATGAATCAATAAAAGTGTTTTTTTCTCTCTCTCCTTGGTGGTATTCTCTATGTATTTTATTTTTTTGTGCTACTTAGCAAGGTGGTTGGATAGTTAGGTGCACCTTTGGCCCTAGCTATTCAATTCCCTCCTTGTATCAACAACATAACATAGATGAAAAGATAGAAGAAGTAAGCTATACATATAAGAATGTTACAATGCTTTGATTCCTTTATCACCTTGTGCCAAAATATAAACAAGGGCCATCTAAAGAAATTAAAAAATATATTAAGTAAACATGACATAGTGGAAGCTCATAACAACAAGAAAACACAACAATAAAAGCTACTATGCTAGAGAAATCACTTCAACCATGTTTCCCTCCTCCCTTATCTTGATCAATAGTAATAAGAGAAGGTGGATAACTTTCAAGAGGATCTATATCCAACATATTAGGAACAATAGATATGCTCAGGAGTAGATGTAAGCATAAGCTATGCAGAAATCATATAAGGTAAATCGACATCAAGATCAATAATCTCATGTTCATCATCATCTAAAGTATATTATTCATCTAAATTAATAGAAATAGAGTCCAAAATAGGAATATGCATACCATGATTAACTTCCTCAATAGACATGGGATGATGAGAAGTATTCATACAAGCTTTAGCATGGGCTTGACAATTATTTTGATGTTCATAAGCATGAAAATTGCACTTAGTTTTATTAGATACTTGTTGAGAAGATGAAGGATGGTAAACAACCATAGGTTCCTTACCTTTTTGATGGCACAAGAGGAGGAACAACAAGAGGCTAAGATGTAGAAGAAGGAACCACACTAGTAGAAGGATCTATAGTAGAAGAAGGAACCACACTAGGATGATTAGTAGATGCAATATGTGGTTTAACATTAGAAGAGATACAAAAAGAAAGTTAAACTACAATCATTCCTAGTGGGTGATCTTGTCCTAAGAGAGAACCCAAAGAATAAGAAATATTAGGTATAGAAGGGAAAGTTTAAGCCAAATGGGCTTGGTCCTTATATTTTTAGTTTTGTGTTTGGATCAGGCAATTATCAACTCTCAACTACTCAAGGGGAAACACTCAAGGAGACGATCAAAAACCTTCACCTAAAGAGATTGTACAATTGATATTCTTTAAAAGCTCTCTATACATATCTAAATGTCCTAAGAAAAGTCTAAAAATCACCAAACTCTT
Organism: Cupressus sempervirens; assembly: GCA_028749045.1. NCBI lineage: Eukaryota > Viridiplantae > Streptophyta > Pinopsida > Cupressales > Cupressaceae > Cupressus > Cupressus sempervirens. The sequence continues at coordinate 452,427,338 of CM053783.1, forward strand.
GAAAAAAATCTATTATCCTTGTGAAAACCTAGCAATAGGAACCTTTATAATACTAAACAAATTAAAAAAATAAAAAATAAAAAATAAAAAATAGAAAAAGAGAAAAGAACAAAAAAAATTGAAAAAGAAGAAAAAATTTCATTGATGAAAACTTGACAAATATGCATCATGGTAGAAAAAATAGCATCTCTTCCAAGAAGGTGAAAAATTGGTAAACATTTGCCTCTTGTTCAAATCGATCCATCTAGTAGAATATCTTCTAGCTTTTGTACATTTTATTTCCTTCTGAGTTCTTTGCTTTGCACATTTTTTTTTCTTTAACTTGTTTCTCTTATAGCTCTTAGTTATCTTTGAGACTTTGCTCATACCTATATGGATTGAAACTGGTCACAGTCTACAGGAAACCTGCCTAGTCTAGGGGGAAATGTCATGTTCTCTTAGAGAGTCTCTTATGTGTTAGTCACTAGTTGTCCTTACTAAGTTTGTCTACTATCATCCATCTACTAAAGATATTTCCCACAAATATTATGAACTCCCAATTTGACATCAATCCTTTGACACTTAAACTAAAACACTGAAAACTAAAACTATTTGATCTATGCTAGGATTTTCTTTGTGTTCTTTGTTTTTTCTTTGTCATTCCCCTTCGAGAAACTCTAGGATGCCTATCTTCACTAGAGGACTAAGGAGTTGGGGCATGATCTTTTTTTTTTTTTTTTTTCTTGCTAGTTTAGTTCCAATGATATGAAGGATTTTCATAAAAGGTGTGTCCACTACAAGAGCCTCTATCTCATGTTGGATGGCAACGTGTACCTCAAATTAGTTTATGAGGGAAATTTGATGAGACTAGTTATTCTCCTTGTCTATTTGATTAAACTCTCTATGCTACAACAAACACTGATACTTGTCTTATGAAGTAAATGTATAGGTCACTGCAAGTATGCTTAGTACACTTTTGTCTTAGGTTATGAATGTAAGGGTCATTGTAGACATAATTATTACTAATTACTTATAATGAGAAGGATTTCATTCATCTCTGGTATTCTTGTACACAAAAAAAATTCTAGTCATCCTAGCATTTATGCTGTAATGATTATGTTGTCTTGTTAAATCAATAGGAGAAGATGTTCTAGTCATTTTGGCCTATTATGCCTTAATACTTACATCTCATTTTGATAAAACTATGATTAATGTCCTATTCATATTCTCATGATATAAATTTCAGTAAGGGTTTTATGTCATCTAGTGTCATTAACAAAATTCTCTATGATGAAAATTATATCTTATGGATTCGCTATCCAAGTCATAGGTATTGCATCTGACATAGGACTATATTCATTTTAGAATTTCATTATGGCATAATTTTGGAAAATCATTTGATTGCATTCATATAATTTTGAGATAGAAGACTTCTCATGTGCATCACATTCTCATCTTGATTGCACAAGTGTTTGATCCTAGATTCAATCTTTAGGAACTTGATTGAGCATCTATCATAAACAACAAAGAATGAAACTTGTATGAGATGTTAGTACACATTAATCTTGCATTACCATACATCTATTTACACACATGCGACAAAATAAAATCATCTAAATCTCATCTCATAAACATATATCATGCATCTATGTCTTATCCATTGCATTTGCATACATACACATATATATCTCATATCATCTAGACTATCCATCCATACAACATAAAAACTCCATAATCAAAATCCATTTAGGATACATATAATGTATGAACATCATAAAATTAAAATGGCATAGGAAATGATATTAAAATAAACTCTCATATAGGGGATCATCCAAAAATTTGTGCTACTCAAGCATTATTGGTGACAATGTCTTAAAATACTACAAAGTGTGATGATGATACATCTAATACAAAATGATATACATCACATCATGAAAAGAAGAGAGTGAGCTAATTACATCCTTCCTCCTCATTTCCAAGAGGAGGAGGATTATCTTCCCTTAACGAAGGTGTTGCACCCTCAGAACCACAAGCATAGTCAAAAATTTGAGGCACCTTCTGTACCTCAAGAATTCTAGCAGACACACCAAAATATTATGCTATGTAGGTAGTTTGATGATGGGTCTCCTCCCTTGTCTCTCGAGCTTCTTCCTAAACTCACTAATCTCCAAACCATACTTTTCTAGATGAGCATCTCATAGTGCCACCTAATTCTATAGTTGTTCTAGCTACCATTTTGCTATCTACACCCTCTCCCTAGAATGTTCGAGGGTATCCTATGTCTGAGATAACATGTCTCCTATTGCAGGAGCTTCTAGAGGTTAGTTAGGCATCTCCTCATCACCTCCACCCATCTTATAACCCTTGTCACCTTTCTCTCCCTTTTGTTTTGGGTCCACTCTCCACCTCTATGCATCTCCACCAATCACACCCAAGGTGTCCATCTCTTACTGGGGTCATCTTTGTCCCAACCCACTACTACCCACACTTGGATCTATCCTCATTACTCAAGAAGGAATATGCACCTGTGTGCCCCTCTTTTGGAGTCCCTACTATTGAGATTGTTATTATGGTATTACTAGAAATTAATGTACACCTACTTGAGGTACTTGGGCCATTGAATCTATAAATTTTGGGAATGTATGGCTCACAGAGTGCTCTCTAAACTTGGGACTAACCCCACCATATGCCACAACTAGCAAGTACTACCACCTAGAAATGGTGAAACATCATGCATCTATCAGAAGCATGACTAATGATGATATTACTATGGAGGAGTATTGTAGAAACATGATTAGATCATTATAATGATGATATGTTATATTCATGAATGTGTTTGTCATTGATGTCAACATAATAGTTTTCTATGGTATTTGACATAAGAACATTGGACAGAACAAGTTGGTACGAATAGATCATTGAGTAGTTTTAGTAGTGAGGTTAAAGGGAGATTATAATATGTGTCTAGTATATGAAGGTAACCTCAAAAGCATAATATATTAAGTCTGGAAGAAGTTACACAAGTTTTGGGGAAGACAATTATGAGATAGAGTTTACAGAGGCATGTTCTAGTAAACTTGTTATACCTTTTAGCAGATTTATTATTTTGAGAAGTCAAAGTTATAGATGTAAAGAAGACATGTTGATGATGACATGGTTAAGCTCGCTAGTCATAATGTTATGTGTATGGAAAGTTATTCAAGTTGCAAGGTGAAAGATTAATGTTATCGCTAAGTGTAACATGTTCTTAATGTGGTCCTATAATAATTAATTGAGAAGGTCTAACAATTGAATCAAGGAATTTTTTTATGGATTTAGTACAAAGGAAGGACATTTTAATTTATCTTAGGTGTGACATATGAGATGATTGAAAGCAACATAAAGGTAGAATGCAAAGTTGAGTAGAGCAGAGTGGAAGTGAAGGAAACTTCATTGCCAAGGTTTTATTGTGTGATCTAAAGTTGGATACTTGGATCTAAGGTTTGTGACCTAGTCTACAAGGTTTGAAAATGATTGGTTTGGTTAACATGATAGAGGAAAGAAGTTGAAGTACAATACACATAATTATTCTACAAGGAATAGTTGAGAGATCAGCTGGATAGTGAGTTCAATAGTCTTACCCTAGAAGCTATTTGGATAGTGGGTCCTTCTATCCCCTACAACTCCTAACAGGGTTGGAATCTCCTAACAAGGACTCTTATATACTAAATGTTGTAATAGACTCCTAACATGGTCCATCCTCTAACAAGGAATATTTATATTAGTACATCATCTTGTGGGTATCATTCCCACTAGGGTTTTCCCTATGATCAAGGGTTTCCCTAGTTAACATATCTAGTGTAATTTTCCATGTGCATCTTGTTATGGTTACTGCTTACTTTGATTGAATAGATAAGATTGTTTAAGGTCAATAAATGTAAAACAGATGGAAGGAAAAGATGAAGACACATCTGCTGTGTATGGGTCTAGGATATTGGATCTTAACAAAAAGAACAAATATAATCTTTGTTGAAAAAGATTTGGAAACTTGTACCGAGGAAGAAATAGATCTTTTTATGTGTGACATGAGAGCTAGAGAAGCACTATTGACTGCATTTGCTGAAATTGAATACAATTAGGTAAAATCACTTGTTACTTCACATTTGATTTGGAAAGCTTTGGGAACTAGTTTTGAAGGTGATGAACATTTTAAGAAATTGAGGCTATAAAATTGGATTTGTGCATTTCTAGATGCTAAAATGATGGAAGATGAATCTATAAGATCATATATACGAAAAATATCAGAAGCCATTGTAGGTATTAAATCTCAAGGAGGAACCAAAGAAGATGATGAGGTTATATGAAAGATATTAAAGACTTTAACCACCATTTAATTTAGCAGTTCAAATAATACAATTGTTAATATCTTGTACCAAAGATTTCACAAAGGAGACATTGCTTGGAAGATTTGAAGTAGTTAAAAATGAGCTTAGACATTCTAGAGAATTGACTAGAACAAAAAGAACTTTTAGTGCCTTGAATATTCAACCTAGTTTATCAAGGAGCACAATTTCTAGAGGAGACTTTGCTAGTAGTAGCAGATCTGATGAGGAAAGAAAGATTGAAGGAGTAACCCTTCTGGTAAGAAGAGAAAAAGATGGTAAAAAAATCTTTAAATGTTGGACTTACAATGAATTTGGTCTTTATGCATCTAAGTGTCCTAAAAGAGGAAAAAGTATAAAGGGAATTTCAAACCTAGAAGATATAGAGAGTGTCTATATTTAAATGAAGAAGATGAATCTAATGAACAAGTAGTTAGTGCTAGTGATGATGAAATAGGATTTGTAGCAATCAAAGAAGAAAGCCTAGAGAAAGTAGCTTTGGTATCATAAGTTGAAAAAAAATCTCATTGGATAATTGATAGTGGTTGTTCACATCATATGACTAGTGATATGAACAAGTTTGCTAACTTCAAAAGTTAGGATGGAGACATTCTTAGAGTTGGAAACAATGCAACATGCCACATTAAAGGTATTGGATCTATAACTCTTGATGGTAAGACTAACACTGAGGATGCATATTTTGTTGATGGTTTGAAGCACAATCTTCTGAGTGTTGGACAACTAGCAGATAAAAGTTACCAGTTAGAATTCACATAAAAGACATGCATGATCAGAGACAAAGATGGAAAGGTAATTGGAACAAGAACTAGATCTAGAGGTAATGTATTTTAGTTAAATCCTATTGAAATGACATGTTTGGTTGCAAAGGTAGATAATAGTTGGTTATGGCATAATAGATTTTAACATATAAACTTTGACAACATTATGAAGACTAGTAGTATGTTTGTAGTTAGAATTTGCCTTAGATTATAAAACCTTCTAATACAATTTGCAAGGAGTGTGTTTTGGCAAAGCATCACAAAACTTCTTTTCCCTATAAGAAGTTTACTACTAAAACAAAAGTGGAGATTGTACACATGGATCTCAATAGTCCTATGAAGACTAAAGGATTCTATGGTGAAAGGTATTTCATGATTTTGGTTGATGACTTTTCTAGAATGATGTGGGTTGCATTTCTTAAAGAAAAATATGAGGCATTTGATAAGTTAAAGATATTTAAGAATAGAGTTGAGAATGAATCTGGCATGAATATGAAATATTTAAGATTAGATAAAGGAGGAGAGTTTACTTCAAATGAGTTTAACATCTTTTGTGAAGCTAATAGAATCAAAAGACAATTATAAACTCTGAGGACCCCTAAATAGAATGGTATAGCAAAAAGAAGAAATAGGTTAGTAACAGAAGCAACAAGAGCTATTTTAGTTGAAAATGATATATCCAAGATGTTTTGGAGAGAAGCTATGAATACAATAGTCTACACTATGAATAGAGTACATGCTAGGAAAGACACAAACAAGACCCCTTATGAACTGTGGTTTGGTCACTCATCTACAATTAATTATTTCAAAATTTTTGGTAGTAAGTGTTATATCAAAAGAGATGATGATATTGGTAAGTTTGATTCTAGAAGTGATGAAGGTATGTTTCTTGGTTATTCATTGAAAAGCAAGGCTTATAGATGGTATAATATGAGAACTAAGACTATTATGGAAAGTGCAAATGTGAGAGGTAATGAGAAATTCAAGATACAAGAAAGAATAGTTGATTACAATTTAGATGATGATGTTGTTACCAAACCAAGGAATGCTGAAGTATTTCTTGAGACTAACAATGATTTGCACAATGAAGGAGAGCCAAGGAAGGAACAAAGCTCAAAACCTTCAATAAAGCCAAGAGTTGAGATAACAACTCCTACTTTGGGTAAGAATATGAAAAAGAATCACCCACTCGAGCAGATCATTTGAAGCATAGATAAAGCTATGATGAAAAGAAGCAAAATCAATGAAGAAATATGTTTGATATCTCAAGTTGAACCTAAGAATGTAGATGAAGCATGTAAAGATGACTATTGGAAGCAAGCTATGAAAGAGGAATATTATCAAATAGTAAAAAATGAGACATGGGAATTGGTCCCCGAACCATCAAACAAGAATGTGATAGGAACTAAATGGATATTCAGGAACAAGATGAATGAAACAGGAAAAGTTGTAAGGAACAAAGCAAGATTGGTATGTAAAGGTTATTCACAACAAGAAGGAATAAACTATGATGAGACCTATGCTCCTATGGAAAGAATAGAAGTATTAAGGTTATTCTAAGCATATGTAGCATATAAGAAATTCAAAGTATATCAGATGGATCTCAAGTAACATTTCTAAATGAAGAAATTGAAGAAGAGGTATACTTTGAATAGCTTTAAGGTTATCCTTTAATATATGACAAATAAATAGTATGTATATTGAAGAAAGCATTATATGGCTTGAAGCAAGCACCCAGAGCTTGGTATGTAAGGTTAGACAAGCATTTGAAAAAGGTTGGATATAGCAAAGGTATGGAAGATAGTAATCAATATTGGAGAGAAATTGATGATGGATTAATAATCTTGGTAATATTTGTTGATGATATCATATTTGGAGGAACTGATGATGAAATTGATAATTTTGTAGAAGAAATGAAGAATGAATTTGAAATGAGTATGATAGGAGAAATGAAATATTTTCTAGGATTACATATTGTGTAGAATAAAGAAGAAATCTTTATTTCTCAAACTAAGTATTTGAAGGATTTACTAAAAAGGTTTGGTTTAGAAACATGAAAACTCATTAGAACACCTATGGTAACTGGACACAAGTTATCTGCAATGGATAAGACACCTACTATTGAGAAAAAGAAGTACAAATCTATGATCAAAGGTTTGCAATATTGAACTCACACAAGGCTGGATATAGCTAATGTAGTTGGAATTGTTGCAAGATTCCAAGCTAATCCTAGAGAAGCACATTATGAAGCAATCAAAAGGATATTTAGATACCTAAAAGGAAGACCAAAGTTTAGATTGTGGTATGATAAGTTTAATGATTTCACTCTATATGTTTATACTGATGTTGATTTGGTAGGCAATATGGATGACAGAAAGAGAACCAGTGGTGGAGCCTTCTTTCTTGGAGGAAGATTGGTTTCTTGGCAAAGAAAGAAGTAGGATTGTACCTCACAGTAAATATGTCTAAGAATCTAGTGTTGCATTCTAAGACCAAGCACATTTCTATCAAGAATCACATGTTGAGAGAGAAAGTTGAAAAAAAGGAAATTAGATTGGAGTATGTGAACACTAAAGAGAAGATTGTAGATATTTTCACTAAGCCTCTTCCCAAAGAGACTTTTGAGTATTTGTGAGGTATGCTATGGGTTATGCCCCTTCGTACATCATAGTAGAAGATGCAAGAATGTATTAGTCTAGTGTAACAAAGCACCAATTTTTGTTTGTACTAAATGTTTATGCTTCCTATATGTTGGAGTCTTTGTGATGGACAGAGTCATATAGGACTCTTGTTGGATTTTGTTTTAAATAATGTCTTTAGACACAAGAATCAATTTTTGTAGAGTTTTGATGGTTGCTAAAACACTTGACATTGATGTCAATGGGGGAGAAGTTTAGCATGAAAAACAAGAAAGAACAAGTACAACATGTTTAGAAGAATTTTAATAGTTTGGGAAAATAATTGATGAAGAGGATTTGAAAAGAAAGGTTAATTGTCTTTTGCAGTTGGTATCCTTGGAACTAGATGTTTTTCATCTATGTTGCCATCAATACCAAAGGGGGAGATTGTTGGAAGCATGAATGCTTATGATATTCCTATAGGGGAGTATTGTAGAAACATGCTTATATCATTATCATGATGATATGTTACATTCATGAGTGTTTTTGTCATTGATGTCAACATAACAATTTTTTTATGGTATCTGATAGAAGAACAATCAAAAGATCAAGTTGGTATGGACATATCATTGAGTACTTTTAGTAGCAAGGTTAAAGGGAGATTATACTATGTGTCTAGTATACATAAGTAACCTCAAAAGCATAAAAAATTAAGTCTAGAAGAATTTATGCAAGTTTTAGTGAAGACAATTCTGAGATAGAGTTTACAAAGGCATGTTCTAGTAAACTTGTTATATATTTTAGTAGATTTATTATTATGAGAAGCCAAAGTTATAGATGTGAAGAAGACATGTTGATGATGATGTGGCTAAGTTCACTCATCACAATGTTACATGTATAGAAAGTTATTCAAGTTGCAAGGTGAAAGATTAATGCTATCGCTAAGTGTAACGTGTTCTTAATGTGGTCCTATAATATTTAATTGAGAAGGCATAACAACCGAATCAGGGAATTGTTTTATGAATTTAGTATAAATGAAGGACATTTTCTTTTATCTTAGGTGTGACATATGAGATGATTGTAAGAAGCACGAAGAGAAGAATGTAAAGTTGAGAAGAGCAGAGCCAAACTGAAGGAAACTTCATTGCCAAGGTTTTATTGTATGATTCAAAGTTGGGTACTTGGATCTGAGGTTCATGACTTGGCCTACAAGGTCTGATAGTGATTGGTCTAGTTAATAGGATAGAGGAAAGAAGTTGAAGTATAGTACACATAATTATTCCACAAGGAATAGTTGAGAGATTAGTTAGATAGTGAGTTCAATGGTCTTGCCCTAAAAGTTGTTTGGATAGTGGGTCCTTCTATCTTCTACAACTCCTAACAGGGTTAGCACAACTCATAACAGGGTTGGAGTCTTCTAATAGGGACACTTATGTACTAAATGTTGTAATAGACTCCTAACATGGTATATTTTCTAACAAGGAATATTTATATTAGTACATCATCTTGTGGGTGTCATTCCCACTGGGGTTTTCCCTTTGATCAAGGGTTTCCCTAGTTAACATATCTGGTTTAATTGTCTATGTGCATATTGTTATGGTTATTATTTACTTTGGATGATGGGAATATTGTTTAAGGTTAATAATTTTTCTAATTATTGGTTAACTAATTCACCCTACCTCTTAGTTATCTTGGTGGACTATTATTTCTAACAACATAAGCCTAGATCCAACATCGGTGACCAAATGTTCTTCACCTCAGCCATAAAGTAAGCATGTGTAGTACTCTTGTGATATATCATGTAGATGACTAAACTTTCTCTAGAATTGAGTAAACAAAAACCTCTCAATAATATGAATGGATCAACCAATCAATGGTCATGAGATGAAAATATATCCAAGATGTGCATAGGAATCATCCTATACCTTTGTCTCTTTCCATGGTCTTCAAGTCATGGCTACGAGATAATCATGATGTGTTCTCCAATTATTTGTCTTACCCTACATGGTTTGGCTCATATTACCTATATACCTACATAAGTAGAGCTCATGTGACTACTAGAGATCCTTGAAGATAGCCCTTGTCATGAAAAATTTCTTCCATGCATACACCTGGAGAACAAACACTCTTTTTTCCATGCTATTTTCCTGTTTATAGGCTATTTTGTGCATCTCATGCTATGTATGCACAAGTATACATTGGCCCCATATAAAGTGTGCTAGGTGATCTAATACCTACTAAAATATCCTACCCCATCCACAATCTAGCCCATGCTTCCCTCTATCTAGCATTAGGTAGCTTCTGATAAATGTTGATAGTACCACTATAAGTCAGTGCCTCTATCCATAAAAAAAAATCAAATCATCCCATGGAATGGACCTACTTAATATGATGTCATCCTAGAAAATGTGTCTTAGTTCTAGAATCCCAAGCCTTGGCCATGTTTCATACTCGATCTATGGGCCATGGAAAGGTTTGTAATATCTTGTATATGTCCTATGGTGTAGTAGTCAATTCACCTAGAAGAAGGTGGACTATGTTCTTCTTTGGATAGAAATGCTCCACAAATGATATTAGTAAGCCATGAATCATCCAAATTTTGGGGACCTCATGGAAATATGCTAATCCCAAAGTATCTAGATGAGCTAGCTTAGTGAAATCTAACTATCTCACTAGGCCTCTAATGGCTAGGTAATTAGATTAAAAAGAAATGTTTGGGAAATCAATCTACAACCAATTAAATCACATAACTCAATTAGTACATGATCAATCACAATGCTATCCCAAAGACTAAAAACCATTCTAACACTTATCTATATACATTCCAAAATAACCTACAAAGATGCTTGCAAGATAAAAATGAAAATTTTTGACCTTATGACCAAGAAAACTAGCCTCTATTTCTATGCAAGAAAATAGTAGGAGAAAAATTGATGCTAAGTCTCAAGTGAGACTTGATCAATTGTGACATGAGGTAGCATGCATGATCAAAACATAGTCAAGGAAGACATAGAGGATGTTGGCACAAGAAAAAATGGGAAAATATCAAAATCCATTTTTTTGGTATTTTCTATGCTCTAGTATTTTGCATTTTTTGAGGCCTCTGGGGTATTTCTGGGCTTTAGAAGGGGCAAGAAGATAGATTTTTATTCTTAAGACTTTAGATAATAAATGTAGAACTGTAGAAGATCTTTCTATAAATTCCGACGGTTTGTGATTTTCAGCTATGAGTAGAAAGTTATGACTTCTACAAGTAGAAATAAATTTTAATATAGATTTTTATGTTAGAATTGCTTTAGAATAATTGAGAGTTGGGGGGGAGGGGGGGGGTGAATTACTTATTCAAGGGTCTGAATGTCTTTTTCAAACTTTTCACTAAGTGTAGTGAACCCATTCAACCATTCATTCATCCAAGATTTAACTTATCTAATCAGCAAGTTACTATAAATCAACATGCAAGCATAACACATAAGAAATCAACACATGACATAGTGATTTATGTGGAAACCCAATTCGGAAAAAACCACCAGTAACATGCTACTCAATTTTCACTCTTCTGAAGTGATGCCTTGTGAAAGGCCTACCTTGTTAAAGGTTTACAACACACTATTAAATGTGACCTTGTTAGAGGATTTAACCACACTGTTAGAAGTGGGCCTAGTTAGAGGACTTTAGAACATTCACTTGGAATGCCACCTTGTTAAAAGATTTAAAAATGGTTGTTAGGCCAACCTAAGTCCATAGGATTTTCAGATCTAATACAATTGCTAAAGAGTATTAGAAAATCTTGACCTAACTACAACATACAACTTATCTTGTAGATCTCAGATCACTTCTTAACTCATACCCTTGTCAGGTGTTCAATCTCTGCAACTCTTGATAGCTTGTCCTTCTTTCAAGCTTAGTCCTCTTAAGTCTCCATGCTCAATGTACCAGTGCAATGATCTCTTTATGACCACTCATAGAAGTAGAGCCTCTGTGCTCTTCCTTCTCCTAGATGTCTCCTCCTTGACACCCTTTTAACTACTTCATAGATTTGGCTCTTTAGCAGCAATAGTATCAACAACTCTCTACTTCTTGGTCTATGACTTCTTAAATAGAAGTCTTGGATTTCCTTTTCCTACTCAATTCTTTCATTCTTTAATTTCAATTTGCATGGATTAGGTAGGATTCATTGCATCTAATCCCACAATCTGTTTCCTCTAGAAAAATCTTGAATAATCCTTTAGAATTCACCCAAAAATGGTTTACATAGGATTCTGTGCCACCAAATCATCATCCTTATCTTCCAACTCATTCAAAAAATCCAACGTAACCACTATGTTAGCTTAGATTTGGCAAATCTTTGTCATTTGAAATAATTTTGTAGCTCGACACTATTGAAATACTAGTGCTTGGCACACACTGTGTTAGTCAACATCATCTGTGTTTTTCCTAATGCTTGGCACCTAAAGATCACTCGACACCAACTAAAAAATTTCTAATGCTTGGCACCTGATCTTCACTTGGCACATGAAGATCACTCAACATGCACTAGAATTGTTTGTTACTCAGTTTGTACTGAAAATTTTCTTGGCTTCAACTAACTTGCTCGGCACCCACTTATGATCTTAGTTTAAGCTTTACAATCAACCTTGTTGCAACTTCTTCCTCCAATGTTTCTAAGTGTGACCAACCTCTATATCTTTGAGTATGTTATCAATACATTACTTAACCATTTTCTTAACTAATCCTTGCACTTCATTACAACATTATAACTCAACCTTTCCCTTAGGTGCTCTTGTTACATCTTGTTGATCAAATCATCTTCATCAATCAACTAAGTGATAGTACTTGGATCTTATAAGAAAATATCATCCCTACAAATAGTAGGTTTGACATCAATGACAAAACAATGATTGAAAACATTCTTTTACAACAATGAGCTTTTCAATCAGATTTCCAACAATCTCCCTCTTTGTTATTGATGGAAAACAAAACTGATCAACCATCAGACTAAACTATTCACCCACAAGCTTACTAGGTTAGGAAAATAAGTCAAATGCAAAAAAGTAAATTGTAACATCACATCTTCTTCTACTATTCTAATTGCTTCATTTCAACTTCTCCCTCTTTGCTACTGTATCCTTGTTCTTTATCTTTCTCCCTCAGTATTTCTCATCTTTTTCCATTCTAATCAACCTCAAACATCTTCTCCCTCATACTATTGATTAGTTTGTACTATACTTCTTCCTCTTTGAAAACAATGCCAAAGACATATTAGCATCTTTAATATGCAAGCATAGCTTTTACAGGTTCATTCAATGTCTCCCTCTGTCACCTTGCTTTTGACTGATTTGAAATTTCAGCACTTCTACTACTTTGGGCATGGATCCCAAAGTAAACATCCTTTGCATCAATCTATAAAATCTTCAACATTTAGCTTATTTGATGTAGGGCATACTTGCTATTTGGTTCAAGTAGCCTTAGCTAGGGGTATCACCCCAAACTTACCTCTAGGATACTCAAAAGCATCTTTTGGTAGTGCTTTTGTGAAGATATCAACAATCTATTCCTTTGAGCTAACATTTTCCATCTTCACTTGTTTGTCTTCCACCAATGCTCTTACATAATGAGACTTGATTGCAATATGCTTAGTTTTAGCATGCATTACAGGATTCTTTGATATATTGATAGCACTTGTATTATCACAATAAAGTATCATAGGCTCAATTACCTCTTCCTTCATACCTTACAAAAAATGTTTGATCCATACAATATTGGTGCAATTTATAGCAACTACCACATATTTAGCTTCAGCAGTGGACTGTGAGGTGCAACTTTGCTTTTTTTGGGTCCATGTAATCAACCTCTTTCCTAAGAAAAGTGCTCCTCCACTAGTGCCTTTTCTATCATCAATATTACCTCACCAATCTGCATCAGTGTAGGCTTTCAACTCAAACTTCTCATTCCTCTTGTAGTATAAACCAAAGTCATTAGTTCCTTTTAGGTATCTCAATATTCTCTTCACTGCTATTAAATGATTTTCTCTAGGATTGGTAGAAAATCTTGCTACTATTCCAATAGCTAATGTGATGTCTGGTCTACTATGTACACCATATTGCATCTTTCCAATCATTGATCTATACAATGTCTGATTTACTTCAGCAGACTCATCATTCTTGGATAGTTTATGGCTTGTTGCCATTGGTGTGCTGACTAGTTTTGAGTAATTCCTTGATGTATTTGGATTGGGTCACAAATATGCCATGCCTCAACTGATGTACTTGTAATCTAACAAAGAGTTTGATTTCTCCAAACATTGATATCTCAAATTTATGCTTCATTTGATCAGCAAAATCTTTGCATAAAACATATTTTCCTCCAAATATTATATCATCAACAAAGATTTTTGATATAAAAATGTCTTTACCTTCCTTAGCTTTGATGTACAAGTTGATTTTGTCATCTGATCTCTCAAATCCTATCTTCACAAGATATTTGTGCAGCCTCTCATACCATGCTCTAGGTACTTGCTTCAATCCATAAAGTGCTTTGTGTAGCTTATAGGCCATGTCCTTGTTCTTCTCATCAAAAAATCCCTCTATTTGTTCTATGTAAACATCCTCTTCTAGTATACCATTTAGAAAAGCAGACTTCACATCCATTTGGTAGACTTTGAAACCTTTATATGCAACATATGCAACTAATGTTCTTACTCCTTCCATTCTTGCAATAGGGGTAAATGTCTCTCCATAATCTAGTCCTTCTTCTTGTGCATAGCATTTACAAACTAATTTGGCTTTGTTTATTGTTTTCTCACCATTTTCATCAAATTTTTTTCTAAACACCCATTTTGTACCAATCACATTCTTATCAGCTGGTCTAGGAACTAGAGACCATGTTTTGTTTTTCTCAATTTGATCTATCTCTTCTTCCATGGCTTTATACCAATCATCATCTTGTAGTGTATCTTTCACTATTTTGGGTTCAACCTTGCTCAACAAACATGATTCACTTCTGAGCCTATTCCTTGTCATTGGTCTGGCATGCTTGTCACCAATGATTTGATCTATAGGGTGATGTTTTCTCACATACTTGGCTAATTTGGGTTCAGTCCTTCTTTCCATGTTTGATCATTCAGCTTCAGAGTCATTTTGTTCTTCTTCATTTGGCATGTCATCATTCCTTTCTTGCATACTATTTTTAAAATTAGAACGTGCATTTTCTACATTTTGTAGCTCATCTTTTGAATGCAACTCGACATTCACAGGCTGAGACTTGGTAGATACTAAAGTTATTTGCTGATTTCCAACTTGATTTGCATCATTGTCTTCAACTATCATTCCTTCATAGAAGTATACAAAGGATCTATAATCCTCTATTTGTTTTGACTCATCAACCTAAACTTTATCATGCTCATCAAAATTTACATTTGCACTCTCCACAACTTTGTTAGTGTTCACATTCAAACACTTATATGCCTTACTTCTAGTGGAATATCCAAGAAATATGCCTTCATCACTTTTTGCATCAAACTTGCCATTTCTAGTATCTTTTAGAATATAGCATTTACAACCAAATACTTTGAAATGTTTAACATTAGGTGAATGACCATACCATAATTCAAAAGGAGTTTCATTTGTACCTTTCTTGTCTTGAACTCTATTTAGTGTGTAGACTGCAGTACTTACTGTACACTAGAAATGTGTCACACTCTAAACCCTTCTATCCAAACGATTCCATGAGTTCGGAATGCTTGAATGCCAGCTTAGAGCTCCCTATCCATGGAGTGCAAGAGAGTATATTTCAAGAATAAGAAGGCTCTCAGATGAGCCTTAGAGATACTCTTCTTGCTAGTAAACCATGCAATGGGAGGTTCCAAAGACAAGATGCAAGAATGCAAGTGTCTACAATGAGTTCCTCAAAGATGCAATGCAAGATGGAAGCTAAGCTAAGATGATAATGAAAAATGCAACTATGCTAAAACATGTATGAGAGTGTTACAATCCCATTATTAAGCTATGTGAGATTAAGCTACATGTAAAAATGAAAGCTAAGCTAAGCTAGAATGCCATGATGCCATGGATGAGAGAATGTAGACAAGAAATAGAAGTTCTCCACAAAGCTCCAAAGAAACCTGTTAGAAAACCTGTAGCATAACAATATTCAAAATGAGGATTGGATTGAGGAGGAAAGCTCTCTCCCTTTTAAAGATGTATGGACGGTAGAGATCAAGATGAAGATGGTGGATGATCAACGGTGGAATTCAAAAAGAGGAGTGATCCATGTGCACACACAAGTCAACCAATAGAATATAAGTTGACTTGTCATATAAGACAAAAGTCTCACAAGCCTTTTCTTTTAATTGTAAAATAGAAAAAGGACTTTATGTGTGCACTTTAAGTGGGTTAGAAGAATAGGTTCTTTTATTTAATTAAAAGGGGACATGTTCTTTTAATCAAATAATGAACTTAGGATAGCATAGTCAAACTATAGGTTATAATCAAATAAATTGATTATTAGCAATTTGGTCTAGGTAAATGATTAAATTAATTTAGCCAAAATGTTGAAAAGGGGGCTAATAGTCTAGAAGACCATTTTTAGGTGATTACACTTACAACTTCTCTCTAGTACTTCAGTGCAACATTTTTCTCCATCATCAAGGTTCTAGCACAGTCAATCATTGACCTATTCCTCCTTTCAACAATACAATTCTGTGGTGGAGTTCTTGGTGTTGACATTTTCCTTTTGATACCTTTGTCATTCCAGAATATTTCAAACTCTCTTGATGTGAACTCACCTCCTCTGTCTGACCTTAGGCATTTTAGGCTCTTTCTTATTTCCTTCTCAACTCTAGCCAAATACCACTTGAATATTTGAAATTGATCAGATATTTTCTTTATGAACATAGCAGTCATTATCCTAGAGTAGTCATCTACAAATAACATTATGTATCTGTCTCCTATGTAGCTTTGCAGTTCTATTGGGCCACATAAGTCTATATGGACTAATTCTAGTACTTCTTTGGAAGTGTATTTTTTTCTTTTGAAACTAGACTTAGTCATCTTCCCTAGTTGACATTGTTTACACATTGTGTTTTTAGGTTTCTTCAACTTGGGCAATCTTTTGACCTTCTTTTTCTTGTTGATACTAATTAGATTATCAAAGTTCACATGACACAACCTTTTGTTCCACAACCACACATCATCAAGTCCAACGACAAGACATGTTGCATCTTCCATATCTAGGTAAAATAGATTACTCCTAGTTTGTTCACCTTTTCCTATAAGATTTCCATCAGTGTCATAGATCTTGGCAGTTTTGTTTCCAAATTCAGCTTTGCAACCTACATTGCCTAATTGTGATACACTCAACAAGTTTTAGTTCAATCCTTCAACATAGTATGCATTATCACATGAAATTTTCTCTGTAAGTTTAATAGAGCCTTTTCCTTTGATTTTACATGGAACATCATTACCAAATCTAACACTATTTCTATTATATTGAGTAAAGGTAATGAACTTACTTTTATCTCCTATCATGTGATGTGAGCATCCACTGTCTATGATCCACTTGTCATTCTTATTAACACAGGTAACCAATGTTGCTGCTTCATCTTAATCTTAATCTAATTCATCCTTCATGGCTACATAGACTACTTCATCATCATTCTCATTAGAGTCTTCTTCAACAATGTAGCATCTCTTGCCTTTCTCTTTGCTGTTATCTTCTCTTTTGTTCCTATACTTGTTTTCTTCTTTATAGTTCTTCTTCTATGGACATCTTACAACTATATGACCTACTTCATTGCAATTGAAACATATGATAGGGAGCTTTCCTTTGAATTTACCTTTACCTCTATGGAATCTCCTAGCCAGTAGTGCTTCTAACTGTTCCACATCTTTCTCATCTGTGCTGCTATCACTGGATGCATGTTTTCTTTTCTTCTTTTCTTTCTTCATGTGTCCTCCTTAGTATCTTTTATTTTCATCTTGGCCTTGAAAGAAAATTCAAGATTCTTAGGTCTGTAGTTGTCAAAATTGGATAGCTCAAATGCAATAAGTCTTCCCACTATTCCTTCAAAGGTTAGTGTGTTCCCTTGTACACACCTCAACTCTTGGATGGCTGAAAATCTTATAGCATAGATAGGGAGTAGAGTTCTAAAGTATTTTATGATAGCTATTTCTTCTTCCAATTGTCTACGTAGACTTCTTATTGCATTCACCACTTATTTCATTCTTGTAGTGTACTGAGCAACATTTTCTCCTTCCTCTATCTTCATGTCATCAAACTTTCCTCTTAGACTTTCTCTCTTTGCTCTTTGGAAATTTTGATCTCCTCCATAGATTTTTGATAAGGTTCTCTACATCTTGAATGTAGTGTCATAGTCTTTGATGTCATCATATTCTACATAGCTGAGTGTAGAGGCAATCTCCAACATTTCTTGGTTATGCTCCTTTTTATTCAAATCATCTATAGTAAGAGGTCCTGCTAGAGTTAAATGTTCTATTCCAATTAAGGTTTGTACATAGTCACCTATTGATCCAAGGTGAAATTTCATTAGACTCTTCCATGCAACAAAGTTATCTTTGTTGAGCTTGGGAACTTCTCTCTTGGACATCTTGATCTTTTCTGCTTCTAGTACCTTGAAACTAAATCAATAGATGGCTCTGATACCAATTGTTAGAATTTCTTTAGAATAACTAAGAGGGGGAGGGGGGGTGAATTAGTTATTCAAGGTCCAAATGTCCTATTCAAACTTTTCACTAAGTGTAGTGAGCCCATTCAACCATTCATTCATCCAAGCTTTAACTTATCTAATCAAAAAGTAACTATAAATCAACATGCAAGCATAACACATAAGAAATCAACACATGACACAATGATTTACATGGAAATCCAATTTGGGAAAAACCACCAGTAACATGCTACTCCATTTTCACTCTTCTGAAGTGATGCCCTGTGAAAGGCTTGCCCTATTAAAGGCTTACAACACACTGTTAAATGTGACATTGTTAGAGAATTTAACCACCCTATTAGAAGTGGGCTTGGTTAGAGGACTTTAGAAAATTCACTTGGAATGCCACCCTGTTAAAGGATTTACAAATGGTCGTTAGGCCAACCTAAGTCCATAAGATTTTTAGATCTAATACAATTGCTAGAGAGTATTAGAAAATATTGACTTGACTACAACATACAACTTATCTTGTAGATCTTAGATCACTTCTCAGCTCATACCCTTGTCTGGCCTTCAATCTCTGCAACTCTTGATAACTTGTCATTCTTTCAAGCTTAGTCCTCTTGAGTCTCCATGCTCAATGTACTAGTGCAATTATCTCTTTATGACCACTCGTAGAAGTAGAGCCTCTGTACTCTTCCCTCTCCTAGATGTCTTCTCCTTGACACCCTTTGAACTACTTCACATATTTGGCTCTTCAGTAGCAACAATATCAATAGCTCTCTACTTCTTGGTCTATGACTTTTAAATAAGAAGTCTTGGAGTTCCTTTTCCCACTCGATTCTTCCATCCTTTAATTTCAATTTGCATGGATTAGGTAGGATTCATTGCATCTAACCCATATTCTATTTCCTCTAGAAACATCTTGAATAATCCTTTAGAATTCACCCAAAAATGGCTTAGATAGGATTCTATGCCACCAACTCATCATCCTTATCTTCCAACTCGTTCACAAAATTTAATGTAACCACTATGTCAGCTTAGATTTGGCAAATCTTCATCATTTGAAATAATGCAATAGCTCGGCACTATTGAAATATTGGTGCTCGACACACACTATGTTACTCAGCATCAACTATGTTTTTCCTGATGCTTGACACCTGAAGATCACTCGACACCAATTGAATTTTTTTTGATGCTCGACACTGGATCTTAAGTCGGCACATGAAGATCACTCACCACACACTAGAATTGTCTATTACTCAGCTTGTACTAAAAATTTGCTCGACTTCAACTAACTTGCTCAGCACCCACTTATGATCTTAGCTTAAGCTTTGTAGTCAACCTTGTTGCAACTTCTTCCTCCAATGTTTCTAAGTGTGACCAACCTCTGTATCTTTGAGTATGTTATCAATACATTACTTAACCATTGTCTTAACTAATCCTTGCACTTCTTTACAACATCATAACTCAACCTTTCCCTTAGGTTCTCTTGTACATCTTGTTGATCAAATCCTCTTCATGAATCAACTAAGTGATAGTACTTGGATCTTATAAGAAAATATCATTCCTACAAATAGTAGGTTTAAAATCAATGAAAAAACAATGATTGAAAACATTCTTTTACAACAATCTCCCTTTTTGATCTTCAACAACAATAAGCTTTTCAATTAGATTTCCAACATTTTATACTTTTTCATAGTTGTTAGAGTGTATGTTTTAATCAATTAGCTTGTCAACTTTTCATTTTCATATCCAAGGGATAATGGTGATCCTTGGGATCCATCAAACTTGTATAGAATCTATTTATCGAAATGAATGGATCACTTTTTGGCTTGTAGAACATCTACTGTTGCATTTTATCTGCTTTCAATTTAGTCACAATAATGCAGGTTCTACACTAGGTATTCTAACCTAAATTCCTAATTCAGATCAATGGTATCAGAGCTTGTTCACTCCTATATGTCCCATTGTATGGGGTTAGCTTATCAAAGGTTGGTATTGGCCACAAGAGATCTCTCAAATTATCTTCCTTTGAGATGCACACGGTTGCAGATGACAAAACAATCGTTAGAAGGGATAGATGAATCCTTCAGAATACTAGTATAAGAAGCATTATAAACACAATGTGAAGAAATGATGCAACAATTTTCATAGATACTTGAAAATAAAATCTAGTTACATACTAGTCCAAGCAATTCAAAATTTTGCGGGCAAACCCCATTCGAGGTGTAGGTAAATTTTGACATTTTAACTTTTCAACAAAAAATTGATGCAGATGTTGTTGATGATTGGTTGTCCAAATTGGAGAGGTATTTTAGTGTTAATAATTTCTTAGATATTGAAAAGATAACCTTTTCACTCCTCAAAGCTAAGAATCATGTGAAGTTGGCATGAGAGGTACACTTAATAACTGAAGAAACCCAAGAATCTTAGGATGGACATGAATTTTCTATGTTATTTGATGGAAAAATCACATAGGAAGAATTTATAGAGCATATAAAACAAGAATATTACCCCAAGGATACCTATGAACAAAAATATATGTAATGGAAATTATTTCAACAAAAGAAAGACCAATTAGTTTAGGAGTACGTCAACATTTTTCATGCTCTCTCTGCAAATCTTGGCATCAAAAACTCATAAACATTGAGTTCTAAAGTATAAGAGTGGTCTTCATAGATACTTTTAGACTAAAATGGATTTCTTGTATATAGAAACATTGCCCAGTGCTTTCAAATATGCATCAAAATTTGAGAAATTCAAACAAAGAGGGAGGAGGGAAAATCCAATGAACAACAAATGGAAAGGTCAAGGTAATAAGCCAATGGGAAAAAAAGAAGCCAAGGAACCGTCTCCAAATTCACTAGCAAAGAAGACATGGGGGGTAAAGAAAATAGGGAAAGAATTAGGTATGTGGTGTGAAGTCCATAAAATTTCCTCTCATAACACTAAATATTGTAGCACTATAAAGAATTTAATGATGGAAACCCATAAAGAAGTTATTGAACCTAAGATGATAGAAGTTGGAAAACAATAGGATGAAAAAATCATTGAGGCTAACCCATATGCCACCATGGCCACTGCAAAGTATTTTCTTGTGATGATGAAGATAGTTTATTCCATTCAAAAATATGGGTAAGAGGAAAAGATTTGCATTTTATTGTTGATAGTGGTAGTCAAAAGAATTTGATATCTTATAAGATTATAAAGAGATTAAATTTGAAGACAAAATCACACCCACAACCATATTCTATGGGGTGAGTGATTAAAGGCAAGACATTCAAGTAAAAAAGCAATGTCATCTTTCATATTCCATAAAACCATTCAAAGATGATGTGATCTATAATATAGCTCCTCTTGATGTGTGCGATATTCTATTGGGGCAGCCATACATGTATCAATGTCATGGAGTGTATGAGTCAAGGCCATGAAGTGTGATAATCAAATTAGGTGGACAAAAGTACCAGATTCCAAAGGTAAGTCCTACACACTTTGCATCTTTGATTAGTGCAAAATAGTGTAGAAGGTAAATAGCCCAATCTGGTACATTTGTGTTAATAATGATCAATCCATAGGAACAAAAGAAAAATATGTATAATTCCCATTCCATGGTGTCCATCACAACAAAACAACAAAGATCAATGGATCATATTTTAATAGAATATCATAATGTGTTTGAGTTACCAATAGGGGTATCCTCACATTGCCAAGTTAGAAACTCTATTGATTTGATAGTAGGAACTCCATTGCCTAATGAGCCAGTATATAGGAGATTGGTTCTAGATAATGATGAGATAAAAAGGTAGATACAAAAGGACATATCTACCCAAGTGCATCTCCCTATGGTAGCCCAATTGTTCTTGCAAAGAAAAAGGATGGTACATGGAAGCTTTGTATTGATTAAAAATCATTGAATAAGATCACTATAAAAAATAGATACCCAATTCCTCAGATAGATGATCTCTTAGACTAGCTTAGAGGGGAAAAATTCATCACTAAAACTAACTTGAAATCTAGGCACCATCAAGTACCAATTGATCCAACAAATGTATGGAAGACTACTTTTAAATTTAAAGATGGATTATTTAAATATTTGGTGATACCTTTTGGTCTCACAAATTGCCTAGTGACATTTATGAGGATGATGAATGATGTTCTTAGGCCATTCACTGACTCATTTGTAGTTTTATATTTGGATGATATTCTATTTTTTAGTAAAACTTGGGAAGAACATCTACAACATGTGGAATAGATAATTTCTACATTACAAAACCATGGGCTCTATGCAAATAAAGAAAAATGTTATTTTGGCATGCAAACTATTAAGTAATTGGGACATGTTATTGATAGTGAGGGTGTTCATGTTGATCATGAAAATATCGAAGTAATTAAAATTTGGCCTGCTTCAAGGAATCTCATAGAGTTGTGTAGCTTCTTGGGGTTAGCTAACTTTTACCGTAGATTTATGTTTGGATTTTCACATTTGTCTTGGCTTTTGAAGCATTCATTACAAGGAGGTATGAAAGTGAAATTCAAGTGGAAATGTGCTCAACAAATGGAATTTGAGGATTTAAAACAAAGGTTATATTCTGCACCAGCTTTATCTCTTCCTGATTTACAACAGTCTTTTGAAATACAAACCAATGCATCAAAATATGCATTGGGAGCAGTCCTCATGCAACATGGACATCCAATTGCCTACCATAGTGAGACTTTTTTTGATACAATTCATAGATATCCCACCTATGACAAAGAACTATATGTTATAATTCAAGCTTGCAAGTAATGGAAACATTATATATTGGGAAAGGAGACTATCATCCACACAAATCACAAGCCCCTTCAATTTTTGCAAACACAAGGTAAATTATAGAATGATAGGCATCAAAGATGGTCAACTTATCTTCAACAATTTCATCTCAACATTAATCATAAGAAAGGAAGAACCAATAAGGTAGTAGATTGTCTGAGTAGGCCTCCAATTGCAAGAATAAGTATAACATTAGAATCATGTGGTCACCAAATAGAAAATTGGGCCCACTTGTATAGACATGATAATGAATTTTATGATGTTTATACTAAGCTAGTGGAAGGTATGCATGTGAGTTATTTTTACTTGCAAGATGGAATGCTCTGTCACTTTGGCCAAATTTGTGTTCTTGAGGAAGAATGTAAGAAGTTAATATGGGAAGCTCAGTAGTTGCTAGTCATTTTGGAATAGGTAAGACTACTGCTATACTACAAAGATACTTTTACTGGCAAAAAAGGAAAAATGATGTGATGAAATACATCCAAGCTTGTAAAACATGTGTCATTGCAAAGCATGCAAATCATAAGCTGAGTTTATATTTACCACTTCCTATTCTAGATAAACCTTGGCATTCAATTTCAATGGATTTTATGTCTAGTTTTCCTTTGACTAGACATGGGGATGGTTGTGTATATGTTGTAGTTGATAGATTTTCAAAAATGGCAATCTTGGTGACTTGTAGAAAGGTAATCTCTGTCGAAGAAACTACAAAAGTCTTTTTTGAGCATGTTTGGGTTCATTTTGGGCTACCAAAAAGCATTATTCCAGATAGGGATAGTCACTTTCTTAGTAAATTTTGGTCTTCATTATGGGTAATGATGGACACAAAACTAACAAATTCTACTGCTTTCCACCCTCAAAAAGATGGTCAAACATAGGTTGTTAATCAAATGATTATTCAAATCCTACGTATATATCACTCCAAAAATTTTTGTAGATGGGATGGGATCCTCCCTATGTGCAACATAGCTACAATAGGGCAATTCATAGTTGAATTGGCCATAGCCCATTTGAAGTTTGTCTCAAATATTAGCCCTTAGCACCAATGAATGTTTCTATTCTTGTTATGCAATCCAACTTGGTACCGTGCTTGGATAAGGAGAAGGACAAAGAAATGAAGTTCATTGATAGAATTCATCATTTGCAGTAGCAAGCTCATGAAATTTTGGAGTAGACCACTAAGAAGTATAAATAGAGGCATGATGAGCATCGAACTCCTCATAGTTTTTAGGTTGGGGATAAGATATGGTTGCATTTCTAGAAGGAATGCTTACATGGCCCTCATAGGAAGCTTTGTCCTCTTCACTATGGTCCCTATAATATTATAAAGAAATTTGGTGAAAATAAATTTGAACTCAACTTATCTCCATTTTTAGGTGTTTATCCAATCTTTAATGTAGAACTGTTGAAGTCATATTTCTCTCCTTTACTAGATATTGCAAATGTTGCTGAAGAATTTGAGGAGCCAAAAAATCTATTTGTACTGTGAGGTAAAAGAAATATAATTTGTTCAACAAGGAAAATGCCTTACACGTGAATAAATCCAGCTTCATTTTCCACATCTAATGCAAAGTGTGGATGGAATGGGGCCCATTTCTTCTCAAGGAGAAAGGAATGATCAAAATGTAGTCTCAGAAGATGCAGAGGATGTGGGCACAAGAAAAAATGGGAAAATATCAAAATCCATTTTTTCAGTATTTTCTATGTTCTAGTATTTTGCATTTTCAGAGGCCTCTACGGAATTTTTGGGCTTTGGCAAGGCCAAAAAGTCAAAGCGATGTACTTAAGAGTTTGGACAATGAATGTAGAACTCTAAAAGATCTTTCCAAAAAATTTGACGGTCCATGATTTTGAGCTATGAGTAGAAAGTTATGACTTCTACAAGTAGATGTAAATTTTAATATAGATTTTTATAGTTTTGTATAGTTGTTAGAGTTTATTTTGTAATTAATTAGCTTGTGGAATTTTCATTTTCATATCCAAGGGATAATGGAAACCCTTGGGATCCATCAAACATGTATAAACTCTATTTTTCAAAATGAATGGATCACTTTTTGGCTTGTAGAATATCTACTATTGTATTTTAATTGCTTTCAATTTAGTCACAATACCGTAGGTTCTACACTAGGTATTGTAATATGAATTCCTAATTTAGATCGATGCCCATGTGAACTTTTATAGTAGGGGATGTGACTATAAAGCTTTTTCTAGGGTCTACAATGCAGGTAATGGGTATCATTGATGCAAGATATAACCCAATGTGAAGTGAGACCTTGTCTTCCTAGCAAAATCTAACATGACATTCCTCTATGGGACACATGAGAAAAGAGGCCCACACATGAGAAGCCAATGCTAATTACTCTCTAAATGAATCAAAACATGAGAAATTAAAATATAATACATGAAATTCAAATAAAACTAGAATTTTTTTGACTACTCACTAGTGCAACATATTCTGTTGGCTGTTTGTGATGTCTAGATTGCTAAAAATGGTGTGAATGAATGAGGACCACCATAATGCTCAAAGCCTCTCTCCAAAAAAGCCAAAAGTCTAAATGATTTGAAAATGACCTTTTTGGGCCTTATATAGGGTTTGACATAAGTTTAAAAAGTTCTTTGATTGATCAGACAATGATCCGTTGGCCAATTTTAACATTCTAAATCCATGTTTTAAGATCAAAATTAAAATATGACACTCATAAACAACTCAAAAATGCATTTGAAAATTTTGGGACTGACGTGATCAAACACTTGTGCAGTCCATCTTTTTGATGCTATCCTCATACTAGAATCTTATCATATCAAAATTTTCTTGACATTCTCAAAATTTTCATCAAAAGTCAACTCTAGTTAACCAAGATAAAACTTGGTCAAATAGACCTCAAAATCACTCTGAATCAACTCAAAATATTCCACAATCCTTTCTAATCTATTCTCCATTCTTCTGAATCTTTGATTACTTCTTTATCTTTAAATTTACTACTTTGTAGTCACTATTTTGATGTGTCATCTTTCAATTTTGCTCCCGAGGGGGGAAGATGATTACATCATTGTATCAATCAAATTTTGCTTCAAATATGATATAAACTCAATGTCCTCATTGCTAGAGTCATCTCATTACTAGGGGCATCTTTGTTCCTTCTATCTGATATTATATACTTGATAGGATAAAACCACAGAAAAAAATAAAAAATTACATGCAAATATAATCAATAACATAAAATAATAGATCACACAGAAATGAACACAAGGCACCAAGATTTTACATGGTTCACCCAATCCCTGGGCTACATCCACCAAACTGCAAGTCCAATATTATTACAATCCAGTAATTGCAACCTGATTACAGTCCATAATCCCTTATAGCTCAATACTGCTACAAGAAGTAATTTTGCATCACAACATAATGAAAATACCTAATCCTAAACCCTTTTATACAAGTATTTTATGTCATTTTAGGGTTACAACATGTCCCAAAATCTTGATAAAATAGGGCCCAAAAAAAAATTTGAACACCAAAGAATTATGAAGTATGTACAATACTCTCTTGATCAGTCACCACAATCTAACAATCTCCCACTTGGGGATTGATCAGGCTCCACACTAAACAAAAATTTCTCACTTGGAGACTAATCTTGTAGAAATACCACTACCACATGGGGCTCCCACTAGATCAAACCCCTGTAGACTCTACTGTTCTTTTATTCATGTTCAGTCTAGAAGACCAATCGAAGCTAAAGAGGAGTTTAGCTTCTCCCTTGTTACAACCTTTGTCAACATATCTGTTGGATTGTCATTTGTATGAATCTTCTCCAATTTTAACTGTCCATCCTCCAAAATTGACTGAATGAAATGGTATTGCAACTGTATGTGTTTGCTCTTAGAATGCAGAGCTGAATTCTTTGCAAGATGAATGGCATTCTAACTATCTGTGAACAAATAGTCATCCTTCTGAGGATTTCCCAATTCTTCCAAGAAGAACTAAAGCCATATCATCTCCTTGACTACCTCTGTAGCAGCAACATACTCTGCCTTTCTAGTGGATAGAGCATTAATCTTTTGTAACCTAGAAACCTAGCTCATTGCTGCCCCACCAACAGAAAAGACATAACTTATAGTACTCTTCCTGGTATCAATATCCCCTACCAAATCTAAGTCAACATAGCCCTGTAAATTAGTAATAGAGCCCCCAATATGTAAACACTTATTAGATGTGCCTCTCAAATATCTGAGAATCCATTTGACTGCATTCCAATGCTCAATTCCTAGATGACTCATATACCTACTAACATCTCTCACTGCATGTGTAATATGTGGTCTAGCGCATACCATAGCATACATCAAGCTTCCTACAACTGAAGCATAGGGTACCTTGGACATCTTATCCTACTCTTCTTGTGTCTTGGGACACATCTCCTTAGTCAACTTCAAATGACTAGGTAAAGTTGTGCTGACAGCTTTAGCATTCTCCATAGAGAAACATTGCAACACCTTCTCAACATAATCAGCCTAAGATAGCATCAATGTTCTATTCTTCCCATCTCTACAAATCTTCATACCAAGAATTTTTTTTGCTTCCCCCAAATCCTTCATAGCAAATGCATGTTCTCATTGGCTTTTTAGCCCCTTAATGTGATCCATGTTAGACCCAACTACAAGCATATCATCAACATATAAACATAAAATAATGTAGCTATCATCATCCAACCTCTTAAAGAAGACACAATGATATGAATGACACCTACTGTAACCATGCTCATGCATAAAACTGTCATATTTTAGATACCATTGCCAAGGTGCTTGCTTCAAGCCATATAAACTTTTCTTCAATTTGCAAACTAAGTTCTCTTTACCTTTGACCTCAAAACCCTGTGGCTAAGCCATATATATTTCTTCATCCAAATCACCATGAAGGAAGGCTATTTTAACATCAAGCTACTCTAAATGAAAATCTTTAGTAGCCACAAGACTTAAAACAATATGGATAAAAGTCATTTTAACAACAGGAGAAAATATCTCATCAAAATCAATTCCCTTTTTTTGTGTAAATCCTTTTACAACTAACTTGGCTTTAAATCTTTTCTTACCTCCTTCCTCTTCTTTCAACCTATAAACCCACTTATTCTATAAAGCTCTTTTACCTGTAGGCAACTTGCATAAATCCCATGTCTTATTCTTCAGCAAAGAGTCCATTTCATCTTTCATTGTAGACTCCCACTGAATCTTAGTATCCACCTGCATAGTTTCATCATAACTTTTAGGTTCACCAGCATTAGTAAGTAAAATAGAATACAAAGATGGAGAAAATCTTTGTGGAGGTCTAATTTGCCTCATTGACCATCTAACATTCACTGGACTGTTTGGCATTTTTTGTTGCGGTTGTTGCACATCATGAGGAATTATTGGAACATTAGCTTTTGGAGTATCATCCAACACTACATAATCATCTTCTTTCTTCTCACGTTGTTGCAATAGATCTTTGTACAACACTTTCTCATTGAATATGACATCTTGATTTCTTACAATTTTATGATTTTAAAAATTCCAAAGCCTATAACCAAATTCATTAATGCCATATCCAACAAAGACACATTTCTTTGATTTAGCTTCTAGCTTGGTTCTATTTTTAGAGTCTATATGAGCAAAAGCTTCACAACTGAAGGTCTTGAGAAAAGAATAACTCACCTTCTTACCAGTCTATGCATCCTCTAGAATACCACAACCCAAAGGAGTAGAGGGATCTCTATTAATCAAATATAAAATAGTATTGATAGCCTCCACCCACATGTGTAAGGGAAACCTAGTATGCAACCTCATGCTCCTTGCGCACTCCATTATAGTCCTATTCATGCATTCAACTACTCCATTTTCTTATGGAGTCCTTGGAATAGTTTTTTGTTTATAAATACCATTAGTGGAGCAATGAACTTAAAATTTATGACTACAATACTCACCATCATTATCAAATTTGAGACATTTTAATTTCTTACCAGTCTCATTTTCAACTAAGCATTTCCATTTCTTAAAAGTTTGAAATACATTAGATTTCTATCTAAGGAAATAAACCCATACTTTTCTAGTTGTGTCATCAATAAATGTAACATAATAATGAGAGCCACCAAGGGAAGATACTTGAGTTGGTCCCCATACATCTGTATGCACAATCTCTAATTTCTCTTTTTGGTTTTCCTTCCCAATCTTTACAAAACTCACTCTCTTTTGTTTTCCATACACACAACTTTACAGAAATCCATATTAACACATTTCAGACCTAGTAAAACTTTCTTTGAATGAATTAATTTCATACCTTTCTCACTCATGTGCCCAAGTCTATTGTGCACAACACTATATGAGAATCTACAATAGTTATTTGTTCTCCCTGCTCAATTGCAACAATTATTCTTGAATATTCATTTTTCTTTGAAACAATCAAAGTAGAAGGAATAATATGACCTGTACAAAGATATAAGGTGCCTAATTTCACACCTTTTGTTGCTACAAGGGAACCTTTTGAAACCTTCCAATTTTTATCATTAAAAGTAACTACACAACCCTCATCACCGAGTTGCCCTGCTGAAATTAAATTCCTACTCAGCCTTAGAACATGTCTTACCTCATGTAGTAGCTAGTGATTCCTATTTTGCAACTTAATCTTAATTTTTCCCTTTCCAAAAATCTAATAGGGCTCATTATCCACCAAATAAACAAGCCTAAAATCCCCTTGGACATAATCAATGAAATAACCTCTATGAGGTGTAGCATGAAATGAAGCACTAGAATCTAAAACCCATGAATCATCAACACTTTCTAAAGACAAAAGCAAAGCATCCTCTTTAGTTTTGTTACTTACCACATTTGCCTCCTTATCTCCATCTAATTTATCTCCATTTTTCTTTCAATTCTAGCAATCTTTTTTTTATGACCTGGTTTCCCATAGTACTAGTAGTTGTTTGGTCCTCTCGATTGAGACCTCTTCCCCTTTGACTTTCCTCTTGATTTTCCATGATTTCTAGAATTACTTCCTCTCTTAGTCATTCTACCCCTACTTTGTGTATTCAAAACACTTCTTATGTAGATCCACCTAAGGATTTCCTACGAGTTTCCTCACTCAAAACAACACCGATAACATCATCATATTTTAGGGTACTAGATCTAGGAATAGAATTACTCACTGCCATTACCAAGCCATTCCAGCTTTCAGGCAAATAAAAAAAATCAAGAGAGCCCTAATTTCTTCATCAAAATTGATACCCACAGAAGATAACTAACTAGTAATAGTATTAAACTTATTTAAATAATCTACAACAGATCCACCTTCTGCCATTTTCATATTAAATAAATGCTTCATGAGAAATACCTTGTTTGAAGCAGAGGGCTTTTCATATAGTATCACTAGGGTTTTCATCAACTCTTTTGTCATCTTTGCTTTTGTAATATTAAATGCCACTGATGGTGCTAGGCATAACCAAATGCTTCCAAGTGCCTTTCTATCCAAAAGATCCCATTCATCATTTGACATAGATCCATGATTCTTGGCTTTGCCTTCCAATGGTTTCCATAAATCCTTCTGATAAAGATAGTCTTCCATTTGCATCTTCCATAATTGGAAGTTCTTCCCATTAAACCTATCAACCCTCAGCTTACCCTCATCTTGCATTGCTCCCACTCAACCGTGAGACTCCCACTTAACCATGAGACTTTCCTGTAGAGGATAACTGAAAGACAACCTCACTCTGATACCATTTGTTAGGATAAAACCATAGATAGAAATAAAAAACTACATGCAAATATAACCAATAATAGAAAATAATAGATCACACAAAAATGAACACAAGGCACCAAGATTTAATGTGGTTCACCCAATCCTTGTTCTATGTCCACCAAATTGCAAGTTTGATATTATTACAATCCAGTGATTACAACCTGATTACAATCTATAATCCCTTATAGCTCAATACCACCGCAAGAAGCAAGTTTGCATCACAACATAATGAAAATACCTAACCCTAAACCCTTTTATACAAGTATTTTATTCCATTTTAGCGTTATAACATATCGGCCATATGTCGACCATATGTCAGCTACAACGTCGGCCATGACCCAAAATAATTTATGAAGTATGTACAATACTTTCTTGATTAGTCACCACAATCTAACATATACTATTTGTGTCATCTATTGACCAACTAATCAAACTTATGACAATCTAATTCATAGCTTGATGGATAGGTATTTGGGTGTTCTACCTAGAATCCTGAGGGTTAAGCCACATTCTAGGGATGATCCTATGACTTGTGATAGGTCTCACCATCTCTCTTATGGAATGATACCTAAATGTTCTATGTGGACTCTGGAGGATTAAGCTTTATTCTATAGATGATCCTAACTTCTCTTTAAGTCACCTTTCTAATGGACACATATCTGGGCATTCTAACCTAGACTCTTGAGGATTAAGCCTCATTTTATAGACAATCCTATGAATTTTGATTTTCCTACCTCATCTAAAATAAAATAATTTTGATTAAATATTTTAGTTCCTCATATTTACCTTTTGTTTTAGCTTCCTCCAATTCTTCTATTATTTGATTCAACAACCTTACTTGGATTTACAAATTAGCACTTATCTTGGACTAAGCTTCATAAGCGCTAAAAACATATTTGAACTTTGTTTGCAACTCATCATGCTCCTTATCACATTATTTAGCTACTTTGTCAATGTATGATACATGTTCCTTCAAATCACTAGTTGATTTTGTAAGTTTAGTATTTCCTACTCTTTGCAAAACTATGTTACCGCTAATACCATCAACTTCACCAACAATCTCTTTCCTAGATCTAGTAGGAGAGAAAGACCACATAGCTAAGGCACCAAGATATTTGATATTATACATGCCTCTCATAGTCCTATCTAACCACTTGATGTTAGGTCTACATGACCTCATACTCTATATAATTAAAACAAAGGCCACTGCATCTACAAGATCCAAATTCGGCAATAGTAAAACTCCTTTTCTCCCTTCTTCTAGAGTGATGGCTTCAAATTTATTCATCATTTATCCCTCAATTAATGGATATAAATAAGGGTAGAGACTTTTTTAGCACCATTTAGAGAGTTAGTTTGTATATAATTAAATTTACTTTATTAGTTTTTAGCATAAGTTTTCATTTAAAGAGCTCTTACTCCCAAAACAAATGGAGGAGATGATTTCTTATAAATACATGGATGTAATATGTTCTCTAGGTAGTTATTTTTATCAGTAATATATGTTATTGGTGATCTTATTCTGAGTGTAGTAAATACTGTGTGTTATTTTTGTGAATGTATGTTCATGAATGATAATGGAGCAAATGATTTTATTGTGTTGTTATAATTGTGCAACCTTTTAGTTCTAGTGTTTTCCTTGTGTTAACGAATTCTATATTATGACAAATTGGAGAAATGATCATCTTTTTTCTTGCATAGCATCTTTTCTCACATGAGAACACTCTTCGTGGCCTTGTGATTTGATGAAATGTGAAACATCTTTCAATTTATATTGAGATGCCATTGATGATTTCATTAGTGGAGTTGAGGAAACACTGCTCCTAATTTTATTGGTTTCCTACCCAATCCTTTTGATAATTTAATTCGTAGAAATGTTATTACTATTGTAGGACTAGAAAATGGGTTAAGCATATAGCATACTATGAGAAAATCACTAAACTTAATCAACATACTCTAAAAAATTGTCTACTCTACCATAAAAGCCAACCAAAATAAAGAAAGCAACACAAAGTAAAATTCCCTCTTTAGTTGTAGCTCCCAAGTCCTTCTTTCTTCTCCATATGATGTAGCTCTAATTACCTATAATGCACACAATTGAAAAGAAAAAGCCTATGATTTGATAATGCCATGAGAATACTAGAAGAGTGACTTGAACCTCAAAATGATTATGGAAATAGGACTTTAAAAGATTAAGAATCAAGGGACCAAGGGACTCAAGGTCTGGAAATGAGAGCAAGAAGGCTCAATTTATAGCCAACACGCAAGAGGAGATCATTGGACTTGTCACCTTGGATATGCAACTTGGGATGAGATTCCTTTTGGATATCTATGACACATATGATAAAAGATGCCAAATGTAAGACTCTATGATGCAAGGAAGTTGACTATAAATGGAGGAGAATCTATGACATGCATATGACATCGCCAAGCCACTTGTTGGTGTGTGACTAGAAAATGGGTTAAACATCTAGCATACTATGAGAGATAACTAAAATCAATCAACATAAACCAAAAACCATCTATTATACCATGAAATCCAACCAAAATAAAGAAAGCAACACAAAGTAAAACTCCCTCTTTAGTTGTAACTCCCATGTACTTCTTTCTTCTCCATATGATGTAGCTCCAATTGCCTATAATGTACACAATTGAAAAGAAAAAGCCTATGATATGATTATGTTATGAGAATAATAGAAGAGTGATTTCAAGATTGAGGGATCAAAGACCAAGGGACTTGAAGGACTGAAAATGACAGGAAGAATGCCCAATCCATAGCCATCACGCAAGAGGAGAGCATTGAACTTGTCACCTTGGATATGCAACTTGGCAAGATATTACTTTGAGAATCCATGATACATATATCACAAGATTCTAAATGTAGGATTGTATGATGCGTGGAAGTCAACATGGCTAAAAGTGGTGGAGGATTTATGATGTGTCATGTTACACATCAAAGCCACTTAAAGCCAAGAATCTATGAAGATGATAGCTACATATAGATATGTGTAAGGGAATAAGAATATATGGATTATGACATATCTTAGCCAAGTTTACCGATAACATCCATAATGTAATATTTCCATATGTCATGCTGATGTCAATATTATGTCAAAATTATGCAAAATATTTGAATTAAAAACTGTTAGAATTGGTAATCTTTCCTTGGTTGTATTTACTTATTAAATGGGATAAACCAAGGTATCCCTTATGTTGTTTGTCCTCTAGTCCACATGTGAGGATAAGTCTTTTTTGTAATTCCTTTATTAAGGAAAATAGTTTATTCCTCCTTAAGAGGATTATTACACTTGTTATGCACACACTTATGAATGTGGCAATCATTCACTTGGGAGTTACAAATAACTCCTCTTCTCATCTCTTTATAAGAGATGCTTCTCTCTCATTCTAAACACACAATCATGATGTAGTTCATGTAATGAGCCCTATGTATCCTTCTCTCTCTCTCTCTCTCTCTCCCCCCATTCTTAGGCATTTTCCTCATTCATATAATTCACAAGGGGTTTTCTTTGCTTTCCCCTTTCAAAATCCTTGTCTCCTCTCTTGTGTTGATCTTGAAAATCTCTTTAAATTATGGTAATTATCTTCATCACAAACTCTCTTGGATTAATTCTTTAATTTTAGTTCATTTCAATTTTATTATTTCTAACATGGTATCAAAGATACTAATCCTTGTTTTGAGTTTTATGTGATGAAGGTTGTCATACATTGGAAGCACATCTTATTCAATAATCTCTACCTAGGTATCTTTATTAAAAAAATATTAAAATTTTTTACTCTTTTTTTAATAAGGAGCATTTTGATTTTATTATTTCTAACAAAAACTCATTATTCCACACAAATGAAAATTAGTAATTTGGAAATTAGAGGTAGTAAATGTGACTTAGGAAATTGAGAATTTCCATGGTTTGTGAATGAATGAATTAATTAATGAATATAAACTAATTGAGAATGTTAGTTAGGAAGAATGATTAGTAATGTGAGATGAAAAATGATTGAAATGATATAGGATTAAATTATTGATTATTTAATCCTATAGAGAAAATTAGTAGATGATTGGCCAATTTGATTTGATAAATATGACAATATCCTTTGATGCAATATGACAGTTATGAAGATTTACTAGGATGATGATGGGTAGACCAAAGCCATGATCAAATTGAATTACTGATTTAGATTGATAATCATGCCAAGGACACATGACATGGATATGTAACATTTAACTAACAATGTAAATGCTACAGGATCAAGATTGATTGATAGGGTTGATCATAATAAAATTGATAGACATTGTCAATGTTATTGAATTAATTTGATAAAGCTATGATCTCACATTGAGAGACTTGACAATGTCAAAGGTCAAATGATGTGAATGACAGTTTGACCTAGCACTAAGACCCATGATAGTACTAAGTTCATATTGATAGGTTTAATAGATGGATAGATTTCCAAGGCACTAAGAGACATAAAAATGCCTAAGGTTGGAAAAATGATGATAGATTTTGGATGTTTGACATGTTCTGGGTTGATTAGGACTAATTCTAAGTGATTCTAGGTATATTTGGGGTGATTCTGGGTTGATCTACAATTGATGTGAAAATGGATATGAATGATGGAGGATATAATAAAATGACAATAAAGCTGGCCAACAGATCAAAATTAGTGAATGAGAAAATTGGATGAGTTAGTATGAAGAAGTGATGAAAACATAGATGTAAACCATTTTTGAGCATCTGTAATAGGATTCTATGATGCGCGGAAGTCAACATGGCTAAAGATGGAGGAGGATCTATGATGCGTCATGTGACATCTCAAAGCCACTTATAGCCAAGAATCTGTGAAGATGAAGGATAAATATAGATATGCATAAGGAATAAGAATATATGGATTATGACATATTTTAGCCAAGTGTAAAGGTAAAATCCATGATGTAAGATGCGCATGTGTCATTGATGATGTCAAGGTTATGTCAAAATTATGTAGAATATTTGAATTAAAAACTCATTCGTCTACACAAATGGAAATTAGTAATTTGGAAATTAGAGGTGGAAAAATAGAACTTAGGAAAATGTGAGTTCCCATAGTTTTGTGAATGATGAATCAATTAATTAATAATATTAATTAATTGAGGATGTTAATTAGGAAGAATGATTAGTAATGAGAGATGAGAAGTGATTGGAATGACATAGGATTAAATTATGGGTTATTTAATCCTATAGAGAAAATTAGTAGATGATTGGCCAATTTGATTTGATAAGTATAGGATGAAATGCAATGATTATGCATATTGACTAGGATGATAGTGGATAGATCAAAGCCATGATCAAACTGACTGAATGATTAAAATTGATAACATGCCAAGAACACATGACATGGATATGTAACATTTAACTAACATTGTGAAATGCTACAGGATCAAAATTGATTGATAGGGTTGATCATAATAACATTGACAAACAATTTTGATGTTATTAAATTGATATGATGATATCAAAATCTAACACTGATGGAATTGACAATGCCAAAGATCAGATGATGTAAATGATAGTTTGACCTAGCACTAGGAGCCATGACAGTGCTAAGCTTAGATTGATAGGTTTGATAGGTTTTGATAGATTTCTAAGGCACTATGAGACATGAAAATGCCTAGGGTTGGATAGATGATGATAGATTTGGGATGTTTGGCACATTCTAGATTGATTAGGACTAATTTTGGGTGATTTTAGGTTGATTTGGGGTGATTTTGGGTTGATTTGATATGATTTTGGGATTTGATATTATTATGAAATAACTTACAATTGATGTGAAATAGGATATGAATGATGACAAACATTATCAAATCCTTCTCAGGTGATATTCAAGTTTGACCAAAAGATCAAAATTAGCGAAATGAGAAAATGGGATGAGTTAATATGAGAATGTGATGAAACTATAAACGTGAACCATTTTTGAGTGTCTACAATTTGCCCCTCTTTGATATAATGTGATTTAGAGTGTTGTGTCAAAGAGCCCTGATGAAAAAGCCATAAAAGCATGTTGAGTTATTAGATATGCCAGATACATAGTAATATGATCCACGCACCAACATGAGAACTATAACTAGTCATATCTCTGTGGCCCTTCTCATAGTGGGCATTTGATATTGTTACAGGTATTTCTCTTACTTCCTCTAATGGCCACAAGTTCATCATCACATAAAAAAAGTATTTTACCAAGTGCAAAGAAGTCATCCCTCTAACTTTCACCACTGGAAAGAATATTTCAAGGTTTATTCTGAACTATATCATATGTCAGTTCAAAATTCCCTTGGCTTTAATTACTGATCATGGCAGTTCATTTCAAAATAATGATGTGGATAATGTTTGTAAGAAATAAAACATCTATCATGGATATTCTAGTATTGACCATCCACAAGGAAATGGCCAAGCAAAAGCATCTAATAAGACCATTGTCAAGATTCTCCAAAAGACTATCAATGATTTAGGTCAAGATTGGAACTAATAACTAAATCTAGCTCTTTGGGCCTATAGAACAAGTGTGTGCTCCCACTGGCACAATGCCACAATATCTTGTATATAGAACCAAGGCAATACTTCCCATCAAAGTTGAAATTCTATCATTGAGAGTATCCCTACAAGATGTTGTTGATGATGAACACTACAGAGTATCTAGAGTCCATGAACTTGAAATACTTGATGAGTAGAGGTGAGTTGCCTTGACCCATCTACAAGCTTACCAAAACTGACTCAAACAAAGCTATAATAAGAAAGTTTGAGGTCATCATTTTGAGATTGGTGATCTAGTCTTGAAGATGAACTACAAGACTCAACAACATAGAGAAAAACCATTCAAATTTGAACCAAATTGGGAAGAACCCTATGTAGTTACTGCAACATTTGGGTCTAGAGTATATCCGCTTATGAATCTAAAGGGTGAACCAGTGCCCATGTCCATCAATAGCATGCATCTCCACAAGTAATATACTTGATTTCTATCTAAAAGTCCTAAAAAAAAAAATCAAAAAATGGCAAAAATTCCTAAAAAAATATTAAAAAAATGGTAAGAAGTCCTAAAAATATATCAAAAAAAAAGCAAAAGTGATGAAAAAAGAAGCAAAAAAGTGGAAAAAGTCATGAAAAAATGGATGCCTTGATTAAAACTTGGCAAATAGGCATCTTGGCATGAAAATTTGAGTCAAGAGAAAAATTTCATCCAAAAGTAAAAACCTGGCAAACAAGCACTTTGGGCAAGTACCATGGTGAAAACCTAGCAAATAGGTGCCATGTGCAGTAAATTGTTGCTCCTCCATGTATCGGGATTCAATCTAGTTTTTCCCTCTTGTCATTCCCTTATCATATCCTTCATATTGCAAGATATTCCTTGTTCTTGATCATGGCCCACAAACTATTTAATATTCATTGTTGCCTCACCCAAGTGTCACCAATCTATACATACTCTATCTTTGGCTTTTGTACATAATCTATGTCTTGTCTAGGGGCATATCACCTACATAGTGTGTGAGTTTGAAATTGAACTAGGTGCATGTCCCTAAGCACATCTTATCCATTGGATTTATCACATATCGAATTGGAGCTAACACTTGAGAATCTTTTATGATCCTCAAAAAATCCTAAAAATTCAAATACAATCCTAAAGAACTCCCAAAAACTTAGAAATGATCATTAAAAAATATTTAAAATCATAAAATTCCCTAAACAAATCCATAAAAATCATAAAAATGTCTTAAACAAATCACTAAAAATCGTAAAATGTCTTGAACAAATTAATAAAAATCATAAAATGTCATAAAAAACCACTAAATATCATAAAAAATCCTAAAATAAACCCTAAAAATCATAAAATGTCCTAAATAAATGAGTCACACAAAAACATCAAATATTCATGGTAGATGTTGTATTTCTTACAAACATTATCCACATCGTTATTTTGAAATGAACTGCCATGATTATTAATTAAAGCCAAGGGAATTTTATACTGACATATGATATGGTTCAGAATAAACCTTGAAATATACTTTCTAGAGGTGAAAGTTAGAGGGATGACTTCTTCGCACTTGGTAAAATATTTTGTTGCTGTGATGATGAACTTGTGGCCATTAGAGGAAGTAAGAGAAATACCTCTAACAAGATCAAATGCCCACTATGAGAAGGGCCACAAAGATATGACTAGTTATAGTTCTCATGTTGGTGTGTGGATCATATTACTATGTATCTAGCATATCTAATAACTCGATGGATAAAGGTTCGACATTAATTCTTGGAAAAGTTAGGGGGTAGGATTTGGGCATGTAGGTAATCATAAATGTCTTGATACCAAGGGGAATTGGGACCAAAAAGTTTGTACACAAACTCAGTTTGAGAGAGTTCAAATACTAGAATTAAAATTTGCTCAACAGGGAACTCACAACACTCTACATTTTGAGGCATATCAATCATAGAAGTGATGGTAGCCATAGTGTCATCTTTCTTGTCATGTATTATTGGTAGCCGATGAAAAGAGATAGTGACAAATTTAGATTTAAAAAAGTGTGCCATCTTCTTGTAAGGCATTAAATTATTATCTTTGGTTTCATAGTCATCATTAAATTGGTAGATGACTAAGTGGGAATCACCCAAAACTTGCAAATGTTGTATGTTCCATTAGACAACTAACTTTCGTCATGTGGTCATTGCCTCATATTCTACTATGTTGTTTGTACAGTTGAATGCCATCTAATATGACTTTGGGATGATGTCTCCTTGTGGAATGATAAACATAATGCTAGCCCCTGAGCTATTTCTTGTATGTGATCTATCAAAGTAAAATTTCCATAAATTAGCTATATCCATTTTAAATATGACTCATCTAGAAAGTCTCTCAACATG
Source organism: Cupressus sempervirens (assembly GCA_028749045.1). Classification (NCBI taxonomy): domain Eukaryota; kingdom Viridiplantae; phylum Streptophyta; class Pinopsida; order Cupressales; family Cupressaceae; genus Cupressus; species Cupressus sempervirens. The sequence continues at coordinate 452,467,213 of CM053783.1, forward strand.
GGATGATAATCTATCATAGGTGTTTTTGCTAGCTAATTTGCTATCACTTTCCATTTGATTTCCTTTCTATCTACATAGTCAATGTCAAATTTAGTAAGGATCATAATCCATATGGCTAAGTGCCTTGTGAGAGAGGCCTTACTTAGGAGATACTTTACTAGGTTAATCTTAGAGACAAGCATTATTTTCTGATGGAGTATGTAATGCCTCAACTTTTGGGCTACAAAGATGATAGCAAGTTAAGCTTGTTCAATGAATGAATAATTAAATTCGTACCACACAAGTGTTTTGCTAATACAATAAATGGATTTCTCTCTCCCTTGTTCATCATTTTATGTTAGAAGAGCTCCTAATGCTGTCTCTATAGTAGATATATATGAAATGAATGGTTTTATTGGAATAGGAGCCATTAAAACTGGTGGATGAAAAAAATATTTTTTGAGCTGTTGAAAAGACTAATCACACTAGTTGTTCCATTGGAAAGATACTCCCTTACGTAATAGGTGTTGAAAGGAGTGGTACTTGTCTATTAGCTATGCATTAAACCTATGGATAGACTATAATCTCCCTTGTAGAGTTCTTAATGTCCTCAGATTTCATGGAAGAGGCATTTCAAGTATTGCTTTCACTTTCTCAAGATCCACTTCCATGCCTCGTTGAGAAACGATATATCCTAGGAGCTTTCTAGAAATAATTCTGAATACACACTTTTTTGAATTTAGATGGAGCTTAACTTTCCATTCCTGTTGAATATTTGATCTAGGATTCCCAAATGATCATTTCTTTTGGGTGATTTGCAAAGTAAGTCATCTACATAGTCTTCCATGAGGATGTGTATGAAATCATAGAAGATGGTAGTCATTTCTCTTTGATATGTTGCCCTAGCATTTTTAAGGCCAAAAGGCATGACATTCCAGTAGTATGTTAGCCAAGGGAATGTGAAAGCTATTTTGTGCTAATCTTCAAGAGCTATTCTTATCTAATTGTAACTGGAGAATCCATCCATTAGTGATAGCATCTCATATCTGACTTTTATGTCTATGATGATATCTATATTTGGTAATGGGAAATCATCTTTAGGACATGCCTTGTTAAGATCATGGAAGTCAGTGCATATCCAAATGCCCCCAACATGTTTTCTTATTGGTACTAGATTGGACATCCACTCTGCATAGTCAATGGGTCTTATAAAGCCAACATCCAATAATTTCTTCAATTTAATTTTGACAAGGAGAGCAACTTGAGGATGCATCTTTCTTAACTTTTTCTTTGCTAGTTTCACTCTTAGTTTTAATGACATGTGATGAAGGACTAGTTCAGGATCTAATCTAGGCATATCTGCATAAGATTAGGTAAAGTTAATCTATCTCTCTAAAAAGAATTTGAAAAATTCATCTCTTTCCTCTAGGGATAACGAGGCTACATAATGTATGATCTTAGGGTTTTTAGGTGTTCCCATATTTATCTCTTCTATCATTTCCACAAGTAATGCTAATATTTCCTTCAATGGGGGTATGTCCAATCTTCCATCCTTAGGTGCCTTAGAGAGGTTTTCACCCTTGGATATGTCCTTTATTTTTACTTTTTCATGGTCTAATGACTTCTTTCAATTTTCACCAAGAGACCTACTTTTTTCTTTTTTTGCTATTTTTTCAAATTTGCAACTGGAAGATGGAGTTGAATCCCCAAACTATGCCATGATGTTTAGGTCAATGAAAAATCTCGACTTGTGATCTCCTCATGGTAAGCCTTTGTGGAGTTCAAAGACATCTGTGATGGTGTCATCATTTTCAAACTAGTCAAATGTTGGTGGCCCTTATTGGTCCCAATCAATAAGTTTAGGGTAAACTAGGAAAATTCCATCATCAATGTTGAATAAGCTTTGGTCAAATGCAAGGATACATGTATCACTATCAAAGGGGCCATAAGCGCCATGTTTAGAGGTGAGAGGGCTTGGGTCCCAATGTATTTCATCACAAGATTTTGGATGAATTGAGGGGCCATTAGAATTTCCAGTGATGTGATTATCCTTTATGGGTAGTTCATCAGGATCAAAGATGTGGTCAAGGCCAAAGGATGTATTAGGGTCATCAATGTTGGATGTAGTTTCTATGGGTTTAGGGGGGGTGTTATTAGATGCCTTTTCATCTCTTGAAGCATTCACATTCTTAGATGAGGATGACTCAGTATTAGGGAGACCCAAAAAAAAGGTTTGAATCCAAGTCCTAGTCTAAAAGGTCATCCTTTTGTAGTAATAGGCTGAATAATACCTTATTTTTGATTTCCTAGGCCACTACATCCATCATATCCATTTTTTTGCATGATGGAAAATTTAGGTCCATACTTTTTTGAGGATATAGGAATAGGTTCTTGTTCTTCTATGGCCTTTTCAATCAATGTATATGTATTTTCATAAACATGTTCCTCATGTAGGTCACCTCCACTAGTGCAAGTTACATGAGGTTTCTTCTGAACTATGAAATTAGGCTTGGTCTACATGAGTTGTGGTTTACCATATGACTTGGGAGAAAGAGGGAGTTTCCCAATGTGAAAGGCATGTGACATGGAATAATCACCACAACCTTGGTCTTCAATTTTGAGCTTTCCTTTGAATACAAGTGTGAGTGTAGAAGGATCAACATATTTGGAGGAATTAAGTGGATTTGCTTCATGGTTTGTCGAGACCTAGTATGCAGTAGTTCCTCTAAGACTGGTACAAAATTGGAATGGGTCTAGATCACTAAGGATGGTAACCTCCACATTATTGTAGGAAAATTTCAACCATTGGTGGTATGTGGAAGGCATAGATTTCATAGCATGGATCCAGGGGCATCCTAGTATCATGTTATAATTTATTTTAATATCTGGGACCTAAAATAATGTATTTTCTATAGCTGGACCAATTTTTATTGGTAAGATGATGACACCCTTGGAGAAGTGTTTTCCATAATCATAGGCCTTTATTGTGATTCTACTAGAATGATCCACATCTTCTTTAGAGTAACCTAGATCCTTGACAACTTTTAAGGTACAAATGTTCAATCCTACTCCACCATCTATCAGGACATGTCTAACCTTGGCATTGTGGATAAAGACTTCAAGATGAAGGGGATCATTTTGGTTGGGTCTATCTTTAGGAATATCTTGAGGTGAAAATGTGATATGCTATGATGTGGATAGGTTCCCAATTATGGCCTAGAACATGGCAACATCAATGTTATTTAGTTCTATAGACTCTTTTAAAACTTGGTCAAGGATATTTTGATACTAGGATGGATATTTGTGTAGGGGTTTTACCAAGCTGGTCTACAAGGCTATAATTTGAAGAAGTGGGATCATTAGGTCTTCAAGGGGCTATAGGTCTAGTAGGGGAAGTAGGTCTAGAAGGAGCTCTAGGTATAGTGATCTTGGACATGCAATGAGGAACTTTAGCATTTAAGGTAACCATGGATATGTGGGAGTTAGACTCATTGAAGAAAATAATAGTGTAGTCATATCCAATGTCTGTGTAATTCACATTAGCTTGCGAGTTTGAGTTTGAAATGGAGGCCTTGTCTTTGTCATGATTACCCAAAGGATCTTTAAAAATAGTGTGATCAGAATTGGATGCTAGTAGTGATGGATTGACTATGATCACACTGTCATAAATAAGGTCTTGTATTGCATGTTTGAGTTGAAAACATGAGGAGGTCTTGTGACTTTTGGTGCGATGGTTAATCACATAATTTTTTGTCATCCCACCAAGAAGCTTTAGTTAATGGTTCATCTTTGATCAAGGGTAATTGTAGGAAGTTATTATTGAGTAATTGTTGAAGTGAAGTCTCAAGAGGTATCCCCAAGGGTGTGAATTTCCTATCTTTGGTTTGAGGATGTTGTCGAGGTCTATCTTGTGTGGAAGTCTTAGTTTTTCATTATCTTGATTATGTAAAAACACATTTTAAAGGACCTAAAACCTTTAACAAAGTATCAAAGAGTAACTAACTAAAGAGTTCAAAAAATAAAAGGCCTTAGTAAATTGAAAAACTAACACAGAAATATGAGGCCAAGTAGAGCTATGGATAAAAAGATAGCAAAAGGAAAGAAAAATGATAGCACCTGGAAAACTACAGAGTTTTCAATAGGTCCACTACTTGATCTGCCAGAATGTTCATATTTTTTTTAGTGGCTTTCATTTCCTCCATCTTTTTTTCTCCCCCACCTACATTCTTCTTGGAGTTGGCCTTGGTGCACTTGCTCAAGCCTTGATCCTCATTCACAATAGAAGAGTCAAGTCCTCTAGCCTAATCCATCTTATTCAACAATGTATTCAAATTATTAGCCATAGTTTTTAGCATGTTACAATTTTTATCACCCAAATTCTTGATCATTTTCTCCATATTGCTCACTTTGGCTTCCAAGCTCTCCATCCTTTTTTGGATATCTTTATTAACCTGTTCCAAATTCCTATTTTTGGTTTCAATTGGAGGCACCCTTTTCATTAAGTTTTTAACCTCCTTTGCATTACCAATGTCATCTGAAAGCCTTTCAATATGTTAGCCCAACATGCGCTTCCCCCTTGCCATTTTATTAAGCTACTAAAAATCCTTTGAGATCACTTGCATTTTCTATTTAAGGACCCCAATCTGCCTCAAAATTAACCCTAGATTACCCACGATTCCCTTTAGGAATCCCTTCTCAACCTCCTCCCTATTATAGTATTCTTGCTTCCCTAGTTTGTTAATGCCTAAATCCAATAGTTTTATGGTGTTGAGGTAATGTTTGATTGGGATTTTGTGAATTTGTAGGCCTTTTAGACTGAGTTGAAGTTGTACTGTGTTGATCGTTTGTGCATCCACAATGCCATCATTAGTTATATTCTTGTTCTTGGAGAAAATTTTTCCTTTCCATTACATGAGTTTGTGTTGGTGTTTTCCTTGTTTGTTTTGAGGATACCCTTATGGATGAGGGCATCTTCAATTCTAGCCCCCTTTTTCATCAACTTAGAAATGGTGCTTGGAATTTTGATCTTGATTTTGTACATTAAGTTAGGGACTAGGTTTTCAATACACAAATTAACTTATTGTTCTTCAAGAATGTTTAGTGAGCATTGGCTAACTAAGTTTCTCCAGCATAATAAAAATGTGATAAAGGGTTCTCCATCTTTTGTGTAGTTGAGCACAAATCAGAAAGTGTCACCTCATTTGTAATGTTGAAGACAAAGTGGGAGATGATTTTTTTTGATAATTCTAAAAGAGTTATGTTACTAGGAAATTTGGAGTACCATTCAAGTGTGAGCCAACCTAGGGAATGAGGGAATAGTTTTATGAGGTAGGTGGGCTCATCACCAAGTTTAGTACAAGAAGCACATAATTCCTTGATGTGATTAAAAAGATTGCCTTTTCCTCGATATTTTTCAAATCTTGGTGCCCTGAAATGTTTTGGGAATGGAGGCATATACAAAATTTTATCAAAGGGATTAGGACATAAGTTCCATGTATAGAGCTTGTTCCTTCTAGACTCCTAATGCCTTGACTTGTTTGGATAGTTATTTGAATTTTTGTAGTAACTCTTCATTAGGGTGTTGAGTGGTAGTCTTTTCTTTGAATCTTTTATGTCCCTAAGTAGACCCTTTGCTATGGTGAGAATTGCATCTACTTTGTTCTAATATCTTAGTGTCACAAGACTCAAGTGATGTGTCACTAGGAGTTGGAAGTATGTTGGCACCTCCAAGGAAGAACTATCTTTGTTGTGGCACTGGTTGTGGTAATTGTTAGGGTATTGATTGTAATTTTTGTAACATAGGTTGTTGTTGCATCACCTATTGTAGTTGTGGCTGTGCCATTTGTTGGGGTTGTTGTTGAGATACCTTAGTTGGTTGATTATAAGGCCATGTATGGGATTATTGTTGTGGAAGTGTATGTTGAGATTGTTGTGGCATATGTTATTATTGCAACAAGTATTGTTGATAGGTGATTTATTACTCTAGATGCTTTTGATATTCCAACTTTTGTTTTAGTTTCTCTTGTTGTTTGACAAACATAGCTTGTTTTTGTTTAATTTTTTGTTGGTACATTGTGTGTAGATCAAGTGGATTTACATTGTGTTGCATTTTAGGGATGTTGAGTCCTCGTACCACTTGAGGTTGTTGTTGTTGCTGTGCATGTTGTTGATATGTTGTATGTATATTAAGTGGATTTTGACTTGGTTGTGTGTGAGAGACATTAAATTCTTGTATCACTTGAGGTTTTTGTTGTCTTGGAATTTAGTTATGTCCTTTAGAGGTGAACATCATGTTTAGGTCTTGATACTATTGTGTGTTAGATGTCATTTGATGTGATAAATTTTTGTAAGGTTAGGAACAAGGGCACACTTTGTTGATTTTCCTCCAAAGAAGATATGTTTGGTATCCCTGGAGTGCAAGTACCCTTAGTCACATCTTGTTGTTGCAATATTTGGTTGAGATCAATTTAGTATTCTCTTGGGGTACTTAGGAAGAGTAGTGTTGTTGTTGATAGATGGAGGTTTTCCAAACAAGGGATTTATGTTAATGTGTTCAAAAGTACTTTGGAGGATCTCAATGGTTGATTCTTGGTGAGATCTTATAGGTGTTATATGTGTGTTTGAAAATTCCAAAGGTTTTTTTCCTTTGTCCAAGTCAAAATTAATCATGGGTTGTATGCATTCAAATTTTGTGTTGTTTTTATGTTTGGACATAGATCCTTCCAAATTTAGATTAAATTTGACAATTTCTTAGGCTGCCAAAAGTTTAAAGTTTTGAAAAAAGTCTTGTCTTGGAAAGCCTTAGCAATTTCTTCATCAGTGATGCCATGATCTATGTTAGAGTTATCATTTAGGTGTAAAATACCTTGTTGTATGTTTGATATGTTGGGGTTAAAGGTATTTGTGTTGGGTTTACTAAATTCAAATGGGTGAGTTTCTTCATCCTCAGGAGTTGTAGGTAAATTTCCACATATAGGTTGTATAGGTATGAATTTGGGTTCAAAATTGGGACTCCATTGAACCATTCCATGTGTAGAGGAAGTTCTTTAAGGAAACCTCATAGTAGGCATGTTGTTTAGGGTTGTTTGTGTCATTCCTTGATGGTTATGCTCTTTTGGATACATGCATATGGGGTCTACAAGTAAAGGTTGTGATACTTTGGTTTGGTCCTTGTCAAATGTTTGTTGAAGTTAATTTCTCTTCTTTAGTCTTGGATGAGGTTTTGGTTGTGTTTGTACCTCAAAAAAGAAGGGTTGATATAGTTCTTTAGGTTTTTGAGCTAATTGTGTCCTTGTAAGTGCTGAGACGATACCTAGGGATGTAGATAGAATGGAGGAAAATATAAATGGAATCTCTACCTCCCAAGTGTGAACCTACATTATCAACTATGATCTAATAGTACCAAGTGCACCCTTGGGGCACTTGGGGTCCTGAAGGTATGCAGTTGGTAAAAAGATGTATTAGGGTGACAAAAATGTAGGGTGTGAATAATTTGAGTATTTTTAGATGTTTTTTAGGGTTTAGGGATGCAATGCAAGGTATGAGGATGCAATTTAGGTTTCTAGAACCTAAAATGAAATCACTAATTATCAAGTACACTCTAAAACTACCAACTACACACCTGAATTGTGCATTTGGTAAAACAAGGGTGCAAGTGGTAAAATAGGGAAAAACTTGATAATCTAGAAGTGGGTATGCAAGATATGAGTGTTTTTTGAATTTTTAGGTGTTTAGGATTATTATGAAACCTAAGGAAGTGTCCAATGAACTAGGGTTTTGGTATGCAAGGTTCCAATTTCCTAAGGAAAGAATGCAAATGCAAATGTGAATGACATTTTCAATTTTGACTAAATGTTATGAAAATGACTCTATGGTATGCAAAATGCAGGTTAGGGTTGGATCTTGGACTTGATAATGATGGAAGAGGTTGATATATGAATGTTGAATTATGCAAGGGAAGGTATGCTAAGGTTGATAATGATGTTTAGGACATATATGAGATCAAGGAGATAAGTTGATTGATGGACAAGTTGACATGGTTTGATATTGGAAATGATGCTCGGGTTTTGAAAAATGCAAGATGAAGGGCATATGAAACCACAGTAAGTCAAAATGATGTTTAGGGATACTAGTAATGTGATAATGCTATGACAAGGGTGTACATAAGGTTTTGAACCTAGGATCAAATCTTTCGAAAGTATTTTGTCTAAGAGTTTAACCTTGTAAAGATGGACTTTGGATCTTGACCAAAAATAGATAAAAGATGAAAAGATAAAGTTGATAAAAATGACAAGGTTAAATTCATCAAGAAATAGATAGATTTTGACCAAATAAAAAATGATAAAAATGACAAAAATACTAATTAGATCCATCATCCATCAACATTATGAGATACTCTAGGACTCATAGTTTGTTCAGATCTTTGACTAAGTTCAAAGGTTTTGGGTTCAAAATGAGGTTTAAGGTAATCAAAATAATGGTTATTCTGATTGGATATGCAATATGAAAATGCCCTAGGATGAAAAATGAAGTTTGGGGTGCAAGATGATGTTTTGGGTCATGTGTAGAATGAGGACCTATAAAGGCTCTAAATGCAGTTTTAGGGTCCCAAAATGTAGTCTGGAGGCCCAAAATGGTCATATAGGTAACCAAGTGTGCTACGAAAGCACCAAGTGCACTCAAAAAACACAAAATGTGTCTATGGTGCACTTGGGGCTAGTTTAAGTGTAGTTGGTAGTCTCATGGCATAGTTGGGAGACTGGGTTGAAGGTATGTTGATTCTGGACTGGGTGATTGTTAGGATGCAGTGCCAGAGAGATAGGTTGCTAGGGATGATGTTAGGATTATATTGAAGATGAAGAATGAGGGTTATGACCTAACAAATGAATCTCTAAGTGAAGACAATGATGGTTAGGACATGCAAAATGCAAATCCAAACATGTTGAGAAAGGGAGCCCTATCCACATACCTAATGACACTCCTAAGGTCCCAAAATGATGTATGGAAGTCTAAAATGGATTCTAAAACTACCAAGTGCATTAAAATAGGGCCAATTATGCCTATGGTTCACTTGGGGCCTATTGGAGCACAGTTGGTAAGCTTGACTAAAACTAGAGTGATTTAAGGTTTTGCAATTTCTAGAGAGTCAAATGATAGAGGATAGTGCTAATACCAGAATGAAGGTGTAAAATGATGGTTAGGACACATATAATAAGGGTTAAAGTGTGCAAGGTGGAGGTTGGGTATGTAAGGATGCAAGTTGGGAGATTCAAGATGGAGGTTTGGGGTTGAAATGCAAAGACTAAGGGATGCAAAGTGAACCCTAATGAATGCAACATGAAAGATAAGGGATGAAAAATGAGGACTATTAGGATGAAAAATGAAGCCTAGAGGATGCAAGCATGAAGCTCAAATAATGAAAGATGCAAATGGATGCTATACAAAGGTGGAATCTAAGTCATGCCAAGCATTTGTAAGGTTAGAAGTTGCCATGTTTTCCAAGTTTTCAAGTGTTTTTGAAAAAGTTTGCAATTTTTGACAATGTTGTAATGTTTTGAAAAGGTTTTATAGTACCCAAGATATAAATTTTCCAAGTTGGTTTTATCTTGATTAATATTATCTGCACATGCAAAATACAATAATCATGAATAGCTATTGTTAAAGTAAAAAGACACACCACAACCTAGGCTCTAAGATTGTATCCACTAAATTCCCACTTGAACCAAAGTTTAGCTACACTTGTCCAAAGAGGAAAACTTAGAATCTTGGCACCATAGGCTCACCCTTATAGTGCACTCACTTCTTGGGGATACCAAGATCTACTTCCCAAGGGGCATTACTTCCCAAGGGAGTGTTGTCTCTATTAAGGACTGTGAGTATGTGGGATGTCTTCATAGGAATGGGTGACCCCCTAAGCTAGTGGCCTCTAAAATAAAGTATTTAGTGTATGCATTCTGTTTAGCAAGTGAATGATAAAATTCCTTGGAAGGTCTCCTAGCCTCGAGAACTAGGCATTGTCACACCAGAAGGGTACTAGAGGAAAGCTATCACAAAGCAATACCATTGACAAGACATTAACCATATCGAGTTTGTTATAGTGGCTAGAATATTGACCTGGATTTGGCCCATTATTTATTTGAGGTCATCCTCTGGGGCTCACCAAGTAGTGAGTCTTGGGTCCAAGGCAAGCCTCTCTATAGAAATTGCACAGATTTCTCTTATACCAAAGATCCACAAATGGAAAGGGAGAGGATACATCCATGAAACTCCTAGGGTTCTAAAAAATGCATATATACCAAGTAGTATAGAAAGATCATTTTAGTGCATCAAACAAAGTGTTATCTAATATAGAAAAACCACACATAGAGTTTGGACAAGCACATGGGTCTTGGACAACGTTCTGAAAATAAGCATCAATAGTTTTTCAATGAATGTATTCTTCCAATGATTTCCACATGCTATAAACAGATCATCAGTAACATGAAATCATCTACTTTAGGTCCTATAATGAAATTGAAACCCTATATGTAGATTCTAAATGAAATAGGTTCTTTTTGTGATCCAACTATGCTCTAATAGAGAAGAATGCACCCCAAAAGGTCATAATGACTCAAGATGCCCCAAGTGCACTCAAATAGTGCTAACTATTCCCATGGTACACTTGGGGCCCAAAAGGGTGTATTTGGGAGAGTGGAAGTAGGCTGTGGGGAAATAGTGCCTAAATAAGAGCCAAAAATTGAAAATTTGAAACCTAGCTAACCAAGTGCACCCAAATAGTTTACATCCCTTGTGCACTTGGGGTCCAAAAGGATGTAGTTGGCTATTTATAAGCACAATTGGTTAGGTGTGAACAATATATGGGGGTGATGATGACTCCTAGGCCCCTAAAACTACTTCCTAGAGGTCCCAAGTGTACCTTGATAGAGAAAAGTGCACTCTAGGACAACAAGCTACAAGAATGCATGAATGAATGCCCAAAACCATGTTAATAGGCCCCATAATTAAACTAGGTGTGATAAAGGAGAGAAAATGAGCATTATACCCCTCCAAATGAGCTCCTTCTTTGTACTTACAAACACAAAAATAAGAAAACCCAAGTTAGTTAAGCATGATCTTCACGTTGGGTTCACCAATTGTAGGACCAAAAAATGGGTTAAACATCTATCATACTATGAGAAATCACTTAACTCAGTCAACATACACTAAAAAACCATCTAGTCTACCATGAAAGCCAACCAAAATAAAGAAAGCAACACAAAGTAAAGCTCCTTGTTTAGTTGTATATCCCATGTCCTTCTTTCTTCTCCATATGGTGTAGCTCCAATTGCCTATAATGAACATAATTGAAAACAAAAAGCCTATGATATAATAATTCTACAAGAATACTAGAAGAGTGATTTGAAGCTCAAAATGATTATGGACTTAGGACTCTAAAAGATTAAGAATCAAGGGACCAAGGGACTCAAGGATAAAAAATGAGAGCATAAAGGCTCAATTTAGAGCCAACATGCAAGAGGAGAGAATTGGACTTGTCACCTTGGATATGCAACTTGGCATGAGATTCCTTTTGGAGATCCATAAGACATATGACACAAGATGCCAAATGTAAGATTCTATGATGCATAGAAGTAAAATTGACTATAAATGGAGGAGAATCTATGATGTGCATATGACATCTCCAATCCACTTGTAGGATTCTATCACGCATGGAAGTCAACATGGCTAAAGATGGAGGAGGATCTATGATGTATTATGTGACACCTCAAAGTCATTTATAGCTAAGAATCTATGAAGATGAAGGCTAAATATAGATATGTGTAAGGCATAAGAATACATAGATTATGACATATAATAACCAAGTGTAAAGATGAAATCCATGACGTAAGATGTCCATGTGTCATGATGATGTCAAGGTTATGTCAAAATTATGTAGAATATTTGAATTAAAAACTCATATATCCACACAAATAGAAATTAGTAATTTGGAAATTACAAGTGGAAAAATAGAACTTAGGAAATTGTGAATTTCCATAGTTTTCTGAATGATGAATCAATTAATTAATAATATTAATTAATTGAGGATGTTAATTAGGAATAATGATTAGTAATGCGAGATGAGAAATGATTGCAATGACATAGGATTAAATTATGGGTTATTTAATCCTATAGAGAAAATTAGTAGATGATTGGCCAATTTGATTTGATAAGTGCAAGATGAAATATGATGATTATGTAGATCAACTAGGATGAAAGTGGATAGATCAATGTGATGATCAAATTGATTGATTGATTAAAATTGGTAACATGTGAAGGAAACATGACATGGATATGTAACATTTAACTAGCATGACAATTTGACCTAGCACTAAGAGCCATGCCAATACTAAGGTCAGATTGATAGGTTTGATAGGTTTTGATATATTTCTAAGGCACTAAGAGACATGAAGATGCCTAGGGTTGGAAAGATGATGATATATTTGGGATTTTTGGAATGTTTTGGGTTGATTAGGACTGATTCTGGGTAAATTTGGGTTGATTTGATATGATTCTAAAATGATCTGCAATTGATGTGAAAGAGGATATGAATGATGAAAAAAATTATCAAAGCCTCCTCCAGTGATATTCAAGTTTGGCCAAAAGATCAAAATTAGTGAAATGAGAAAATGAGACAAGTTAGTACAAAAAATGTGATGAAACTGTAGACGTGAACCATTTTTGAGTGTCTACAACTATTGGCTTATGTCCTTTAGGAATTTCCCTTTCAGTTATTTTCTTTAATCTCTTATTACTCTATCTTTTTTATTTTCTTTTCAAATGCTTGGTTAAAATAGGAATTCATATAGTTGTATTGATAAATTAAATATATCATATAATAAAATATACAAGAATATATCTCTTTTGTGGTTATATTTTAGACAACAACAAATTGTGAAGATTGTTTTGAACTAGAAAGAGCCTCCTCGTGAACATACACTTATCTTCAATTGAAAGAACCTATTAGGTTGAAAAAAACACCTGAAACCTTGGAGTTGGTCCTCAATCATCTTTCCAAAAGAGGGGTTAAAAAAGATCCCTATCATTCAACATCATGCAAAATGATAGCTCAACAATACTACCCATCAAAGATCTATGACAACTATCTTTCATGACATGATGCATAAAAATATGGAAGAATATATTGATGAAACCCTAGCTAAATCCAAATAAAGAAACACTCACTTAGATGATAGGATTTTGATATTTGATTGCATGGAACAATTTCAAATTAGGCTCAATCCTAGGAAGTACACTTTTGGTGTTACTTTTGGTAAACTACTAGGCTACATCATATCCTCGAAGAGCATTGAAGTTGATCAAGAAAAGGTGTAAGCTATATTGGAAATGCCACCTCCTAAAAACATAAGTCAATTGAGAAGTCTTCAAGTATGTCTACAATATATAAGGAAGTTCATCTCTCCACTAGTTGATAGGTCTCAAAAATTCAATAAGAATCTACATGTGTGTGGAATGATGAGTGTGATAAGACCCTTACTAAAATCAAAGAATACTTGGTTAAACCACTTATTCTCATGCCTCCTACTCCTGACAAGCCCTTGATACTACACATCTTAGTTACAAACACATCCCTAGGGGAATTACTAGCACATTACTATGAGATTGGAAAGGAGTAGGCTATATATTATATCAGTAGAATGTTAGTTACTTATGAGGTCAATTATAAGAACATTGAGAAATATTACTTTACTGTTTTATTTATCTCTCAAGAGTTGTGGCATTACATGCTTTCCCATACTACCCATTTAATGGCAAAAATTGATCCTCTTAAATACCTTCTAAGAAAATTTGCACTTATAGGTAGACTTTTCTAAGTGGATGATGATTCTCTCCAAATTTGACATTTAGTAGGTTTAATGTAAAGCTATCAAGGGACAAGCTATTGCAAACTAGCTTGCTAATTTTCCTCTCCAAGACGATGTCCCTATGCAGATAGGGTTTCTAAATTCATCAATAATGTATGTCATAGATAGAAATTGGAAACTATTCTTTGATGGATCTCACACTCAAAATGGTGTTGGTGCTTATATTCTATTCATTACACCTCATGGATACACAATCCCTAAGTCATAGGAGCTATTGTTTCGATGCATAAATAATATAGTAAAATATGAGGCTCTTACCAATAGTATGAAATTGTCTATTGAATGGAGGATAATTGAGCTACTTATCTATAGAGACTCACAACTTTTTATAAACTAGATTAACAATGACTATCAAATAAAGGATGAAAATTTGGTTCCATATATGATATTGGTTAATTCTCTAAGGAATTACTTTACCTTTGTCACATTTCAACAAATTCCCAGGGATGAAAATAAGGTTGTAGATACTATGGCTACTTTGGCATCTATACTCCAATTACAAGAACATGAATCTTGGTTTGAATTCCTGGTGGAAGATCTAAATTTCCCTTGCTATGATTCCTGTGATAATTGAGTCATTTGTACTGTCATTTTTCACTAATCTTCTTGCTATGCTACCATTTGCTCTTACCTTTGTGGCCAACTTATCCCTGATAATCTTACTTGTAACAAAAAAATGCCAACTCATCTGTAATGATTTCTATTATACCCTTGTCTTGTGCAACTTGTATAGGAAGGGTCTAGATGGAATTCTCCTTAGGTTCTTAGAGAAATTTGAGTCTTAATGGGCATTGGACAAAGTCCATGATGAAATTTGTGGGTCACACTCTAATGGCCTTGTGCTTGCTTACAAACTTCTTAGGGATGGCTACTATTGGCCTACTATACAAGTAGATGTCGTACAATATGCTAAATCTTGTAAGCAATGTCAGTCACATTGTAACCTTATTCATTCAACTAGAAAAGAATTGATTCCATCTATCATGCAATGACCTTTTCAATAATGGGCCTTTGACCATGTCGGCAAAATAAACCCTAGCTCATCAAGTGGACATAAATTTATCATCATTGCTATAGAGTACTTCATAAAGTGAGTTGAGTTTGTTCCACTTTTTGCTACTACAGGAAAATATGCTGCCCTATTTATTTTGAATCATATCATCTATTTATATGGTATTACCTCCTCTATAGTCACTTATAATGGGGGGAAGTTCAAGATTAAGGCCCAAAGGAAACTTTGTTAAAAGTTCAAGATCTTGAAACATTGATCCTCTATCTATTATCCCCAAGGGAATGGTCAAGTTGAGGCTTCAAATAAGACATTACTTAAAATATTTCATAGAATTGTACATAAGTCTTGCCAAGATTGGCATCTCCAAATTAATCTTGCACTCTAGGCATATTGAACTAGCATATGCACCCCAATTAGGGCTACTAGTTTTCCTATAGTCTATGGTTATATGGATAATCTACCACTTGAGGTTGAGATTCTATCCTTACAAGTCATCTTGAAAGGAGTAATCACCGATGCAGATTATAGGGCTATGAAGATGCATTAGCTTAAGGTCCTAGATGAACATCATAATGATACTTTTGATCATATGAGAGATTTCCAAAAATGCATGTCTATTAGATATAGTAATAAAGTTCATCCTAGAGAGTTTCAAGTTGGAGGTCTTTTCCTTAGAGAAAATCCAAAAAACCAACAAAAGGGAAAGTTCAAACCTAATTTTTTGGGTCCCTACATTGTTACTCCTTCATTTGGATCCAGTACATATCAACTCTTTATACCTGATGGAGAACAAATGCCTGATCCCATCAACATATTTCACCTCAAGAAGTTATATACTTGGTTATTTTTCTTCTCAACACTTGTACATAACTTATGATCCTAAAAAAATACAAAAATTTTATAAAAAGTCCTAGAAAAATTAATATTAAATAAAAATCCTACCAATTGGTGTAAAACATAGAAACAAGTGCTACTTGAGACCTTTGCACCTATGTCTATTAATGTCTCACTCATGTTCATGATCCCTTCATTTGAAATTAATTTTTCCTTACCTATCTTGGAAATAAATCTAGTATAGGTCTAGGGAAATGAGCTATACAGATCATCAAGGTCTCCTTGTTGTGTGGGTGTTTCTTTGGTAACTATAAAAAAATGACTTTTCACACTTCCCTTGACATCGAGTGTTTTTTAACACTTATCAAATACTTTAGATACAGTCTTGAATGTTGTGATACTTCTCATTGGTAGACTTGAGTCCTAAAGAGATATTCATGTAACTTTCACATATACACACTTAAACTAAAAATTGGCTAAGGCTTGTTGGCTTATTTTACTTTATGTGTTGTCTATGACAATCTCTTGCTAAGTGTTCCTTCCCTATTAGTCTCTTGAGGATGTCATGGACTAGAATACTAGGGGCATGGGGCATACTTCTTTTTCTTTCTTCCCATGGGTATACCTTGTTGATCTTGGGTGTCTTGATCTTCTTTCTTGTCCCACTTGACACTTAAGATCCACAACATATCATCCTTGATTATTTTTGCAAGTGCGTGCTTATGGTCATCACAACATTTTTTGTCTTGACACAAGCATAATATTTCTACACTAAACCTTGGGAATCTAATTGTACCTTCATCTTAACCTTTATGTCTTTGATTTATAGGTTGGGTTCCTACATGCCTCTTCAATATAGATCATATTCATATCCTCATAGTTATATTAGTGATGATTGTATGATCTTCTAGTGTCCCTAATAAGGTTCAATGATAAAAACTAGGACCTACCTATATAAGCCTTGTAATTGCACCTTGGCATACTAGTTTTCATTTTAGTGTTCATTATTATAGCTTAGATTTTGCATTTTTGAATGTTGACAGAGTCCTCTTTACCTTTTGTGGATGTATTAGCTAACTATGTTCATCTCCTTATGCTTCTTCTCAAACATGTCTTTCACTTTTCATTGTTCTTATCTACCAAACACTTTTTTAATTCTTGTCATCCAAAGGGGTTAATCTCATCATAAAATTTAATCCATCCAAGTGCTAAGTTTTCTAATAAAAAATATAAATCACCACCTTTTTTTAAAAATTTTTTTAAAGAGGGGTAAACGCTTTGACTTGGAGCTATGAACCAGTGAGGCCACAAACAGGGGACCTCATCCCTGCAAGATTTCAACCTTGATGGCAAGGATAACAACTCAATAACTTAACCATCACAACATGCCACTATTGGCATAAATCACCACATAGACCTAATAGCATGAGTGAGATATATCCATATATCCACAAGAATATAAACATTAGATGAGCATACATAAATATGAGCATACATATCAACATCACACGAGAATATAAACATAACTATTAAAATATAGATACATCCATTAAATGAGCATGCAAATAAAAGAGACAAGTACACAATGCTAATCCAAAATCCAAAATCTCATATATATAATGGTGAAATATTATGTATACATCCAATATGAGTACAAAATATGGATAAGTGTCTCTCAAAATGATACATCAAAATGTCACAATGACATAAAAATTGAGGGACCTAAGACTGAATCCCTCCCTTGTTTGTCAGCTATGACTGAGGTTGAGGCTCCTATGTCCTATTTGATGGTTCTATAGCTCCCTCTAACCTCCCTACTCTCTCTGAATAGAGAGGTGCCCATTGAGCTACTTGCAATGCAACTATGTCCACACCCTAATAATATGCTTCCCTAGCATCATGTCACTCTACCTCCTGCCGAGCCTCTAATAAATGATCTCATAGGGCCTACTCACATATCTCTATCTCCACCCTCACATATATCAAATTTTGATCTCTCACAATTATCATAGTTTTTTCCTACTATAGCTCCACCTCTAGGGCCCTAATCCTATGATCTCTTGGGCCCTCTCCCCCAGCTAGTATTGGATGCTCCTTCCTCTTCTCTCTATCCCACCCCCTCTCCATTGGAGGCCATTTGATAAGCCTCTCCTCCTCTATTGTATCTACCTCCTCCTCCTCCTCTTCTACCTAGACTCTACACCTAGACCTAGACCTATTACAAGCTAGGATTGCAATTGCACCAAAAGATTGACCTGTTAATGCCCGATACAACCACTAGACTTATAGAACACAAGAAGTAGTTAAGCCATGTCATGAATCCCAAAGATGAATATTGCTAGTTAGTCCAATAATCCTCCCCTTAGCAGTACCCAAGGAGATTCAAACATGCGACCAAGCTCTGATACCACTTGTTACAAGCTAGGATTTTTGTTGCACCAAAAGATTGACTTGTTAATGCATGATACAACCACTAGAATTATAGAATATAGGAGGTGGTTAATCCATGTCATGAATCCTATAGGGGAATGTCGGTGGTTAGTCCAATAGTCCAACTATTGGATGGACCCCTGGAGCTACTAGGCTTATCCCTACCTCTCCCACCTCTCCCTCCATCACCTCCCTCATCTCCATCATCACCTCCTCATCCATAATCCCCTGGTAGTGCATCTAGAATCATAAAATTGAGGAAGGAACACCTCCTCATCTCCCATGCATAATTAGGAGATACTCCTACATCGGTCACTATTGGGAGATAATCCCATGCCATTCAATGTAAATATTGTGTCTTATGTAAACATGAAACATAATCCAACATGGGTAGCCAACCCATATCCTCCTCCTCTCAAAGCTTGGCATATGTTGTGGTCTTTGTGGGCACCCTTTGTCTTTGGACAAATTGCCTCAACATGTAGCTAATGAAAAACTTCTCAACAATCCCTACATGTGTCCATAATAGAGGCCTGTTGTAGAACATGTATTTTAGCTCCTTTTGAGCCTCCTACTAGCCCTCACATCGCACATAGGGCCTTTACTTGAATGGGCACAACTCATCTAGTATACACCTATATAAAAATTCATTGTCACTATGTGGCTGCACAATGAACCATGAGTACCTATAGATGTATGGGTACCTCCTCTCTTAGGGTTGTACCCTCATTTGGATCATTGCAATGTGACCCAAGATCAAACCTATGCCAATATGGATTTGTATACATAGCTTCTCTCATTCCTATACATGATCTCATGGAGCTCATGATACTTGTCTTCCAAGATAGATGGTCCTTATACCATCCCCTATAGCCTCCCCACTAGATGCATCACTAATATAACCCACCCACAAGGAAAGCCCTTATGGCTCTTGTTTGTGACCAATGCTTGGATAATAAGGGGGCATATTATGCATGCCACCATATAATGATCCTCGTAGTTTGCAATCAACTGCTCCCATAAAATATGTTTGTCTAAGATGGTAATATCATTAAATACCTCACATAATATGGCCCGAACATCTACGGGAGACTGATCAAGTCAACTTGTGATACAAAAACTTTACATTGATAATGATACTCATGAGACTAAGTACATATGAAAACTAACCATTCTCAACACACTCACCAGATCTCTATGAAATGGTACTCATAGTATGTGGTATACATCCTCTAATGAGATGCTCCCCTTGCTAGTCCAGAGATGGAAAGTGTTATGCTCACTACACCATCTCTCCACTAGTGCTGTCAAGAAGCCATAGCTTACTTGGCTATGGGGAAACCATAAAAACTATCCAAATCCCATAATCTCTAATCTCCCTCTATTTGTTTCATCTAGATAAGGCACTACTTGTAGCCCTACCACCTCTAGTGCTCTAATAATCATGGATGGAAATACCTATTGTATAGAAAAACATGTCCAAATCTCAATACCTATCAGATGAGGATTAAAATGAAACTAAAAATATTATAACTCAACTACCCATGAAAGAAATTAAGACTCACAAATGATGAACAACACAAGTTTTACATAACATTCCTGAAGTGGTTGAAGAAGTATTGTATGATACTTTATATTATACCCATGTGATACTTTGCATGGTATCATACGATAGATGGATGGATCCAATAGGATAAAACTCATAACATGGGTGTGATACAATTTCCATGCCAAAACTACAATACAATAGTATTGATAATAGTGGTGTGATAGTTTATAAAGTATCTCACAATATGTTTAGGAAACCAATCTAAAAACCCTAATAAAAATGATAAAAATGTTGAAAATCACTCAAAAAAATATTGAGATATTGAGTACTTACTAGTGGACTATACTACAGAAGATGGTTGTGCTCAAATGGATGTCT
This sequence comes from Cupressus sempervirens, assembly GCA_028749045.1. NCBI lineage: Eukaryota > Viridiplantae > Streptophyta > Pinopsida > Cupressales > Cupressaceae > Cupressus > Cupressus sempervirens. The sequence goes on from CM053783.1 coordinate 452,487,314, forward strand.
CTCAATTGAAACTCTCCTATGGTCCATAGAACTCTCTCTCTCTCTCTCTCTCTACTCTAAATATCTCAAAATCAATTAAGATAAATGATTTGAAAATGACCCCTTATATATAACTTCTTGAGCCTATTTTGACCTAATTTTTGAACTCCTTGAATTTGATTGAAAATTGCACCTCTAGTTAATTTTAATGTTTTGGATTCATTTTCAAGATTGAAATTAAAATCTAGGTTTATCTTGATGGTCAAAATTGCATTTAAAAATTATTCTTTCTTCTGCGCAATTGGCTAACTTTTTAAGGCTTAATCTTTGAATCTTGATGGAGAATTCATCATTCCTTCATGAATTCATCATTTTTCCTTTGTTCCACTCTTCCAATTTCACCATTCTTCTTACTTTGACCTAATTTTTATGCTTTACATTTCTTGTTCAAACTCAATCAAATTGGTGAATCTCTTCATTGCTTGGTGGTCACTCTTTGGTCTTAATCTCTTATCTATCCTTGTGGACTTTTCTTCATCTCAATTTGATCTAGATCCAAATCATTTATGGATCTCATCTATCTCATTTTGATTTTGATCCCAATGGGGAAGGAATATTCTATCATTTCTACAAATTACTTTTATGCTATGGCTATCTATTTCTTAGGAGCATATGCTTGGCCTTCCAATTTAATATTTATTTATCTACTTTCTTCAACGAATTGGCTTGACATATTAGTGCTCTTCTTGGGTATTGATATTATCTATTGCTATTTCCTAGTGCTCATTTCTACTGCTAAGTGATTGTACATTTAGGATTTTCTATCTCTTTTTGCTTTGTTCTTTAGAGTCTGATCTATCTATTTGTTTCTTTCTTGGCTTCTTCATTCTTTATTTTAATATTTTCCCAAATCTATCACACATTATTCAAAGAGGGGAAAATATAATCACCCAAAAATGGTCATCTAGACTATGAGCCCCCTTTCTAGCAATTTTGCTTAATTCATCTATTTCTCATCTTTGATCAATTCCTCAAAAATTTATTTATTCAATTATAAACTATGGTTTGACCACTTTATCCTAAGTCTTTTATTCAATTAAAATAAAATAATCCCTTTTAATTCAATAAAAAGCCCCACTTCCCACTTATCCTAAGTGTGCACACATAAAGCATTATTCTTATTTTGAAAATAAACATATATTTTTTTGTCTCACATGAGGTGCACACTTTTCGAGGTGGGTGGAATCTTCATTCTCCTCTATACATCTCTCACTTCTCTGAAATCCATCATTGATCTTGATTTGGTGATATGCTTGTGTGCATGGATAAGTCAAGATGCATCCTCCATCCTTGATTAAGCTTCTCTTGGCTCTTAATCTCAACCATCCATTTTTCTTTAAAAGAGAGGGCTCTCTCCTCATTCTCTATCTCTTATTATTTGTACTAATGTCATGCTACAATATTTCTAGGTTTTTTTGGAGCTCTGGAGAACTTGGTGCATTCTTTCATTCTTGTGTCAAACCAACATTACATTATCACTGTCCAACTCATTGAAGTATCAATTGAATGCCATACTTATCAACTCTATCTTCAACATACTTTCTTCAAATCCTCTTCATCAATCAACTTGATATATCACTCTACTAAGTTAGCATAATGTCAACTCAACTAAGACTATAAATCAATGACAACATAACTACTGATATGACTCTTTTATATAAATTCACAAAATTCTTAGTTGTATTATCAGTTGGGGCTAAAAATCTCCCCCTTTGGCATTGATGGAAACACATAACATATGATTTTACATTAAAAAATATTGCATAAGATAATCAAATGTATGCATTGAAAATAATAAAAAATTTCACTTCTTTGTCTTCATCATCAAGTTCTTTGTAACCCAGTTTGTTTCTTTAGTAGTAATCATCAACATTTCTCCCCCTTAGGATATCATCATTTTCTATTCAAATTCAATTTGATTCTTTCTGAATCCTTCCCCCCCCCCCCCCCCCCCCCCCCCCCCTTTGCATACCATTCATTGATTCTCACTTATCTCATCTCTCCCTTTGATTCATCTCCTTCTTTATAGATTTTCTCCCCTTTATAGGTTCTCTCCCCCTTTGAAAAAAAATACAAAAGGTCAATATAAGTTCCAACGTGAAACTTACAAAACCTTGTAGTTATCCTTATACCTTGCATGTACAACTTACATCAATTTCATCACAGTCATCTTCACAACTTCATAAATGTTCCTAAAGTGTGAACTCTTTCATCAACTCCACATATATATTTCTATTCATCCATGAATTGATTCAGCATGCATCTTTACCTAGTAAAATTTGGATAGGGGAAGGACCCCTAATTTATCTCTTAGATACTCAAATGTATCCTTAGGCGATGACCTAGTAAATATATTTGTAATTTTCTCTTTAGAATTCACATATTCAAGCCTCATTTGTTTCTCTTGTACTTTCTCTTTCAAGTAATGATACTTGATTGATGTATTATTTGTCTTTGCATACATCACCATATTCTTTGATATATTTATAGCACTAGTGTTATCACAATAAATAGTAATAGGCTTAGTTATTTCTTCTTGCATACCTTCCAATATTTTCTTAATTCATACAATATTTGAATAATTGATTACAATTTCAACATATGAAACTTCAACAATAGATTGTGAATTAAAACTCTATTTCTTTCTTATCCAAGTAATCACTCTTTCTCCTAAAAATAAATCTCCATTGCTCATGATTTTTCTATCATCAACATTACTAACCCAATCAACATATGTGAAAACATTAAGATTAAAGTCATCATATTACTTATACCATAGGCCAAAATCTTTAGTTCTTTTTAGATGTATGAATATCCTCTTTACAATATTCATGAGTGTCTCCTTTGGATTAGATGAAAACTTTGCAACTATACCAACAACATGTGCAATATACTATAGTTTTTCAATCATGGATCTATATAGTATTTCATTTACTTATGCAGATTCATCCTCCTTTGATAATTTCACTCTAGTCACCATATCTGTACTAACTAGCTTAGGTTATTCCATACCAAATGTCTTCAATATTTCCTTCACATACTTAAACTAAGAAACATGTATACCATTCCTTTCTTGATGAACTTGTAATGCAATAATTTTTTTGATCTCACCAAATCAAGACATCTCAAATTCTATACTCATTTGATCATCAAATGTCTTACACAACATGCCATTTCCTCCAAATTTAATGTCATCCAAAAATATCTTTGCAATCAACACCATATCATCAGATTCATATTTCAAATACAAATTACTGCTTTTACTTGTTATAGAAAATCCAATATTAACCAAAAATGAATGTAACCTTTCATGCCATGCTCTCGGTGCTCATTTTAGTCCATACAATGCCTTGTTCAATTTGCAGACCATGTTCCTCTGATAAGGTTCAATGAATCCTTTAGGCTATTCCATGTAGAATCATTCTTCAAGTATTCCATTAAGAAATACATATTTGAAATCCATTTGATAAACTTTGAACTTCTTGTTGGCAGCATATGCCAACAATTTTCTTACTCCTTCTAATCTTGCCATAGGTGCAAAAGTCTCAAAATAATGTATCCCTTCTTCCTGATCATAACATTTGCAAATAAGTCTCTCCTTGTTTCTCACAACTTCTCCATTTTTATTTATCTTATTTATGAAAATCCATTTTGTTCCTATCATATTCTTATTAGTATGTCTCTGTGATAGTGTCCATGTATTGTTCTTCTCAATATGATCAATCTCTTCATTCATATAATTTATCCAATATTCATTCTCCAATGAAACCTTGACTTTCCCTAGTTCAAAATTAGATATCAAATAGGTATTATCTCTTAACTTACTTCTTATCTTTACTCTAGAACTTATGTTACTAATAATTTGTTTAGGGGATTGATTCTCCCTCACATAATTTTTCTAATACAGGTTGAGCTCTCTAATTTTTATTATTTTCTTCACTTGGTAGGGATTGAGCTTCTTGTTCAATTTGTACTGTTTGATACTCAAGTAAAGTATCTTGTAACTTAGGTAATATTATCTGATGCTTGGTATCTCTTGGTTGTAACTTAGGTAGTGTGTCTAGTGCCTCTTGATACACATACACAAACTTTTTTAATCTTTAGGTTCCTTCTTTCTTTCCACTTTTTTTTTTTTTTGAAAACTCATCAATCCTTACATTTATACTTTTAATCATCTTTTTAGTATCCTTATTCAAACATTTATAAGCTTTACTCTTAGATGAATAGCCAAGGAATATACCTTCATCTCCTTTTGAATAAAATTTTCCATTTCTTGCATCCTTGTGAATATAAAACCTACTTCCAAAGATTTTGAAATAACTTACATTAGGTGTATGACCATACTAGAGTTCATAGCGTGTTTTGTTTGTTCCTCTCTTCAAGTGAACTTGATTGAGAGTATAAAAAATAGTACTAAGAGCTTCTCTCCAAGATATATGTGCAACATATTTTTCAATCATCAATATCCTTTCATAATAACAATACCATTGTGTTGTAGTGTCCTTAGCCTAGAAAACTATCTCTTAACACTATTCTCAACACAAAAATTCATAAATTCAATAGACATAAACTCACCACCTCTATATTATCTTAAATATTTCAATGATTTACTAGTTTCATTCTCAACTCTAGATTTATACCATCTAAAAATATCAAAAGAATGCGATTTCATCTTCATGAACATAACAATCATCATCCTAGAATTATCATCAACAAACAAGAAAGAATATTTGTCAATATAATAACTTTCTATACCAATAGGTCCACACAAGTTAGTACATGCACACATTTCAAAGACCATTTTAAGTGTGTTCCTTTCTTGAAAAACTTGATTTTGTCATCTTACCAATTTGATGTTATTTACATATAGAATTTTTAGGGTTTTGTATATTTGGTAAGCCTCTAAATATTTCTTTTTATTGACCTTCATCGTGTTCTCAAAGTCTACATGACACAAATTTTTATGCCAAAACCATACATCTTTAATTTTAGAAAATAAACATATCTAAACAATAGGATCAAAGATAAAATAAGTTACCTTTGGCTTACATCCCAGTTTCAATTAGATTTCCTTCATCATAGATATTGACTTTCTTGTTTTATAATTAAAACTTGAGACCCAGATCATTTAACTAAGAAACACTCAAAATATTATACTTTAGTCCTCATATCCAGTAAGCATCATCAAATCTAATCTTTTAATTCAACATTAGTGATATCGTACCTTTCAATGGACATGGTACATCATTACTTAGCTTAACAATTCCACCATCATTAATTTATTCAAATTTATTAAACTTAAGTCACCAGTCATGTGATGTGAGCATCCACTACCTATAATCCATGAATCATTCCTCGTAAAATGTGAAATAAGGGCAATTTCACTTTTATACCTTTCCTGACTAGGATCTTCCTTGATAGCAACATATACCATCTCAACTACTTCGTCCTCTTCATCAAAGCTAGACTCAACATGCTCTTCTTCAACAATGTAGCATGATTTCTTTCCTTTGTCTTTTTAATCCTTATTGTTCCTATACTTGTAGTCTTTTTTCTCATTTTTGTCACTCTTACTTTTGTTAGAAAGCTTCACAACAAAATGACCAACTTTATTGCACTTGAAATAAATCATGGGTAGTTTACCTTTTGTATTTACCTTTACCTCTTGACAACCTTCTTGCAAGAAATGCTTCAAGTTCATCCAAATCATCTTTGGATTTAGATTCACTTTCTTCCTTACTTTTCTTTTCTTTATTTGAGCTTCTAATGGTTAGTGAACATTTAAAAGCATTTCCAAGTTTAACCATACTATTATAATAATTTCTCAATTCAAATGCAGTCAATCAACCAACTAAATTGTCAAGGGTCAAAATAGTACTAGGCATAGCTCTTACTTATTGAATTATAGAAAATTTGATAGCATAAACAAAAAGAAGAGTTCTAAGAACTTTACTTACAATTTCATTATCATTGATAATTCGTCTAGTAGCTTTAATTGCACTTACAACTTCTTTGATTTGGTTCACATACTATGTAACATTCTCACTTTTCTTTACTATCATATCATATCCTTAAACTTTCATCTTTATCTCTCACCACATTTAGATCTCCACCATGTACAAGTGCCAAATTTTCCCACATCTATTTAGTATTTGTCCAGTTCTTGATATTATCAAACTCAACATCATTAAGTATAGATAAAATCTCAATCATTAACCTATTGTGCTTCCTCCTTTCAATCATTTGTTCCATTGTCATGGGAGTAGAAGGTGTAGTGTATTCATTATAAAACTAGTGAGTAATATTATATCCAATTCCAAATAGATGTAACCTCATTCTATCTTTTCATGATGATCAATTCTCCTTATTCAAATTTGGTACCTGTCTCTTATATATCTTTTAATATTTAGCTCAAGTTCCTTTAAACTTCTTTGTCTAAGCACTATGCTCTGATATCAATTAAAAGATAACTAAGAGTGTTGGGTGAGGGGGGGGGGGGGGGGGGGGGTTGAATTAGTTATGTCTAGTTACCCTATAGTGTCTCCAAACACTTTAGTACCAATTTTTTTTTGATAAATATCATAAGAAAACACTCTGTGTTTTCATTCAACTTCTTAGTTTACTCACACAATAAAATTACTCCAATTTTTTCATTTATTGTATCTATTATTATTGAATGTCACTAATATAACTTAGTTGTTACTGAGTTGTAGTTAAAGTATATAACATAATAATCAACTTGCAACATAAAAACAATCACACATTTGACACCAACATTTTTAATGTGGGAACTCTATCAAGGGAAAAAAATACTTGGGATCAACAACCCAAAATTCTTACTCTTCTAAAGTGAGCTCTACTAGGAGTCAACCTTGTTAAAGGTTTACATACACCTTGTTAATGTGACCTTGTTAGAGGACTTACATGAAAAGATCATCTAGACCTTGTCACTCCTTAATCCTGTCTAAAGAGTAGCCTTCTCTAAAGGACTTACAACCATCACTAATTGATGTTATACTATAGGATTTTAAAGACTTGTTAGGTCCACTTGGTTAATGATATTTTTCTTCTACAATGATTAGAAACTAATGATATAAAGTTATCTATTAGTTTTAGAAATGCCTTTCTTAATCATATCTCCTTTCTGATTGGTCTCTTTCTAATCTCCTCCCATTGATCTCTCACTGGGCTGATTCATACTTTCACTCTTTCATTTCTTCACTTAACTCTGATTTGACCTTATCCTTCACTCTACTTAGTTTAGCTGGATGTTCTTTCCTCTTTAAAAACTTTCCACTTTGATCTCCATCCTCAATATTCAATCAAAATTCAACCCACAATGTTAGTAACAAAAAAAAAATACTCAACTACTCCTTAAATAGTAGTCATTATGCTTCCACATTCTTCCAATTATTATTACTTAATCACAATCATCAATTTGAGATTCATTGCATGTAACCACTTAGAATTTTTTTTTTTCTCATGCTATTCTTCTCAAATTTTCATCATCATATCTTTATTATATTTTTCCAATTTTTGATCTTGTAATAAACTTTGACTCGTGCTTTTAAACTTCTCAAACATTATTTTTTTCCATCAAAAGTCAGCTTTTGTTTCCATATTTACAAAATTGTTCTCAATGTTACTTAGTAAACATAATATTTTACCTGGGTAAAACATCATTCTGTCACTACTAAACTCACTTAGGTTACACTAATTTTTCACTTACTTAGCCAAATACTTGACAAAAAATGTAGTCACTCGGTGAATACTGACTTCCTTCTTCAACCTTTTCACTTGGTGTAGCTTATATAACACATTACATTACAATATTACATGATTGTAAAATAATCAAACCAACATTACATTAACACTATCCAACTCATTCAAGTACCAATTGAATACCATACTTATCAAATATGTCTTCAACATACTTTGTTCAAATCCTCTTCATCAATCAATTTGATATAGCAATCTACTGAGTCAGCATAATGTATAGTCAACTAAGACTTGACATCAATGACAATACAACAACTGATACAAATATTTTACATAAATTTATAGCATTCTAAGTTGCATCATCAGGTTGGGCTAACATCAAAGAAGGTGATAAAAAATTGTACAAAAGAGAGATCTGATTAGAAAAGTAAGTTACATTCTATATAATAGTTTATTACTATTTTCTAATCATTATAGTAGATTAAATCCTTTCACAAGGTAGACTTAATAGTCTTATATGAAATCTCTTTACTAAGTACACACTTAGCATAATGTTGTAAAATCTTTGAAGAAGGTGGATCTTGGTAGATCTAGTTGTATACTCTTAATAGAGTAAGTCACTAGAAGAGACAAAAAACATTGTATCCCTAACAAGGACCATCTTACTATAGTAGTGATGGAGTTGTGGGTACTATACCTACTATAGTGTTCCCTCTAACCAAGGGTTTCTCCATGACCAAATATTTATGTTGTGTTATGATTTTATGTTTATGGTTAAATGGTTGATGAAATTTATATTATATAAATTTATTTTCATTTACAAGTCTTGTGGCTAGTCATAAGTGCTTACCAAGTTGCTAAAAAGGATAAGGGCACCATTGAATTTGTTTAAGGTCAAATTTTTAGAGGATAATGATTCACCCAACCCTCTCAATATCCTACATTTTCTACTAGTCCAAATATTTTTTGGAGCTAAAATGCATCTTCTACTACATATTTCAAGGTGAGTCTTTCATACTTTATTTTCTTCCATATTTTTATCTTAGATCTATATCTTAATTGGAAAAATTGTGTACACTTATCACCTAGATCTACATTGTTTAATAAAATAGTTCAATTTTTCATACACATTATCACACATGGGTCAAATAGTGTATTTCCTTATATTGCATTCTCCTTTACAATTCAAATTTAGAATTGCAACTCTTTCTCTTTTGGGCCTTGCTAATCTAATTTTGGTTATAAAGAGGAATCTTATTTGGGGTTAATATGTTTCCCTTTACATGTTCTTTCAATGGTCTAGTTGTGTAAAGTGGAGGTCTACATCTTATTAAACCATCTCCATTTTACCCCTAAACATTTTGGTGAACTCAACTTCTTTCCCCCTTCTTGTGGATTTTGAAGTTAGACATTTTTGATCTCCCCTATTTCCTTCTTTAAATTTGGTTTTTTATGAGTGTATCTAGATCTAGTTTGTATGATATTATTTTCATTAGTAGTGTTTAGATATCCTTTTGCATTATTTTAATATATATTAATTTTTATATATTTGCATTTTGAAAATAAAAAATTATTGCATCTAGTTAATTATTAGATTGCATTCTTTTATTCATTGTGTTTCCCTTCAACGGGGTTGTTATTTTTATTTTAAAACTATCTTCATGATATTCAAACATTCCATTTTATGCATATGAGGAAACTTAAATATGTTCTTTTATTGAGGCTCTCCTTCCTAAAGATGATGTTGATCAACCTTTGGATGATAATGCTACTATTTGGGGTGGACCCTTAGCTAAGGCCATGAATTATTCCCTTCTTGATGAGTAAACACTTACACACTTTGATTATAGTATTAGTGATTCTTATGATCAACTGATTTCTGTGCATTTCATTGATGACCCTTCTATAGTTGAGGCTTTTATGAGTTATGCTTGTCCTTCTCCTAAGACTACCTCAGTAGTGGAGAACCACACATTTTATGCTCCATTTTCCTTTTTTGATATGTCTCATTTCAATTTAGGTATCATTGGAAATTATGATTCTTATGACCTTTTCAAAAATTCAAACTTGGATCATAAGGATCTTACTCACATTAACTCTATGAGTGGTTTCCTGACTCTTAAAGATTAGGAAACCCTATATTTCACATCAACATCCTAGATTGTTGAATTTATCATCCCAACACACTTATTTAATGAGTATACATATATTGAATCTTTTTGTTTCAATCTAATTACATCTAAGATATTTTATTCTAAAATGCTTCATGTTTATTTTAAATTCATTTCTTATGTCATGTTTCATAAAACTTGAAATGTTGAATGATATATTTTTCATGATCATTTTACTTGATACAACCACACCCCTATTATGTTTCTTTGTGCTATTTTATATTAGCCTATCTTTTAGGGTCTCTTTATCCTACTTCGTGGGTAACACAATAGTCATTTACCTTGTCTCCTCACTTGGGGGAAAAAGCCCTATTTCCCCTTTTCATCTATATCATATGTTTCCTTTTCTCCATTTGTTGACTTGTTTTCCTTTTATATGATGACATGGTTTCTTGCATTCATTTATTATGATTTATTGTGGACTAACATCCTAAGTGAAATCTTATGTTTTATCAAAATCACATGTCTAATGTAAATCAAAACTAATTAGAGAAGTATAATGTGATTCTTCTTCTCTTCTTTTGTATGCATCCAAAATAATTTATGAACATGAATTCTCTTATAATTTGATGTTTTATCTAGAATGTATTTATTCTATTATTGAAGCAAGGAGGGGTTAAGCTTAAGAAAAATCAACTCAACTTAAGCCTACAAACATCCCTTGATCATAGTTACATATGGAAGAAACATACAAAAGGGAAAGAATCTAAAATTTTATTCAGGTGTAATTTAATCAACAACACATTGTAAATAAGGATTAGAAACTAGTTTCTATACTGCTATAACTATTAAAAGAAATCAAACAACATGTCCAATTGTGAGGCCTTCCACATTAAGGTGAACAAGAATTCAAACTATCATTCCTATCTTTCTACTTTGATATTATCTTATTGACACTTCCTTCTCCTCTTTGAACTACTTCTAATCAACATTCTTATATCCATCTAAGCCACAAGTCAACTAGTCAGACATTTAATTACATTATAGGTCCAACCATGGAAGAGTAAACCAAACCAAAGAAAATATAAACATGAAGTGATGTGCACTCTTAGGAGGATTAACACGTGTATAAGAAGTCAAATCCTAACTTTTCACACACCAACATGACTTAGAAAGCCATAAAAATAGAAACAACACACCTCACTGGAAGAGAAACACAGGAAATAGGGACCATAAAGAATGCCATAAAAATCAAGACATACAATCAATCAAGACTTGCACACTTAGGATGAAGATCTAAAATAGGTCCTTGAAAAGATGTTAATTTTGCATGCTACGAAACTAAAAATGTTAATGGCTACTTCATGAACAATAGACTGGTACAAGAAACAAGAAATATTTTATATTGATGCAAGATTTCTCCAACATCCAAGATGCTCCTACATTAGACACCTAGGGTCAATAAAGAACTGATGTCCACATCAAGCATTTATCATATTCTAACAAAATTCAAGAAGATCCAACTCAACTTGTGTAATCCATGAAATATCTTGAACTAGTTTGTCTTTCCACTAATCTAGGTATTCTATGTAGTTCTTCCCTTTGGTACTCTATCTTACTCTTCTATTTAGATTCTTCTCAATGTCCTCTTTTGACTTCCTAGGATAATTTGGGTTATTATTATCACCTAGAAATCTACTCTTCTTGAAGTGAATAATAACCTCATCAACAACTTCAAATGATTTGTGTCTTTCTTTTATCATCTCCTTCTTTATACTTCTAATACTATATTCCAAATTCTTTTTAACTTTCTCATGTAAAGTCCTCATGAAAATTGCAAAGTCCTCAACTTTAACACTCCTTGTCTCAATAGGAAATTCTCTCAACTCCATGGTTCCTCTAGGATGAAATCTAGTAACAATATCAAAAGATATCCTCTTAGTGTTTCTATTCACATAATTATTCTATGCAAACTCTACTTGTGCCAAAACTAAATCCCAATTAGTAGACTTATCTCCAACTAAACATCTCAAGAAGTTACCCAAACTACTATTTACTATTTCAATTTGTCCATATTTTTGAGGGTGAAATGTAGAACTAAACTTTAACTCTATAATCATATTTTTCCTAAGTGTTCTCTAAAAGTAACCAATAAACTTAGTATCTCAATCTGAAACATTAGTCTTAGGAAAACCATGTAATCTTACCACTTCATTGAAAAATAACTCAGCTACATGTAATGCATCAGAGGTCTCCTTACAAGGTATGCGATGGGATATCTTTGAAAATTGGTCAAACACTACCAAAATAGAATCATTTCCTCTCTTATTTATAGGAAATCCAAGAACAAGATTGATAGTCACATATTCCGTAGGTCTATTAGGTACAGGTAAAGGTGAATACAATCCCACATTATGACTATTTCCTTTTTTTACTTGACAAGTTTTGCAACCTCTAACCATTATCTGTACATCTCTATAAATCTATTGCCAAAAGTATCTCTCATAATTTAGTTTCATAGTCTTATCAATTCCAAAATGTCTAGCAAGTCCACCACTATGTTTCTCCTTCATTATTTTCTCTCACATAGATCCTCTACGTATGCATAGTTGAATTCCTCTAAACAATATATCCTCTTAAATAAAATAACCAGTCTACTTGTCACTCACTATTTGTTCCTTACAAAATTTCCAAGGTTCTGCAAGATCCTAATTAGTCTCATATAAATACTTTAAGTCATCAAAACCAAGAACCTCAACTCTCATCTCTGTCAACAAATATTGTCTTTAGCTAAAGGCATCAACAAATTTTTTCAACTATCAACTTTTATGCTTCAATAAAAAGGAAAAATTATTCAAGAACTCAACCCACTTCATATATCTCTGATTTAACTTATTCTAACTTCCCAAATACTACAAAGCTTTATGGTTAGTGTACAATGCAAAATACTTAGACATCAAATAATGTTTCCACTTCCTCAAAGCTTGAAGAATAGCATAGAGTTTCTAATCATAAATTGAATATTTTTTCTTAGTATCATTCAATTTCTCACTAAAGAAAGCTACAAGTCTTCCTTCTTGAATCAAAGTAGCTCCAATTGGATTTCCACTAGCATCAAATTCAACTTGAAAAACTTTACTAAAATCATGAAAGGCAAGTGTAATAAATTCATCAATCTTTTGTTTTAATGTTTCAAAAATATTTTGTGCTCCATGTGTCCATTTGAAATCCCTTTTATCTCCTCTCATAGTCCCAGTCATAACATTACAAATATAACTAAAATTCCTCATAAACTTCCTATTAAAACTAGCCAATCCATGAAATGATCATACCTCTAAAAAAAAATTTGGTGTACGTCAATCAAGAATTGATCTCACCTTTTCACTATCCATTTTCAAACCATTGACTAAAATTACAAAACCAAGGTATACAATCTTCTCTTTCATAAATTTTTTTTTCTTCATGTTAATCAACAACTTTTCTTCCTTCAATCTCTACAATAATTGTCTAATATGCTCAAGATTCTCTTCTTTTATATTATTTGATGTCAAAATTTCATCAAGGTATACAATCACAAACTTACCCAAGATTTTTTTCAAAACTTCATTCATCATCCTCATGAAAGTAATAGGTAAATTAGGTAAACCAAAAGGCATAACCAACCATTTATATAATCCTTCATTAGTCTTAATAGAAGTTTTCCATTCATCTCCCTCTTGTTGGAAATATAATGCAAGATAGGTAACTAAGAGGGGTTTGGGGGGGGGGGGGGGGGGAGTGAATCAGGAACTACTTAAACTTATTCTACTTAACCCACTTTGTTAAGTTGTCTAATCTACTTGCATGCAAGAAATATAAAGTAGTAAAGTAACAACACCGTAACAAAATATTTGGTAACCTAGAAATCCTCCAAGTAGAAGGTAAAACTATGATGGTGATAACAACTAGAATTCTTAACTATTGCAATAATAAAGTTGGAATGTTAAGACTTACAAATGATCACTTTTGGTGATCCTACTCAGTGAAGAGAAATAAGGACTATTAGGTCCACCTTGTGAAAGGATTTATACAATACAATTAAGTATGTACTCTATTAGGAGTTTTTGTAAAAGAATTTTAGGACCACCAAGTTAAAGGATTTGGGATTGATGCACCTATTATGATGAGTCAATGGATTGATCTCTTATGTGCAACTTTGATTGCCGATGAAGATCCTTTGAAGTAAAATGATCACTTAACTTTGATAGATGAGTCTCTTCCTTTGCTTGTAATGGTTGTAGCCTTCAAGCAATCTACTCTTCCATATTTTCTAATGTTCTTAAATATCATCCATCCTATATTTGGATAATCAAAATACATCATACTTATATCCATCTAAATAATTCCTTCATAGGCCAGATACAACATAATTAATTCCAAAAATAATTACCAAGTCAAATTAGTGTTGTAACTAGGGTCCAATGGATTACTCAGGAAATGTTGAAGATACTTGGGCAACACTTTCACCTTGCCTAACTATGGCACTCAATTAAAACTAGATGCTCAGTTCATACTGATCACTTGGTAGACACTGTTGACTCTGTTCATAGTGCTCTACCAAGTTGATCATTATATTGGAACAAGAATACTTTGCTTAACTTAGTTCTCAATAAAGCTCAATGGATACTATCAACTCGGTTGACACTGAATCTTAGTGGGAACTATCAAATTAGTTTACATTTCTTATTTCTTGGAAGGATAAAATTCATGAATTGGTTCCTTTGGGAGCTTAGCTAACACTACAGACTGGTAACTCAGTTACTACTATCTTTCATTATGATTAAGTGTTTTGACACTAATTGAGAATATATCTTGACATGAGATTAATAATCTTGGTGTAGGAGAACCTAGGATAGGTCATTAGGAAAAAATAAGATTCTTGATAAGACCTAGAAGGAATAATGAGTTATGCATGTGAAGAAAAAATGTGATGCATGATAGGAAATGAGATGTAATGTTACATTTATTGTCAATTAGGGGCAAAAGTGCAAAAAGTTGTTTTAGAGGGATAAATAAGAATAGAAGGGTAGTTGGGCATGGTAATAACATAAAAATTATCTAAATACCTTCCATTATTTATTTGGAATCTTAAGGTGAAGTTTTTCAAAGCCCAAGGTGTCAAAATGTAAAAGTTGTCAATTTTGCAAAAATTGCACATTGACTGCAATTTTTCTTGTCAAAGTTGCAAAGTTGGTTAAAAGACAATAGGAAGTTACCAATGAGTAGGATTTGGTTTAGTTTTTTGTGAAATGACTATGTAGATCCCTCCAAGTCACTTTTTCATGGTTGGGAGTTTTGGAGTTGTATTAATGCATACAATCGAGAAGCAAATCCATGACACTTTGAATGAAAGATTGAGTTTTTGGATTGGCATGAGATTGGATCAGTGATCTCACTTTGGCTTATATTTTTTGAATTGTAAAAAATTATTTCTTATTTTTCTTAGGTATTCTTAGAAATCAATTTGTGTTCTCAATAAATGTTTTACTAAATAGTCTGTTTGTTAGTCAGTAGTGAGGAAGACTTGGCTAAATGGTGTCTACCAACATTCCCCATGGTTGAAACTTCATGAAACCTTGAAGAATTATAGTATAAATATTTTATACTATGTCTTAGGAAGGATATATCCAAGAGCTAAGGGCCAAGCCATTTCCTTGGAAGCCCTAGGTGAGACAAAGTTGTACTTGGTTAGAAATTAAGCCAAGGAAACTAGTTTTCTTGCAAGGACATAAAATTTAGAAGAAGGATGTTATGGGATGTTAGAGAATTGAGTGGAGACTCTACGGATTCAAGGAGGATCATTGAAAATCCATAGTGAAGGAGAAAAATAAGTTTTATTGCTGACTAGTCTAAAAGTGCTAGTAGACCCTGCCAAACCCTCAAAAATTGGGTTAGGGCATGTGGTAGGTAATGGGAACCTAAAACCCCATGATTCTTGAAGGAATTGGAAAAATGTGTAACCATATAAAGATTGTTTGGAATCTTCTTGAGGAAATATTTGCATAAATCCAATTTTGGTCCATTAGGAGGGCTAATTGAGGGCTACTAGGGCAAACAAGAGTTTTTTCATGAGTTTGAAGGGATCGTATAGGAACCTAATGAATGGATTGTGGTAGATGAATGGAAAGAAGTCTAAGACACCCTAGGAAGATCCTCCAACCCTTCCAATATCAAGTAAGTCATTAAGGAGGCCTAAAATGAAGTTTTAAGCTAGTGTGCAAGCCTAAATAGGTATGTAAGACTAAGGAAACGTTATCATCTAATTGATTATGGTTAACTTGTGTAAGTAGGAGATACCAAGGAAGGTTTATAACTATCTAAATTACCCTAGACTACTCTTATCAAATTGGCATCAGAGAAAATTTTATTTTGGGAAATATTAATGTATGTTTCATAGTGAAGGAGAAACCTCCATAGGATCTACCGTGGTGACAAATGCAGAGTTTTCTAAGAAGGTTAACAAGATGGATGAGGAAAACCTAGAGTTGAAGGCTAAGATAACAACCTTAGAGACAACACTTAAGAGAGTAGCTCTCAAGATTGAAGTAGTGACCAATAAGGTCAACCAAAAGGAGGGATGTAAGAAGTAAAAGGAATAGGTGTTTGATGAAGAGGAGGCACCCACAACTAATCTTGAGATAGAAAAAGAATTATTTCTTATAGAAATCAAGGTATTAAATCATAAAGCCTTGGAAGGAGTTCCACATTTTAGTGGAAATTTGGATACTGACAATGTCTTGAAATGGCTAGAAGGCATGGAAAACTATTTTGAAAGTAAAAATGTGATTGGAGCTCAAAAGGTAAAAGTAGTGAAGTAAAGGATGAGAGGAGAAACTCTCACATGGTGGAAGTTCATTCAAGATGAAATTGTGAAAGAGGGAAAGAAATACTATGCAAATTGGAAGAGTACGGTAAGCCAAATTCAAAAAACTTTCCTCCCTAAAGTTTCTAAAGTGCATATGCATACCAAAAGGTAGAATCTCGAACAAAGGGATAATGGTGAGGCAAGTTATATCAAATAGTTCTAGAAGCTTTTCCTAAGGTCTAAGGTGCAAGAAGCTAAAAACATCAAGATACCAAGGTATGTTAATGGTTTAAGTTGGAACATCCAAGAAGATTCAATTGTGGAATCCTAACACAGTGCAAAAGTGTTATCAATTAGCACTTAGGGCTAAGGAATAGTTGCAAAAGAAACAAGACTTCAACAATAGAAGCAAAGCTAATGGCAGAGAGAAAAGAAATCAAAGAGGTAACTTTGGTGTTGGAAGAGGTCAAGAAGCTAGACCCCAAGGGGATAGTAAATTAAGTGAACCAAGTGGTTCAAGTAGTCCACATCATTGAAGTGGTGGATTTAACAAAAGAGGCAGAGGAAATAATAGCTTTAGGGGAAGAAATAGCAGCAAAGGCAGATGATCTTCACACTTTTCCACCATCAATTGTTACAATTGTAACCAACTAGGACATCCCTCTTATAGGTGTCCAGAGAAGGCTTCTACCCCAAGGGAAAGGAGGATGTCTTATGCTCAAGAGGATGGTGGTAATAAGAAGGCAATTGATCTCCCACTTGATTCACAAGAAGGTGAGAATATGATGTTTAGAAGAACACTAATAAGGAAGCCGATAAAGGAGGAGCCAAGCCAAAGGAGAGTCATGTTTAGAGTCAAATGCAAGGTGAAAAATAAGGTATGTAAAGTTATCATTGAATATGGGTCTACTGATAACATATTTATAGAGGAAGCAAAAGTAAAGTTAAAACTTAAAAGACTCCTTCATAATAGTCCTTATAGAGTCACATGGCTAAATAAGGGTCAACATGTTGAGGTGAAGGAACAAGCATGGGTTGACTTCAACATTGGTAGGTATAAGGAAATTTTTTTATGTGATATAATATCCATGGATGCATGCCATCTCCTTTTTGGGAGGCCATGGTAGTATGATAGAGAAACCCTATATGATGGTAGGAAGAATGTTTACAAGTTCAAGAAAGGAACATAGTACTATACCATTCAATATTTGTTAGAAGGAGAAAGAAACCAATTGGAGGGACCTAATATCCTAATGGTAAGTGAGAAAGAGTTCCTAAACAACATGAAGGAAGGGGAAGGCACATGGTATTCCATTATTGTCAAGCCACAAAATGCACAAAATACAATCATATCATAGTTTCCCAAGGAAGTGCATGACCTGATCAATCAATTTGATGACATTGTAAGTGATCAGAAGAAAACATTTCCACCTAAGGGAGCTATCAACCATAAAATAGAATTCATCCCTAGAGAATATTTTCCTAATAAGGAAACTTATAAGATGACACCTAGTCAACATGAGGAGATAGCCAAGCAAGTGCAAGAATTGTTGGATCATGGATTGATTAGGAAAAGTGTAAGCTCATGTGCAATGCCAACTATCATAGTGCCAAAGAAGGGAGGTCCTTGGAGAATGTGAATAGATTAAAGCGCCATTAATAAGATTACAATTGGGTACATATTCCCAATCCCAAGACTTGAAGACTTACTCAATTGTATGGGTAATGCAAAGTACTTGACCAAAATTAACTTAAAGAGTGTATATCATCAAATAAGAATTAAGGAGGAAGATGAATGGAATACAACTTTTAAGACTACTAAAGGGTTGTATGAGTGTCTAGTGATGGCATTTCCTTTGTCAAATTTCCCCCTCCACATTCATGAAAAATTGAATGAATCCAAGAGTAAGTATCCTTCATATGACCTTGAGATGTATGCCTTGGTCCAAGCCTTGAGGAAATGGAGGCATTACCTATTGCCTAAGGATTTTTTTGTTTATTTAGATAATCATGCCTTAAGATTTCTAAATTCCAAAGATAAGTTGAGTCACAAGCACATGAAGTGGGTGAAGCATATTCAGGCATATACCTTCACCATTAAGAAAAAAGAAGGCATTGCAAACAAACTTGTAGATGCACTTAGCCATAGGTTGCTTACTGTACAAGAAGTGAAAATTAGGAGTGTGGGAATTGAAAAATTTAAGGAATTTTATCCTAATGATCTAGACTTTTCTAAGCCCTATAAGGTATGTATTGATTATACTAACCATTTTCATCATGAGTATTCTTATTTCACCTTGTAGAAAGGCCTCTTGTTCAAAGACAATGAACTATGTGTCCCAAGTGGATCTATCAGAGAGAACTTGATCCAAGAGAAGCACAATGGTGCTTTGAGTGGGAATTTTGGACTACATAAGAAAATGGATTTGGTTCAAAGATTCTACTACTGGCCTACTTTGAGCAGGGATATGAAGAAGTATGTTGAATGTTGCATGGTTTGTCAAAAAGCCAAGGGAGTTACCACCAATGCAAGATTATACAAAACATTACCTATTCCTCAAAGACCTTGGGAATGCTTAAGCATGGATTTTGTGGTGGGACCACCTAAAAATAAGCAAGGTTTTGTCATTGTGGACATGTTCATCAAGATGGTTAAATTTGTGCTATGTAAAACCACTCATGATGCATGTGCCATTGCTTATTTTTTTCTTTAGGGAGGTAGCATAGATACATGGACTACCTCTTAGCATTGTGTCTAATAGGGAAACTAAGTTTATGATTCATTTTTGGAAGACTCTATGGCACAAATTGGGTACAAACCTTTCACTTGGATATGCATATCATCCTCAAATGGATGGGTAGACAAAGGTGGTTAATAGGAGCTTAGGAAGCCTTTTAAGGTGCTTGAACAAAGAATATGGTTAGAGTCGGGACCACATTATTGTACAAGTAGAGTATGCTTACAATGATAATATTAATTGATCTAATAGGAAGAGTTATTTTGAAGTGGTGTATGGAGTGCAGCTTAGAGGCATTCTTGAACTAATGGACATGAAATTAGGTGCAGAGGTCAATGGAATTGCTGAAGACTTTGCTCTTTCCATTAAAGAAGTTCATGATATGGTATAAAACACTTTGGAACATAATACAACAAAGATGAAGTAATAGGTAGATGCAAGAAAGAGGGATGTTAAATTTGTAGTTAGGGATTATGTCATGGTCCATCTTAATAAGCACAAGTTGTCCAAAGGAGAATCACACAAAGTGCAGATCAGAAAGTTGGGACCATGTAAGATTCTAGGAAAGTATAGGGCCAATGCTTACAAAGTTGGTCTACCCAAAGATATGGGCTTATCCACTACATTTAGTGTTGAATATTCGGAAGCATATGAGGGTGCCATTCCATCTTCCACTCTAGTAGAGGATGCATATTGACAAGACATTGCAGCTAATTTATCTAAGCCATCTACAAGAAAACCATAAGCTACGAATATTTTGAGTTTAAAGGTGAACAAGGTGACTAGGAAAAGAAAATACATAAATAATCTTGTGAAATGTCATGGGAGACCAGATAGTGAAGCTACTTGGGTTGTAGAAGGATATTTTAAGAAGTAGGGCATTGACCTTTCCCTTATTCCCTCTTAAAGTCCTACAACTTTCAATTCATTAGGGGAGTATGATGTAGGAGCACCTAGAATAGGTCTTTAGGAAGAAGTAAGAGTCTTGATAAGACCTAGTAGGAATAACGAGTCATGCATGGGAAGCACCAATGTAATGCATGATAAGCAATTATATGTAATGTTGAATTTATTGTCAATTAGGGGCAAAAGTGCAAAAAGTTGATTTAGAGGGATAAATAAGCATAGTAGGGTATTTGGAAATGGAAATGGCATAAAAATGGAATAAATATCTTCCATTATCATTTATATTCTTAAGTTGAATTATTTCAAAGCCTAAGGTGTCAAAATGTAAAAGTTTTCAATTTTGCAAAAATTGCACATTGACAATTTTTTCACTTTTGCAATTTTTCTTGTCAAAGTTGCAAAGTTGGTTAAAATACACTAGGATTTTGTTTAGTTGGTTTTGAAATGAGTTTTTAAATCCCTCCAAGTCACTTTTTTATGGTTGGGAGTTTTGGAGTTGTACGGATGCATACAATTGACAAGCAAATCCATGACAGTTTGAATGCAAGATTGAGTTTTTGGATTCGCATGATATTGGATAAATGATTTTGATTTGGTTTCTAGTTTCTTAATTATAAAATTTTTTTTCTTGTTTTTGTTAGGGATTCTTAGCAATCAATTTGTATTCTTAGTAAATGTTTTACTAAACTACCTATTTGCTGGCCAGTATTGGGCAAGCTTGGCAAAATGGTGTGTACCAGCATTCCCCATGGTTTAAACTACATGAAATATTGAAGAATGCTAGTAGAAAATTTTTATACTATGTATTAAGAAGGATGGAGCTAGCAGTGGAGGACCAATCCATTTCCTTGGAAGCCCTATGTGAGATAGAGTTGTACTCAGTTAGAAACTAAGCCAAGGAAACTAGTTTACTTGCAAGGAAATTTTTTTTGAAGAAGGGTCTTATGGGAGGTTAGATAATTGAGTGGAGACTCTATGGATGTAAGGAGGAGCATTGAAGATCCCTAGTGAAGGATAAAAAGTAGTTTCATTACTGACTGGTCTAAAAGTGCTGGTAAACCCTAACAAACCCTCAAAAATTGGGTTAGGGCATGTGGTAGGTGATGGGATCTTGAAACCTCAAGATTATTGAAGGCCTTGGAAAATGGTATGACCATATAAAGTTTTTTTTGAGTCCTCTTGAGGAAAAATTTGTACAAATCTAATTTTAGTCCATTAGGAGGGCTATTTGAGGGCTACTGGGTCCAATAGGAGTTTTTCATTAGTTTGAAGGGATCATATAGGAACCTAATGAATGAACTATGGTAGATGGATGGAAAGAAGTATAAGATACCATAGGAAGAGCCTCCAACCCTTGAAAGATCAAGTAATTCATTAAGGAGGCCTAAAATGAAGTTTCAAGCTAGTGTGCAAGCCTAAATAGGTAGGTAAGTCCAACACAAAGTTATCATGTAATTGATTAGGGTTAAATTATGTAAGTAGGGGATACCAAGGAAGGTTGATCAACTATCTACATTACCCTAGACTACTATCAAATCTCTCCCTTTAGTATTAATGACAAAAACACTTATCATGCTTAAGATCTAAAAAATGTCTTCAGTCAAACTCCCCTTTTGAATATGCTATATTCTGTAGCTCGGTTTGCATTGAAGACTCTATTTTTGGTTTTTCAAAATTATTTTTATGTTGTTTCTTTTTACACATCTTTCATTCTGTACATATTTCTTTTCATGTGTATAAGTATGTACATATACTTTCCCCCTTGTTTTTGTTACAAATGCCAAAATAGTTACAAGGTTATGCCAAAAAATGGGTTATGCAAGCTAGGTAATTGAGGGGGGGGGGGGGGTTGAATCAGGAGCCACTTAAACTTCTTCTAGTGAACCCACTTTGTTAATTTTTCTAATCTACTTGCATGTAAGAAACATAAAGTAGTAAAATAAAAACACCATAACACAATATTTGGTAACCCATAACCCTCCAAGTAGAAGGTAAAACTAGGGTGGGGATGACACTAAAAATGCTCCACTACTGCAGTAATAAAGTTGGCCTATTAAGGCTTACAAATTATCACTTTTGGTGATCTCACTCAATTAAGAGAAATAAGGACTATTAGGTCCACCTTGTGAAAGAATTTATACTATACAATTAAGTATGTACTCTATTAGGAGTTTCTATAAAGGACTGTTAGGTCCACCCAGTTAGGAGGAAAACCATTAGGTACATTATCATAAATGATATTATGAAATTCTGTCAAAAAGGTACAATCTCAGGTGCATATTCTAATTCATTTTGTTTTTCATTTTTCCTTGGATTCAAAGTATAGAATTTTTTTTATTCCTTCATTTCTCTTGTAAACTTATTACCCTCAACCAAACATACTTAGCCTATAGTAAAATTATTTTCATCCAAATTCTCTACCAAAGGTAACAATATTTGTTTCTTCCCATTCACCCAAATAGTATACTGATTGAATCTACAATCATGCAAAGCTTGTCTATCATACTGCCAAGGTCTACATAAAAGAATATGAAAACAATCATTAGACATAATATCACACAAGAACTCATCATGATAATTCTAAATTTTAAAATTGACAAGACATTGTTCACTTATAAGTAGTTTGTGCTCCTTCTAGATTCAAGCAACATGGTAAGGCTTTGGATGTCTCATCTCTGCAATTGTAAAATTTTAACCATTTCTTCAAATGTTGAATTACTAGAACTTCCACTATCAATGATTATTTTGCAACATTTTCCTATGATCTTACATCTGGTTTTGAACAATCTTCTCCTCAAAATAGGTTCCTCATCAATTTCTTCATTCTACAAGACCCTTCTCACCATCAGGTTCTCACCATTCTTAGGTTCATTAGATGTTTCATTAACTTCTTCACAAGTCAAAGTATTTATATTACCTCCAGTCTCATTTCTAGAGTTAGTACATTAAAAATTTCTATGACCTTCTTCTCCATATTTGTAACCAATACCTTAAACCAAGATCTTTCTTCCCTTCTTCCATTATTGTTATTGCTAGAGTAACCAATATAGCTACCTATAGAGTAATTACCTCTTTTACCAATAGGTTCATCCTTCTATCCTTTATCTTGCACTATATTGTCAGATATGCTACTCTCTCCATAAATTCTATCTCTACTTCTTTGAAATCTACTACCTCTTCCTCTCTGTCTTTGATCACATTTCTTTGTCAATCTTTCTTTAGCCTTCAAATAAAATTGACATGCTTCCTCCACACTATCCATCTCGGCATAACTAATCTCATCTTGAATTGATATCCTTATACCATTCAAATATCTAGCCACCTTTTCAACTTCATCATCCATATGTCTAGATCTGATATCCAATTTGTAGAATTCCTTAGTATATTCCTTCACCCTCATGTCCGTTTGCCTTAAATTTTGAATCTTCCTCAACAAGATAACTTGGTATTCTATAGGGAGAAACATCTTCTTCATATTTCCAAGCATCTTCATCCTTGTCTTGATCTTTTATTTTCCTCTCTTCTATCCATCATTTTGTAAATGACCTCGCTAAAGAGATGTATGACCTTTCAATTTTGTAACTGTTATTTTAACCTTTTTATTATTAGGATCACCTTCATACTTAAACTATTTTTCTATTTTAGAGATCCAATCCAATATTATAGTAGTTTCAAGCCTTCCATCAGAGAAAGAAACTTTAGCAACAAAGAAACAACTCTTAGAAGCATTTCTTCATCTTGTTCAACATCATGTTCAAGATTAGGGTTAGGTATTGCCTCTTCTTCATCACTAACATCTTTAAGATGTGCTCCTCTTCTTTGGGTTTTCTTCATAATGTCACCTAGTTACAATTTGCCTCAACATGTCCATTATAAAATTGTCTATATTTTCTCTACCACGAACCATCTTGTTAGTAGTTCCTACAAGATTGTAACCTTCTACATGTTATAGGTTAGATTTAAGATCTACCACCCTACAACTAATCCAATAAGGTTCTCCATGATCCAATCCATGAGAAAGAAATAACTTTTATATAACTTGATGTAGGGAGAGGACACGATTAAGTAGAATCAGCTCAACTTAAGCCTACAAAAATCCCTTTATTAGAGTTACATAGGGAAAAAACATAAAATAATGCAAGATTCTAGACTTTTAATTAGGTGTAATTAATCAACAACACATTGAACATAATAGTTAGCAACTGGCTACCACACAATTTTAATTGTTACAAGAAATCATACAACATGTCTAGCTATGAGGCCTTCTAGGTTAAGGCCATAAAAAATGAAACTATGGATCAATAATCCAAACTTGCATTCCTATCTTTCTACTTCAATATTCTCCTATTGACACTTTCTTCTCCTCTTTAAACTGCCTCTAACCAAGCTTCCTATATATCTAGCTAAGCCACAGGTTAGCTAGTCAAACATTTAATTACATTATAGGTCCAACCTATGAAGAGTAAACCAAACCAAAGAAAATACAAACATGAAGTGATACACACTCAAAGGTTGATCAACACGTGTCTGAGGAGTCAGCTCCTAACTTTGTAAAATGACAACATGACTTTAAAAATTGTGCCAAAAGAAATAACACACCTCGTTGGAAGAGAAACACAAAAAAAAAAGATAAAAAATAATGACACACAACTCAAGAATACGAATAATTAGGAGTTTTTTTCTTAGGATAAATATCCCAAATAGGTCCTCATCAACATGTTAACTTTGCATGCAATGAAAGTACAAGAAACAATGTTTACTTCACAAACAACTATATGGTACAATTTTTTTTTTTTGATTGATGCAAGATTGCTCCAAGACCAAAGATGCTCCTACACCAATCATTAGTTATCCTTTATACAATATTTTTGGTTCATGTTAAAGTAGGTTTTGAGGGGACCCAAAACCCCATAAAAAAACCATTATAAAAAAAGCATTCAATCCACAGTACCAAAGTAGCAGATTAAACTAGGTTTTACAAGGATATGAAACCTTAGTAAATAATATATTAGAGTATAGATCAAAATGTCACAACATGAGACACCAAAAAACTACTAGAAACAATAGGGACCAGAAGACTTGACCAAAAGCAAAGACCAAAACAAACAACTAGAAACTAGATGACTAGGAACAAAAAACCAAAAAATACAAAAAAGAGAGGAAAGAGCTAAAATAGCTCTTTAACATCCTTAGCCAGATTCTTCCTGATGCAACAGAAAAGACTAGAAGTCACCATATTCATATTTTTCTCACTATTTTTAACAAGATGAAAAAGTTTAAATTCATAATCTAGAAGTTTACTTGGTGTGTCTCCAACCTTTGCCTCCAACTCCATCCTTTTATTTTTCTCTATGTTTAGGCTTCCCTGTGGATCCCTAACCATGCTTTTCAAAGTGTTCATCTCATTATACATCTATGTATCAACCATGAGAGAAATATCAGCCCTCATTTTAGCTTTATGAAGAATTTCAATATTTCCCTCATGTTCCTCCCTAATCATTTCTTCAGGTTCATCAAATACATAGTTACCCTTCTTCAGGCCTTGCTTTGTATTAATTTCTTCAATCTTGGTGTCACATGGAACTATAAACAAATCATTTTCCTCCACCATATTCCCACCTTCATCCAACCTGCCAAAATTCTTGTTCACATTTAACAAATTTTCCATTTGTTTGTCAAGTTGGCCAACCAAGGTCACCTACAACTCTTTCTCCTTGTCATCATGTAGGTCCCCCTTCTTCCTTGAATCCTTCTCTATAAGAATCTCCTTCATAGGGTTCCCTTTATTATCTATGATCCCTTTTTCCTCCACTTTGCTAATATTTTTAATTGAAAGCTTATCCTTTTTACCCTAGCTTTTAGTCTCCTTAAGGTTTTTTTCCTCATTCCCTTTCCTTTTCTTTTTCTTAGTTTTAGGATTTTCAATAATATCATCCTTTTGGTTAGATACCACCTTTAAACCCTCATGAGTTTTACTCATAGATTTAGTAGAGGTGTCACCCCAGCTACCAGAGTAGGCCTCATTGTTGGAGCTACACCCTCCACTATTAGCAAGATTTTCTTGACCCTAGCCATCATTAAGATCCTTCTTCTTGTCTTCCCTAGATTTTGAGTCATTCTCAAACTCAGTTTCCATTTCACACTTTTTGACCATCTTCTTTCCCATACCAGTGACTAACTTCCCCTTTTTCTCAGAGGCCTCCACCTTCCTACCCTCAATTTTGGACTCATTATTAGAATTCATTTCCATACCCTAAGCTTCTATACCTTTTTTACGATCTTTGGAGCCCATCTTTCCCTTCTTAACAGAGCACTTCTCCATCAAATCCTTAAGGGTTGTACATTTATTATTCACATAAGACATTGACACCCCCAAGGCCTTATCCCTATAGTACTCTACAATTAGCATGATTAAACCTTCATAAAGAACATGTCAACTTTCTTTTTTGTCTGGAGCCTGAATCCCCTATAAAAGAGAATTATTGATATCATAGGGAAAAGTGATCTTATCCTTATACCAAAAATGGTTGAGGAAAAAAAAATCATAATTATGCACCCTTTTAGATCGACCATCCAAAATAAATTATTCAAGCTAACATAGGATAAAACTTCTTTCCATAACTCCTTAATCTAATCTAGGTCAAGAAAATCCCCCACTTTAGCTAATTTCTTCTCCTCCTCTGGTATTTTAGGAAATTTATTCAAAGTTGTATTTGAAATCTTAGTTTATTTATTAAATTTTATACCAATATTAGTGTTAGTTAACAGTTTGTTCTCCTATTAGGGTTTTTAACTTGACTCTTTTTAATGCCCAATATTTGGAGAAACCAAAGGATGTCACCAACAAATGGGTCAGTGATGTGTTATATTACTACGCTATGAATTACAAGGTAATAATCCCTTTAGTTTGAAAAGATATACTATGAATTGATGTCTTTATTTGATCATGATTTTAAAGGATAAGCTCTTGACCTAAGAGTAGAAGAGGCTACTAACCAAATTTCTTGTAGACACAAAGAATTTAGGAAAAAATGGATTAGATAACTCACAACCCCAAATGGAATGTTTTTTATAAGTTATCTTAAAGCCCTAGAATCTAACTTCTAATTAGAAACTATTTTAAGTTCTACAACCATGACTACTTCTAGTGATGCAGATACAATAGGGAGGTAAAAAAAGAACTAAACATGGAAAGTAAATGGAATTACCTATGCTGCAATCACCACAATGGAATGGAATCCAAGAGAAAAATCATAGTGCCAAATGTAATTTTTTTTTAGCCCTCAATGCAAACCTAATCTAACCTATGATTGGAACAACAAATGTGAATGCTAAATCAAGGAAAATGGAATTACCAACTCTCCACTATCAAGTTTTTTAAACCTTTCATTATCATCAGAAATTGCATTTCTAGTTTTGTTGTTAAACCCATCTATCACTAGGAATCCAACAGTCATATTATTAAAAATATTTAATTTGACAAAGTTAGGAATAAAATCCCAAATTTGTAGGTAGATTAATCCATTAATATATTTCATGATGTTAAGCCATAGTCCTATGATGACCCTGTAGACATATGGAAAACATTTGGAGTTTTGTAGCTAAAATGAACCAACAAAAATCCTCAATTCATGTTAGCATGAATGTTGATGATACTACATTCAGGGAGTATCTTTAGCATTGGAGAGTATCAATATGTTGCATTTCATGACTGTATTTATCATTGATGTCAACATAATATTATTTCTATAAAGATGAGTAGAATAGTAGACAAAGATCTTGATGGTACAAAAAATGGTTTGATTGATTGGTCATGCATAATTATTGACATGTATAGAATGATGTCATGATGACATGGTTAAGTGCACATAGTCCAAGTCAATGGTGTACAAAAATTATAACTGATTTACAAAGAGAAGTTCAGAGATAGAGTATTGGGAAATTAATTCTTGATTATTGTTGGCTATCTTACATCCTAGATGTAATGAAGAGATGTGCGATCAAGCAGTAATAGAGGATAATTAGATGATGACATTAGTGAGTGCACAAGGCTTAGTATCATACGTGTGAATTTTTGTATAGACTATGAGCCGAAAGTGTTATTATAATTGTAATTAAATTAATTATCTTATTTTAATTAATTGGGAAAGCCTCAAGGCCAACTCAAGGAATTATTATGAAGATATGGTATAAAAGAAAGATGTTTTCCTTTCTTGTAAAGAAAGCATGTGTATTGTGATCATTGTTCAAGTGCGAAGTGTGAAAAGAAGTAGAGTGCTTACTGAATGCGTGTAAGTGATCCAAGGGATTATTAGATGTGAGATTCAAGATCTAAAGGAGTAGAAGTCTGGTTGATAGGATAGAGACAAAGGAAGGAAGTAATTTTAGTTCTATTATTCTACAAAGAATAATATAAAGATCATTTAGATAGTGAGTTAATTGGTCTTACCATTGAAGCTAATTAGGTAGTGAGTCAACTATCTTCCACAACTCCTAATAGGGTTGGCACAACTCTTGATAGGGTTGGAATCTCTTAACATGGATTCAAAGTCTCCTAACAGGGACTCATATGTACTAACTATTGTAACAGACTCCTAATAGGGTCTATCCTCTGATAAGGAATATTTATATTAGTACATCATCTTGTGGGTACCATCCCCACTAGGGTTTTCCCTCTAATCAAGGGTTTCCCTAGATAACATATCTGGTGTTATTGTGTATGAGTATCTTGTTGTGGTTTTAGTTTACATTACTTATATGGTTAAATTTTTAAAGATTGTTAATTGTGATATTATTTGGATAATTGATTCACCTCCCCCCTCTTAGTTGTATTAGTGGACTATATATTCTAACAATTGATATTAAAGCCAGGTTCTTGAAGAATAAGCTTAACAAATTTAGGAGATCAATGTCAAATACATTTAGGAAGAATAGTCCAAGATTCAATAGGGACAACTATGATAGTTGGAAGGAGAAGATGAAGACTCATCCATTGTGCATGGGACCAAGCTATTGGATCTTGACAAAAAGTCAAAAGTAAATTGTTGAAGAAGAAAAGCTTAAATGATGAAGTGAAGAAGAAAGAGATCTATTCATGTGTAACATGAGAGCAAGAGAAGCCCGAATGACAACACTTCCAGAGAATGAGTACAATCAAGTAAAGTCACTTGTAACATCTTAGCAAATTTGGAAAGCTTTAGAATCTACTTTTGAATGTGATGATCATGCAAAAAGAATGAGATTATAGAATTGGATCTGTGCATTTCAAGATACTAGAATGATGGAAGATGAATTTTTAAGAAGTTATATTGGCAGAATATCAGAAATGGTTGCAGGTATTCACTCTCATGGTGGAACCAAGGAAGACAATGAAGTCATATAAAAGATCTAAAAAACTTTGACACCACCATTCAAGCCAATAGCATAAATGATTCAGTTAGCGATGTCTTGCACTAAGGATTTCACTAAGGAAACATTACTTCAAAGATTGGAATCAGCCGAAGTAGATTTGAGATAGTCTGGTGAACTTGCAAGAGTTGAAACAACCTTTAGTGCCCTAAACATTCGACCTAATTTGATAAGGAGTGCAACCACCCATGGAGATTTTGTTGGCAACAAAAAAGTTGATGAAGAAAAGAGGATTGAAGAAGGAATATCCCTTCTCATGAGAAAGAAAAGATGGTAAGAAAATATTTAAATATTGGACTTGTAATGAATTTGGTCATTATACATCTAAATTTCCTAAAAGAGAGAAAAAGTATAAAGGGAAGTTTAACCCTAGAAGAGATAGATATAGAAATTGGTTGTGTACAAATGAAGATGAAGAATCTGATGAAAAAGGTCAAAGTGAAAGTGACAATGAATTAGAATTTGTGGCTATCAAGGAAGATGATCTTGATAAAGAAATTGGAGAAGAAAGAGCTCTAATTACCCAAGTGGAAAAGAAGTTGGATTAGATAATTGATAGTGGTTGT
Source organism: Cupressus sempervirens (assembly GCA_028749045.1). Taxonomy (NCBI): domain Eukaryota; kingdom Viridiplantae; phylum Streptophyta; class Pinopsida; order Cupressales; family Cupressaceae; genus Cupressus; species Cupressus sempervirens. Next base: position 452,517,645 of record CM053783.1, read on the forward strand.
TCACATCACATGAGTGGTGATATGAATACGTTTATTAAGCTCAAGAATCATGATGGAGGTATTGTTAGAGTTGGTAATAAAGCAACCTATCATATAACATGAATTGGATCCACTACTCTTGAATGTAAAAATAACACCGATGATGTCTATTTTGTTGATGTATTGAAGCATAATTTGTTGAGTGTTGGATAGTTGGTGGACAAGGGTTATCTATTGCAGTTCAATGAGAAGACCTGCATTATCAAAGACAAAGATGGTAAAATTATTAGAACTGGCATTTGATCTAGAGGTAATTTATTTCAATTGAATCCTACTGAGATGACATGTTTGGTAGCTCAAGTGGAAAATAGTTGGTTGTGGCATAGAAGATTTTGTCACATAAAAATTTGATAATATTGTGAAGGTTAGTAGCACTTTTGCAGTCAGAGACTTGCCTAAGATTGTTAAGCTTGCTAATCTTGTGTGTAAGGAATGTATTTTGGCTAAGCAGAAAAAAGTATCATTCCCTAGAAAGAATTTTACTACCACAGAGAAGCTAGAGATCATTCACATAGATATTAGTGGCCCTTCTAGAACAAGAGGATTCTATGGTGAAAGGTTTTTTTATGATTTTTTTTGATGATTTCACTAGAATTATGTGGGTAGCATTTCTTAAAGAGAGATCTGAAGCTTTTGAGAAGTTAAAGATATTTAAGAATAGAGCGGAAAATGAATTTGGTGTTAAGATTAAGTGTTCAAGATCTGATAGAGGAGGAGAATTCACCTCTAGAGAATATAACATGTTTTGTGAAAAAAATTGGAATCAAAAGGTAGCTATCTACACCTAGAATACCTAAGAAAAATGGGATTGCTGAGAGAAGAAACAAGTCTATAGTAGAAGCTGCTAGAGCGATGTTATTTAAGAATGATGTTTCTAAGACCTTCTAGAGAGAAGAAGTTAATACATTAGTATATACTCTGAATAGATTACAAATTAGAAAAGGTATGGACAAGCCACTTTATGAACTATGGTTTGGATATTCACCATCAATCAAATATTTTATGATATTTGGGAGAAAATGTTGTATTAAGAGAGAGGATGACATTGGTAAGTTTGATCCAAGAAGTGAAGAAGGTATGTTTCTTGGCTACTCATTGAAATGTAAGGCTTATAGATGTTTCAATTATAGAACTAAGAAAATATTTGAATGCACAAATATAAGGATTGATGAGAAGTCTGGAACTAAAGAAAAGATGATAGAATATAATTCAGATGAAGAAGAGAGTAACTCTGGAATTGTTAGACAAAATGCTGAAGTTTTGTTTAAGACTAACAATGACTTGTAGAATGATGTGATAACTTTTGAGCATAGAGGAGAACAAAGTTCTAAACCTAGAGAAGAGATAAGAGTTGAGATGTAAACTCCTACCCATTACTAAAAATTGATAAGGAATAACCCTCCTAAGAAGATAACTGGAAGTAAAGACAAAGGTGTTATTAAAAGGAATAGAGTAAATGAGGAGGTATGTTTCATATCTCAAGTTGAACCCAAGTGCGTAGATGAAGCAGTTAAAGATAATAATTGGATCCAAGAAATGGAGGAAGATTTGTATTAGATAGTAAAGAATGATACATGGGAGGCTATTCTTGGATTATGCAGTGGACAAGATATTCAAGGTTTATTAGATGGATGTTAAATCTACCTCTCTGAATGGAGAACTAGAAGAAGAGGTTTATATTGAGCAGCCTAAAGGTTTTCCTTTATTAGAAGACAAAGACATGGTATGTAGATTGAAGAAATATCTTTATGATCTAAAGCAAGCACCAAGAAACTAGTATGCAAGGTTGGACAATTACTTGGCAAAGTTTGGATTTTCTAAAGGTACGACAGAGAGTAACTTGTATCTGAAAGAAATTGAAGATGGTTTGTTGATCATTGTAATAGTTGTTGATGACATCTTTTTTGGAGGTAATGATGAAGCTAGTCATAAATTTTCTAAGTAGATGAAGAATGAATTTGAAATGAGCATGATAGGAGAAATGAAGTTTTTCCTAGGTTTGTAGATTATGTAGAATAATGATGGTATATTCATTTTACAAGCTAAGTACCTAAAATATTTATTGAAAATATTTGGTTTGGAAAGTTGTAAACCTATTGATACACCTATGATTACTAGTCACAAGTTATCCAACAAAGATGAGACACCTGCAGTAGAGCATAAGAAGTATAGATCCATGATTGGAGGTTTGTAGTATTTGACTCACACCATACTAGATATAGAAAATGAAATTGGAATTGTAGCTAGATTTCAAGCTAATCCTAAAGAATATCATTTTGCAATAGTAAATATTTGGATATCTAAAAGGGACATCTAATTATGGAATTTGGTATGACAAATCAAGTGATTTCACTTTGTGCGCATATATTGATGTTGATTGGTCTAGCAATATGGGTCATACAAAGAGCACCAGTGGTGGAACATTCTTTCTTGGAGGAAGATTAGTTTCTTTGTTATGTAAGAAGCAAGATTGTATTTCACAGAGCACTACTGAGGCAAAGTATGTTGCAGCAAAAAATAACTGTAATCAAGTTATATGGATGAAGTAGATGTTGAAGGGTATTATATTTGAAATTGAATTGAAATATGGGTCAATGAGTTTGACTCAACAATCACACAGTTAAATCTTGACAGAAATATCACAATTTGACTTGCTATGGAAATTATCTCTTACTTATCAATTGAAGAACCTATTATCATTTACCATGATAACACAAGTACAATGAGTATGTTTAAGAATCCTATATTGCATTCTAAGACAAAGCATATATCTATTAAGTATTAATAGAAAAGGAGATCATATTAAAGTATGTAAGTACTAAGGATCAAATTGCACATATCTTTATGAAGCATTTTCCTAAAGATACATTTGAGTACTTGAGAGGAATTCTTGGAGTTATGCCCTTGCCTACTTTTGAATAGTTGAGGTAGAGAGTGCATTAGTCCAATGATATGAAGAACTATTATTTGACTGGACTGAATGATGATGCTTCCTATATGGGGGAGTATCTGGTATGTACTAAGTCATTGAGGACTCTTGGCATTTGGTATTGAACAATGTCTTTGGACATTCAAGTTGGTTGATGACTTGGAACAACTACTTGGTATTTAACAATTGGTACCTTGATATTGAGAGCTTTTATGTTGATGTCAATGAGGGAGATAATGTAATTGAAAAACACTTCATAAAACATGGGGGAGAATATGGATGAGATGAGGATAGAAGCAAAAACCATGTTCTACTTGGTATTCTTCGAACTTAGATATTTTTCATCTATTTTGCCATCAATTCCAAAGGGGGAGATTGTTAGCATGAATATTGATGATACTACTTTAGGGGAGTATCCTAAGCATTGGAGAGTATTGATATGTTGCATTTATGACTATGTTTTTCATTAATGGCAATATAACATTGTTTCTATAAAGATTGGAAAAGTAGCAGACATAGATCTTGATGGTATAGACAATAGTCTGATTGCCTAGTCATGCTGAATTATGGACATGTACAACATAGTATCTCGATGACATGGTTAAATGCACAAAATATAAGTCAATGGTGTACAAAAATTGTAACTAATTTATAGAGAGCAGTTTAGAGATAGAGTATTGGGAAAGTAGTTCTTGATGATTATTAGCTATCTTACATCCTAGATGTAATGAAGAGATGTACAATTAGGATGTGATAGAGGACATTAAAATAATGACATTAGAAAGTGTGTAAGCCTTAGTATTGCATGTGTGTATTTTTATATAGACCATGACTCGACAGTGCTATTGTAATTGTAATTAAATTAATTAGAAAGGCCTCAAGGCCAACTCAGGGAACTATTTTGAAGATATGGTATGAAGGAAAGATGTTTTCCTTTTTAGTAAAGAAATTATGTGTATTGTGATCATTTTTGAAGTGTGGAGTGTGAAAATAAGAAGAGTGCTTACTAAATGCATGTAAGTGATCCAAGGGATTATTGGATGAGAGGTTCAAGATCTGGCTACAAGATTTGAAGGAGAAAAAATCTAGTTGATAGGACAATGACAGAGGAAGGAAATGCATTTTAGTTCTATTATTTTGCAAAGATTAATACAAAGATAATTTGGAAAATGGGTTCATTGGTCTTGACCTTGAAGCTATTTGGGCAGTGGGTCTAGCTGTCTTCTACAACTGCTAACTGGGTTTGCACAAATCCTAATAGGGTTGGAATCTCCTAACAGGGATTCAAAGTCTCCTTATAGGGACTTATATGTATTGAATATTGTAATAGACTCCTAATAGGGTCTATCCTCTAACAAGGAATATTTATATTAGTACATCATCTTGTGGGTACCATCCCCACCGGGGTTTTCACTCTGATCAGGAGTTTACCTAGTTAATATATCTGGTGTTATTGTGTATGAGTATCTTGTTGTGGTTTTAGTTTACATTACATTATTGATACAGTTAAGATTATTTAAGATTGTTAATTATGATATTAGTTGGATAAATAATTCACCCCCTCTTAGTTATATCAGTGGATTATACATTCTAACAATTCCTTGTGTGTTCTTGTGAAAATCCTATGTTAGTGCCAAAACTTTCTTTTTATTTTCCAACAGATAGTTGATCTTTAAATTATGAGCATGGATCTGGCTCATATCAAATCAATAGTTGAGATTAAAAAATATTGTTTTAACTAACCCTCACATTTCCTTTTCTCTTATAAAGAAAATGGATGTCCACGATCTGCTCTGATCCTTTTAATTTTCTCCTGAGACATTAGTAGGGTTGTTCAATCTTGGTTGATCAAACGATATGTAACTGTACTTGAGTGGGCCCACCCTTTATGAAAAAATAAGACTAATAGATCCTTTCCATAATAGATGTGATGAAAAGTATGCCACATGTCCTCCTTCCATAGACTTTGTCAATACAAGATGACTATTGCCTAAAATTAGCCCCAAATTCATTCAGAGTCATTGATCTAAACTTTGTTGGATGATCAAGGTGCGTTGCCAGACTAGGACCATAGCCTTATGGTTAAGTGAATATCAATGACTTGTGATGCCATGAGAATTAAAGGCCTTGCATGTGATCTATGTGGGGTGACACGAATAGTTAGATGTGCACAACTATTAATGCTTTACTATGGGCACTTATAATTCCATCTTAAAACATCATCCATTGATTTGATCCCCATCTAAAAGTCATGACATGTTCTCTAGAGCATTTGAATTTTCATCTTGTAAATGTGGACTTTGGATTTAATCTACATTGTCAATTACATTTCAACAGGGTCTTTCACCACCTTTGACCAACTTTTTTTTCCATTGTTGGATATTTGAGCTCTTCCTTCTAACCAATTTCCATGATCTACATCATATCCTCTAGCCTTGATCTCAATGTTCTCTGCTACTTTTTTCTTTGAATGTAAGTGTGATCTTCTTTTTGAAATCATCTTGTCTTCACCATGAAAACTTGATCAAGGAATTAGGGTTTCAAAATAACTTCCCTCTTATCTAGGAAATAGATAGACTTACCCTCACTTTCCTAATCACATAATATCAATGAATGTATTAGATTGCTTTTGAATGCCCACTTAGGTGCACACAATGAGATAGATGAGAGGAGGATTTCCTTAAGGAAAATCTAGACACAAACAAGATATCACATTGACTCAATGCTAACCATAGAAGTTTGAAAAATAAGGGAACTCAAATCATGGCAACAACTAGTTCTATTTGGGGATTTAAGCATAAGAGTGCTTAAAAGGACCCTAACAATATTTGGTTTTACAAAACAAGGGGACAACCTAGAAACAAAAAGAATAGACTAATACACGAAAGAAACAACAGCTAACTAAGAAAGAGAACAACTAAGCTAAAGAAAATTGCATGAAAGAAAAACCTACTTAACTAGCTACTATGCAAGGGTTACCTACTTCAATTTTACATTTGATATGACTTTAAATCCTTTCCATTATAAGAACATAGAATGGATTCTCTAATGGGATACGCCAACTTGAAAGAGTTGTTCTAGTTCACTTACATGATTTGAAATGACCCTTTCCACAAAGACTAAAACTTGGAGTGCATTCCTCTTGGTTCATTCCTCTTATCCCACAATAGGACCAAATCACCTTCCCTGAATTTCCTTGGTCTCTCTCTTTTATCAAATAACTTTTTAACTGTCCCTTGATGTTTAGTGATTTTATCTACCATTTCTTCTCTTGTTTCTAGCAACTTGGTGAGATACAAAATCCTCTTTTCCAATCCATCTCTTCATATACCATCTTTAATCACAGTCTCCAATTTACAAGTGGAATGCTCTAGAGGCAATATCAAGCTAGCTTGTACTCCATAAACTAACTCAAAAGGTGAGATACCAATGAATCTTTTAGGTGTGGTCCTATCTTCTCATAAAGAATCATGTATCTTCTTATGACAACTTCTTTGATTATCTGAGACCAATTTCTTCAAGATATTAATTAGATTCTTATTGATATATTTAGCCTACCCATTTCCTTGAGGATAATAGTAAGAGGAATGACCAATTTGGATGCCATTATCACAAAAAATTAAACAATTTATGAGGAAGAGAAATAAGATGCATTGTTCATTATCAATTTCACAAGAACTCCAAACTTGACAAATATATGTTCTTTAAGAAATTCATATAGTACTTTTGATGAGGTCTTCTTCATTGGCTTGGCTTCCACCCATTTACTAAAATAATATGTAGCAATCAAAATGCAAGTGTCCTTGGCTTTAAGGAGAACTAATTGGGCCTATGCAATCTAAACCCCATTGGTGAAAAGGAGATTCAATCACCACTGGATTAAGAGGCAGAGTAGCTAGCTAAGGTTTACAAGTGAAAATCCTACATTTCTCACAATTGGCAACAAACTTATATGCATCCTTAAACATACCAGGCCAATAGTAGTATTTCCTCAAAATTTTGAATGCGGTGATAGTGGAATAAAAATTTCATCTACATGCTTCATCATGGAAAGATCTTAATAGCTTCACCTATTGCTCCTTATCAACACATCTTAGAAATGTACCATCAATAGCTCTCTTATAAAAGACATCATCATGAATTGCATACCTTAAGGCTTTTTCTTTTAGATCTCTCCTCTTCTTAGCACTTAATCCATCATGAAACTCACCATAGGTCAAAAAGTATACAATATTTTAAAAACAAGGATCTTGAAGGATAACCATGAGAACCTTTGGAATATCTTCTACATCAACTTGCTAATCTTCTGCCGAGGCTTTACAAAATGCATTTCCTCTCACAATTTTAGTTGACTTAAGTTTTATATCATAATCTTGGACCATTGCTATCCAAGATCCTCTATTATTTTAACCAACCTCTTGTTGTGTCAAGATACTTTTAAATACGTAATTAGGAATATATATCATTGAGTGAGAATGCAACACATAGAACCTAAAACTCTTGAGTGCCCTCACCACTACATATGCATGTTTCTCCATTTGTGAGTATTTCAATTCTTCATTATTTAATGGCATACTCATGAAAGCAATTAGGGCTTGTATTCCTTCATTATTTTACTACATCAATATGGATGACATGGTATGCTCTAATGCATAACAATATATGGTAAACACCTTAGTATAGTTTGGATGAACAAGAATAGGGGATTTAGCAAAAGAATCTTTGATGTATATAAGATCCTCTTTTCCAATATCACTCCATTTGAAAGCTTTATTAACCTTCATCATATCTACTATACAACTAGCTATTTCAAAGAAATTAGGCACAAACCTCCTCAAGAAATTTACCTTACCAAAGAAAGACTTTATTCTAGTCTTTCTAAATGGAAAAATTAATTGTTGAATGCCATAATTCTGTCTGGATCAATTTTCACCCCTTCCTGAGAGACAACGTGACCAAGTAGTTTACACAAAAAAATTAATTTCTTGGGATTCAGTGAGATACCATGATGTCTACACTTTGTAGCACTCTTTCTAAGTCTTTGATGTGATCTTCTCTTTTCTTGGAAAAGACTATCAAATCATCAAGGTACACAACAATTATTTTATCCTTCAAATTACCAAAAGCCAAATTCATTGCACGTTAAAATATTGCATGTGCATTAATTAAGCCAAAAGGCATCCCACTATATGAAAAATTACCCCAAGGTGTGGTGAATTCTATTTAAACTAATCTACCTCATCTACTTGAATCTAGTTACACCCTAAAAAGCCATCTAACATACACATCATCTTTGACCCTGTAATAGTCTACAAGAGGTGATCCATGGTGCATAGTGAAAAGTTATCTTTGAGAGAAGCCTGATTTAGATTTCTAAAATCCACACAAATCCTTATCTCTCTATTTTTCTTCCTCACTAGCACAATGTTAGCTACCCAAGTCAAGTACTGAATAGGGTAAATGATCCTAGCCTTCAACATTTTATTAATCTCCTTAAAGACCACTCCTTCAACTATAGGGTTGGAGTTCCTTTGTTTCTGTTTGAATCATATTACTCCAAGCTTAAGGGGGATTTCATGTTTGAATTTCCCATCCATGAAAATTTTAAGATCTTCATAGCTCTAGCAAAATACATCATTATATTCAATGAGTAATTTTTCAATTTCTACCCTCTCCTTTTGTGTGCAACACTTCCCTATGTTTATCATTTTTGGATTGATTTCTATCCCTATATTTATTCCATCATAATCACCACAATATTTTCCTTTCTTATCTCTTTGTTTCTTAATGTATACATCATGTCTATCAAAAATATTTTCCAAAGAAATTAGATGGGACATAATATTTTTACCTTTCAATTGGAAGGCTCAGGAGGAAAACTCACTCAACTGAGTTACTTCAAGGGGCATCATACATCCTCCAAGATCGAACTTAAAATTGTACTAGACAAGATCTGCACTCATTCTTTATGATTTCCAAACAAATCTGATTTCATGATACTGGAAACTTGATGCTACATAACCAACCACTACATATTGTCATGAATCCGCTACCGAACTCCTCTGCAAAAACCTGATAGTATCGGGTTCCTTTAAGCTACATGGAGACGCCTTCACAGATTTACTATTCATCTTCTGACAATCTCTGCAAGGGATTCTGGTGGTCCACGATCAATTTAGGGTCGTGCAAGGATCATGTTCTACCACTGTTACGGTAGTCTGAGTGCGAGATGCATCCTTAATCCCTTTCAAAATATATTCACGCTCTACTTCGATGCCCGTCTTTAGATCTGCACCATCTTAATCCATCACCATTGCATGGAAACTTTTCTATAATGACCTACTCACGAACTTCTCTCCTCAAAGATCTACATGCAGGCTCCGCATGGATGGCAGTCGAGTGCAACTAGATCATAAACTCTATGCTTGAAAACCACAATCTCAAAACCGTATATCATAGTATATCTCATTCAAATTTGAATCACAACTTTGGATCATCGATTTTTGCATGAAAAGAAAAAATTTATTGCCTTCACTCCAAAATTCGATGATTCCATGATGGTGGAGATCGAAAATCTTAGCGGTTTGGGGAGTTTTCAGAAAAAAATGGCAGCCTCTGCATGTAGAAAAGAAAAACCAGAACCTACCTTATTCCTTTGAATGTCAACGGGACGTGTGATAGAAACAAAGAGAAAAGTAGAAAAACCATAGAAGTTTTTAAGAAAAATGACCCTTCCAAAGCTGAACTTTTTAATCTCCTGCAATTATCGATTTTTTTTTCAATGAGAAGATAAAAGAATGGTTTTGAATCCAGTCCACTGAAACTTGCACAAAAAATCATTACATTTCTCTCCAAGTTTTTAGATGATTCTCTTACATAGCCGACTGGCTTTATTTAAAACTGATTCTCTTTTCCTAATTAAAGGATGTGCAACCTTTTTTCATCTTCTATCCAAGAAAAGGGTAAGAATTCAAAATGTTCTTTTCTTACTAATATTAGATAGTCATTTTCTAAATCAGGGATATTCCAAAAAAATTGCCTACTACCTATTATTGGATTCTGACAATCATTATCTACGAATTAAAACTATTCTAATTTAAAAAAACCTACACCTGGTCCTAGGTGGCTATATCTGGAGAGCTCATCGAACTGCTACTCTAAGTATGCCACCACATGTAGGATGTTTATTGAAAACATTAAATTTAAAATACACACACAAAACATAAACATTTCTTATTCTATTTTTCATTCTGCTACTGCAGCATACCCCCCTGTAGAAAGAATCTCAAGTCCACTTGAGATGAGGTGTTGTAGTGATAAACTGTGCTTGTTTCTTTGTTCCTCATCCATCTGAATATCTTTTGTTGTAGGGATGTTCTTCCATATTACTGGATACTGAATATATTGTCTCCTTGGAGTCTTTTTAGAAATATCTGCAAAAATAAATGTTAGAAAAGGAAAACCTTTCTTCATATTTAGTTTAAGCTTATATTCATCTTCCAGTTGCAATCCTGCATTTTCTTGTCTTTGAATCCCTTGGATTTGTCTTTCCTTCATCTTAATCTTTGGTTTGTCTCTGTTTCATAACATAAAAACTATTTGCTGCTGATCATTCATTTCCAGTAACAACTTTATCCCATGTAAGATTTTTACTACTACATACATTTGTGATTCCACCAAATAGACTTTCCAATTAAATTTCTCTTTGTTGTCCTCACAAACATACCACATCTTCGTACACAGAGAATATGCAAAAAATTGATCCCGTTTGTAACCCTTAACCAACTTTTCTATAGTCTCTTCTTTTGGAACCAAATTAGATTTCTCAATCTGAGTTTCTTCAACCTTGTCATAAACACAATCATAATTTGTTACCTTCTCATAAACCCATTCAATCTCAGCTTCTATTTTCATAACCTCATTAGATATCTCTTCTTTAAAAACTTTGTCATTCTAAGTCTCTATACTACCACCATTCCTTTTCCATTCTTCCATGATGGCTGCAAAATCTTCCCATAAATCAGATTCTTCTTTAGAACTTGCAGTTACACATTCTTTAGCTTTATCTTCATGCCATTCCTCTTGAAATTTCACTACACTATGTGATTTTAGGGCTTCATCATTTTCCTCCAAACTTTCTTTCATATGAGTACTTTCTAGCATTGTACTCTTCTGTATTTTCAAAGGACACATTATTGTTCCAACCATAACTTTATCACATTGAAATCCCATAGGACTTTCCTCTTTATTCTTCTTATCAACATTTACTTGCTGCACTCCTTCTTTTTGCATTTTATCTTCTCTCAACTTAGCTTCATTCTCTTCACGTTTCCTTCTCAAACTTTTTATTTCCTCTTCTATCTTGTTTACCTCTTCTCTTTGTTTTCTCATTTCTTTTTCCTCTCTTTTCTTCTTTTCTATCACTTCCACCTTCAAGTTTGAAGACTCCATCTTTGAATTTTCTTCCCCAGTCTGATTTTCAGCCTCCTTCTGTAATTTATCTTTGAGTACACGAACTAGTGTAAATAGTGGATACGTCTTCCCTTTTACCTCTTTCAAGAATTATTTCTTACCCATCATCATAACTTTGGCTTCTGCGGCTTTTGATTCTTCTTGACTTGGCTCAACTAAAGGTATCAGTTCAATGAACTTGCCATTCTTTGTAATGGTATATGTATTCTTCACTCCATCATGTTGTGCCTTGAGATCATATTGCCAGGGTCTGCCAAAAAGTAAATGGCATGCATCCATATTAACAATATCAAACAATAATTTGTCCTTATAGGCTCCAATCTAAAATTCCACCCAAGCTTGCTCTTTTACTATAGTATGCTGCCTTTTATTTAACCAAGATATTCTATAAGGATACAGGTGTTGTATTCTTGGTAGCTTCAACTTTTCCACCATTTCAAGAGACACAAATTTTTTTGTAGAACTAGAGTCTACTAGTACCTTACAAACTTTTCCTCTAGATTTATAGGTAGTTCTAAAAATGGACTTCCTTTGTGGTGGTTCTTCTCTGACAGGCCTTTTCAATAGTGTTCTTCTCATCATAAGTGCTTCCCCTTTTTTCGGATAACCATGATTGTCTGAATCTTCTTGTAAATCCGCTTCTTGTGCCAGATGTATTCTTCTTTCACCATGAGTACTAGAGCTTGCTTTTGCTGGACATTTGTGTGCCATATGACCTTCCTGATTACAATTGTAACATCTTATTGGTCCATTCATCCTTCCTGGTGATCTTCCTCTGAAATTTGGCCTTCTACCTATGAAACTTTCTTTGAAATTATCAAAATTATTAACTTCATTATGCATCTCTATCTGTGGCTGAAAATTTGGACTCCTTCCTGTAAATGTACCTCTTCCTCTGAATGGTTGTCTTCCTCTGCCTCTGTTATTATTTTCTTGTCTCCTTTTGATTTTCTCTTCCACCTTCAAAGCCAGCTAATAGCATTTAGCGATGGTGTTTGGACTCAGCAACTGCAACTCTTCTTGTATGTTCATTCTCAAACCATTTAGGTATCTTGCTACCTTGATACTCTCAGGTTTTGAAAATTTTGACCTTAGACTTAACTTCTAAAACTCTTTTGTATAAGTACAAACATCCATATCCCTTTGTCTAAGATTCTGCCTCTTCTGATACAACTGTACCTCATAGTCTTCAGGGAGATACATCTCTCTTATTATTGACACCATCTTCTTCCACGAATAGATCTTCCTCTTATCTTCCTTTACCCTTTCTTCTTGCACAAAATTCCACCATGTAAGGGCTGCTCCCTTCACTATGGACTTAGCCAATTTAACTTGTTGTGACTCTGAAACTTTCTCACATTCAAAATGATTCTCTAAGGCTTCAATCCATTCCAATGCTAATTCAGCATCCATCTTTCCTGTAAACATAGGTAAATCAACGAGTTTTCCTCCCAAAGCCTTTAAAGCTTTAAAAAATGGCCTCTCGTTCTTAGCTATTCTATCTTCTTCCATTCCTTCTTTCATATCTTTCTTCTCAACTACACTCTGCATATATTCCAACTTACTGGCTAGTTCTACCACTATCCCCTTCAACTCTCTATTCTCGTTCTAGAGAAGTTCTTCTTGCTCCTCGACCTTCTTTGCTAACTCTACATTGGTCACCATCTCGCTTGACCCTGCTGAAGAATATTTATCAGGGGTGTTCAACATATAACTTCACAACCTGCAACTCTTTGGCTCTGATACCAAAAATGATGCAGAGCCACACCTTGGAAGGCTCAGGAGGAAAACTCACTCAACTGAGTTACTTCAAGGGGCATCGTACATCCTCCAAGATCGAACTTAAAATTGTACTAGACAGGATCTGCACTCATTCTTTATGATTGCCAAACAAATCTGATTTCATGATACTGGAAACTTGATGCTACATAACCAACCACTACATATTGTCATGAATCCACTACCGAACTCCTCTACAAAAACCTGATAGTATTGGGTTCCTTTAAGCTACATGGAGATGCCTTCACAGATTTACTATTTGTCTTCTGACAATCTCCACAAGGGATTCTAGTGGTCCACGATCAATTTAGGGTCATGCAAGGATCATGTTCTACCACTGTTACAAAATTCTGAGTGCAGGATGCGTCCTTAATCCCTTTCAAAATATATTCACGCTCTACTTCAATGCTCGTCTTTAGATTTGCACCATCTTAATCCATTACCATTGCATGGAAAATTTTCTACAACAACCTACTCACAGACTTCTCTCCTCGAAGATCTACATGCAGCCTCCGCATGGATGGCAGTCGAGTGGAACTGGATCATAAACTCTATGCTTGAAAACCGCAATCTCAAAACCGTATATCACAGTATATCTCATTCAAATTCGAATCACAACTTTGGATCACCGATTTTTGCATGAAAAGATAAAATTTATTGCCTTCACTCCAAAATTCGATGATTCCACGATGGTGGAGATCGAAAATCTCAACGGTTTGGGGAGTTTTCAGGAAAAAAATGGCAGCCTCTGCATGTAGAAAAGAAAAACCAGAACCTACCTTATTCCTTTGAATATCAACGGGATGTGCGATAGAAACAGAGAGAAAAGCAGAAAAACCATAGAAGTTTTTAAGAAAAATGACCCTTCCAAAGCTAAACTTTTTAATCTCCTGCAATTATCGATTTTTTTTTCAATGAGAAGATAAAAAAATGGTTTTGAATCCAATCCACTGAAACTTGCACAAAAAATCATTACATTTCTCTCCAAGTTTTTTGATGATTCTCTTACATAGCCGACTGGCTTTATTTAAAATTGATTCTCTTTTCCTAATTAAAGGATGTGCAACATTTTTTCATCTTCTATCCAAGAAAAGGGTAAGAATTCGAAACGTTCTTTTCTTACTAATATTAGACAGTCGTTTCCTAAATCAGGGATATTCCAAAAAAACTGCCTACTACCTATTATTGGATTCTGACAATCATTATCTACGAATTAAAACTATTCTAATTTAAAAAAACCTACACCTGGTCCTAGGTGGCTATATCTAGAGAGCTCATCGAACTGCTACTCTAGGTATGCCACCACATGTAGGACATTTATTGAAAACATTAAATTTAAAATAGACACACAAAACATAAACATTTCTTATTCTATTTTCCGTTCTGCTACTGTAGCAAAATACATCTTGATATTCAATGAGTAATTTGTCAATTTCTACCCTCTCCTTTTGTATGCAACACTTCCCTATGTTTATCATTTTTGGATTGATTTCTATCCCTATATTTATTCCATCATAATCACCACAATATTTTCATTTCTTATCTCTTTCTTTCTTAATGTATACATCATGTCTATCAAAAATATTTTCCAAAGAAATTAGATGGGACATAATCTTTTTACCTTTCAATTGGATCATATTTGGTTCTAATTTCATTTTGTCATTTGTCAATGGATCACTACCTGAATTAGTGCTTCCTTCAAAATATAGGTGTGCAAAAGGTTCTACCCCTTCAATGAATTATTGTATGTGCGTGTCATCATCAAACACCTACCAAGAATCTTTATTATCAAGAACATTGGGCCTGAATAGATCTTCCACTTTATAGATTTGATCTTTGAAGTTAGGATGTGGTAGGAGAAAAGATGTAGAGACTGCCAAATAATCAACTCTTAAATTCAATCCCCTTGGTACTACTAAAATTGAGAAAGCACTGAAACTTTTAATCTCATCCCACACCTTATTATAAACTCAAGAGGTGTCACACTCTAAACCCTTCTATCCAAAAAATTCCATGAGTTCAAAATGCTTGGATGCTAGCTTAGATCTCCTTAGCCACAGAGTGCAAGAAGGTAAGTTTCAAGTATGAAGGATCTCAGCTGAGCCTTAGAGATAAAGTTCTTGCTAGTAAACCATGCAATGGGAGGTTCTCTAAGACAAGAGCAAGAATGTAAGTGTCTACAATGAGAATTCTCAAGGATGTAATGCAAGATGGAAGCTAAGCTAGGATGAGAATGCAAAGTATAGCAATTTTAAGAATGGATGAGATTGTTACAATCCAACTAATTACTATGTGAGATAGATTATTGCAAAATAGAAGCTAAAATAACATGAAACATGAGTCTAAGCTAAAATGTCATGGCATGAGAGAATGAGACATGATATGAGAAGTTCTCCACAAATCTCAAAGGAAACCTGTTAGAAATCCTACAACATAACAATATTCAAATGAGGATGGATCCTTTTAGTGGGGAAACTTTCTCCCTTTTAAATTCATATGGATGGTAGAGATCAAGATGAAGATGATGGATGATCAATGAAAGAATTCAAAAAGAGGAGTGATCCATGTGCACACACAAGTCAACCAATAGAATATAAGTTGACTTGTCATTTAAGAGAAAAAGTCTCAAAAGCCTTTTCTTTTAATTGTAAAATAGAAAAAGGACTTTATGTGTGCACTTTAAGTGGGTTAGAAGAAAGGGGTATTTTATTTAATTAAAAGGGAACATGTTCTTTCAATCAAATAATGAACTTAGGATAGCATAGTTAAACTATAGTTTATAATCAAATTAATTGATTATTAGCAATTTGGTCTAGGTAAATGATTAATTAAATTAGCCAAAATGTTGAGAAGGGGGCTAATAGTCTAGATGGCCATTTTTAGGTGATTACATTTGATCTCTTTGACTAATGCATGATCAATCTAGGAACACATTACATTAAAGAAAATAGAAGACAAGTAGGCAATGATAGATATATATATCTAATTCTAAAGAATGAAATGCAGAAAGAGATAACACATCCTAAATGTATAGCCTTATAGCAGTAGTACTGAACACTAGGAAAAATATGATGTTAGAATTCAAGAAGAATGCTAACACCTAGCAAAGTAGATAGATCGAGAGCAAGTAAAAAGATCAAACAAATGCTCCTAAGAAATAGATAGTTGTAGCAAGCGATGATAGAGTATTTCTGCCCCCTTAGGATCAAAATTGAAATGAGGTAAGGGGATTTGGAAATGACCTAGATATGAGTAAATTGGAACATAATAATGTCCAAGATGACAAATAGGTGATTAGACCAAAGAGTGACTATTAAGGAGTGACAGAATGCTCTAGTTTGACTAGAGTTGATCACAAAGGATACCTCATAAAAATTAGGTCAAATCAAGTAGAAAGATGATTTTAGACATGAAAAGGTGAACTTGAGTAGATATGAAGTATGGAAATGATAAAGACATGAAGGAATGAGGATGCCCCAGTGATGATTCAGAGATTAGACCTTAGAAGATCAGCTAACTGCTTAGAAGAAGGTAGAATTTTAGAATGCAATTTTGACTATTAAGATGGACTCAAATTTTGATTTCAATCCCAAAAATGGATCTAGGATATCAAAATTAGCTAGGGGTGCAATTTTCATAGAATTTTGAGGAGTTTGAAAATTAGGTCAAAATGAGGTTAGAGGCTATAAAAGGGGCCCAAGTGTCATTTTCAAATCATTTTGTTTTTTGTGATTTTTGAGAGCTTGTGAGTTGTTGAGAGAGCATCATGGCTTTGGCAAACATTCTGACTCACCAACACCTTTTCAGTGTAGTCAGTTGCACAACTGGCTAGACCACTATGGGGTATCGGCAAGTGAAAACTTTTTTGTCATTTTTTCAAGCTTTCTGGGTCTTTTTTCACACATTTTAAGAAGTATAATACATAATATTGGGTGATATTTTAAAGGTATCACTTGGGTACTTTATAAAATATTGTAGGATATTTCGTATCATAAAATGTATCACATAAGTGTATTTAGGTGTGTCATATGGGACATACCCATTTATTGCCTGGACTAGTGCAAAATATCACACGATAAAATTGTATCACACTTCTTTAGAAAAAGTATCGTACGATATCACTCCAACATTTTATGTCACCTGTATGTAGGAAAAACTATCACGCAACCAATTTTTGAGCATTTTTTCATTGATTTTTGCATTGTGATCATGTTTGTGATGTGTTACTAATGTTTACATGTCATGTATTTGTAGGAGGTATTTCAATCACTTCTTATTAGAGCCCCCAAAGTGGCGGGGTTGTGAGTTGTACAAAATTTGACCGATGGTGAGCTTGCTGCTATATTGACCATGGGATTAAGATGGGTTATATGGATGCCCCATATATGGGTGAACCATGGGCTATTGACCACACTTGTTGAGCAGTAGCATAGTGAGCATAAAAAATGTCACTTGCTGATTGAAGAGGCCTTTATCACATTAGAGGATGTGTATCACATTCTTTGAGTGCCTTGTTATGATGATCCAATACATTATACATTTGATTGCCTTGTTGTGTTTTTTCAATTTGATTTTGATGCAAGGTGTACTGATGTCAAGTTTGGTTATGTGTCATAGGTGTACTATGATCAGACCTTGATAGAGGGGTGAGTAGCTATGCATCAGATGTTTTTAAAATGTTACTATCTTAGACTGCCATCTAAGTTGGGAGTGACTCATTGATGAGTATGGTGCAGATTACCCTCTACCAAGCTTGTTGTGTTCTCTGGTAGCTCAAGCCTTGGTGACAGATATGAGCTAGAAGGGCTTCCAACTAGGATGGGGTCGATTGGTGGTAGATTTGATTGCACAACCATGCAAGATGGCATGGGAGCTAGCAATACTAGCAGATATGTACCATGAACTTCATGAGATTTGGTACCATGAGGGTCACTCTTGGGCATGCAAAGTTGATGGGGACACAACCCAAGAAAAGAATGGACACAACAGAAAAGGGAAATTATATTAACTGAGAAAATAAGCTTAGTAAAAATAGTACAGAGAAAATAAACTTCCGAACATGCCCTAAGGGCTTACAATAGCACAAATCTGGAGAATATTTCTCCTTTTAGCACCTCTTCTAAAACTTCACTCTGAACTGCCTTTTACAATGCCAGAAATCTCCTTAAATAGACCCCGGAGGGTTAACCACTAGGAGTACATTCTAGAAAGTGCTAGTAGGCATCCATCAACGAAATAGAAGGTTCCAGAAGCTGCATTAGAAGTCAGTGCAAATCTAGAAGAATCCAGAAACGGTAATCGAACTTTCAGGAGGCATAACTTTTGAACCGTAGCTCCAATTGACGAACTGTTTACATTTTCGAAAAGCTCTTAAAGTGCTGTATAGCCCTATGGACCAGCTTTGCTCATCCCCCATTTTTGACCCTTTTTGAGGTCATTTAATGCCCCAAACCTAACTTTGAAGCATTCTTAGGAGGTCTCCAAAACTCAAAAAACTGCAATAACTTTCAAACTGTGGGGCCTATTGACCTGATTCTTTTTCTGGAATGCTCTAAATCATGATTACATTCATCTGGAAAATTCAAACCATCTAGTTTACCGAAATGATAGCTGAAATACATGCTCCTATTTTTTGAGATTTTCAAACGCACTGATAGTTGAACTATGAGAGTTGGAGCCTTTATTTGAGCCAAATGGGTATCCAAAAATTTAAAGACATGAAACAGAAACTAAGTCTAAGTACATTTTTTTGGGTGACATAGGATTGCCCTTATACCTCTGGATGCTCCTGCATCAGCCTTTCCATTTGACCAAATACTCTTCATACTGCCTATTTCTAGTACTCCTACCCACACGATGATCTAGAATGTCTTCTATCTCCTCCTTCTTAGAAGAAGGAATTGGACATGGCTCTAAAACCAGCTCCTCATCTGCACCATCATCATGATACTCTGTTAAATCTACAATGTTGAAAATGGGAGAAATGTGAATACCATCTGGAAGCTCCATCTCATATGCATTTCCTGAGTCATGTTTCTTCAAAACTTTGCAGGGGCCAAATTTCTTCATTTTCAGCTTGTTGTAAGTACCAACTAGAAATCTTTCTTTTCGTAAGTGCACCATGACTAGATCCCCTACTTGGAATTCCTTATGTCTTCTCCTTTGATCAGCCCTAGCTTTATACTCTTGATTCATCTTGATAATGTGTGCTTGAACCTCCTCATGTAGACGCTTGATGTGTTCAGCAAATTCCTCAGCTTCAACACTTGTCCTCTCCCCTTGTTCTATCTTCCTCAATTCTGGTGCAGTCCTTGGGCTATTCCCATATACAATTTGAAATGGTGATTTTCCAGTACTCCTATTTATAGAGTTATTATAAGAAAACTCTTCCTATGGTAGAATCAAATCCCATCCCTTGGGCTTATCTCCAACTAAACATCTCAGAAAATTGCCCAGACTTCTATTTACCACTTTTGTTTGGCCATCAGTCTGTGGGTGATGCGTGGAACTGAATTTCAAGTCTGTTCTCAACTTCTTCCACAATGTCCTCCAGAAATACCCCACAAATTTAGTATCTCTATCAGAAACTATACTCCTTGGAAGACCATGTAGTCTTACCACCTCTTTGAAAAACAAGTCTGCAATATGGACAACATCATGAGTTTTGTGGCATGGAATGAAATGTGCCATTTTGGAGAAGCTATCAACCACCACGAATACTGAGTCATTACCTCTTTGTGTCCTTGGCAATCCAAGAACAAAATCCATACTTATGTCCTCCCATGGCCTTGATGGAACAGGCAATGGCTGATATAGGCCAGTATTTTGACTAAACCCCTTGGCAACTTGACAAACCTGGCAACTCTGTACAAACTTCTTCACATCCTATGTAATTTGAGGCCAAAAATAATGTTCTCTAAGAATGGAAATGGTCTTATCCTGATCAAAATGTCCTACCATCCCTCCACTGTGTTTCTCCTTAATCAGATTTTCCCTCATGGAACTCCTTGGAATGCACAATTGACTACCTTTGAACAACATGCCATCCTGAATCAAATAGTCTAACCACTTGGTTCTATCTACAACAACAGGTTCTTTACAAGCTTTCCATGCTTCAGCAAAATCAGGATCCTCGGGGTACAAATTCTTGAGTTCATCAAATCCAACTACTTCAACCTGCATTATTGTAAGCAACAACTGTCTCCTACTTAGTGCATCTGCAACCCTGTTAGATTTTCCACTTCTATGCTTCAACACAAATGTATAACTCTGCAAGAATTCTACCCACTTCATATGGCTCTGATTCAATTTACCTTGGCTATTTAGGTACTGTAATGCCTGATGATCAGTATACAAAACAAATTCCTTTGGCAATAAATAATGTCTCCATTTCTTTAAGGCCTGAACTATTGCATAGAACTCTTGATCATAAACAGAATACTTCTTCTTTGCATCATTCAATTTTTCACTAAAATATGCAATAGGCTTACCTTCTTGGCTTAATACAACCCCAATAGCGCTACCACTAGCATCACAATCCACCTGGAATACTTTTCTAAAATCTGGAAGTGCCAACACAGGCTATTTAGTCACCTTCTTCTTTAGCAATTCAAAACTTCTCATAGCTGCTACAGTCCATTTGAACTCTTTTCTATCCCCTCTTATTGTATCAGTTAGGGGTGCACATATGCCACTGAAATTCTTAATAAACTTCCTATAAAAACTAATCATACCATGAAATGATCTTACCTTAGTAGCAGACCTTGGAGTAGGCCATTCCAAGATGGCTTTTACCTTCTCTGGATCCATTTTGAGACCTTCAGGTGATATAACAAATCCCAAATAGACTAACTCCCTTTTTGCAAAGACACACTTCTTTAGATTAATTAATAGTTTCTCTTCCCTTAGCCTTTCAAGGACACTATGAATATGCAGTAACTGTTCTTCCAAAGTCTTGCTAAAAATTAAAATATCATCCAAATAGACAATAACAAATTTTCCCAAGAACTTCTTAAGTACCTCATTCATGAGCCGCATGAAGGTTCTTGGGGCGTTCGTCAATCCAAAGGGCATGACTAACCACTCATAAAGACCCTCCTTGGTCTTGAAGGCTATTTTCCACTCATCTCCTTCTCGAATCCGTATCTAATGATAGCCACTCTTCAGATCTATCTTTGTGAAGTACTGAGCTCCACTCAAGCAATCCATAAGTTCATCCATCCTTGGTAAAGGAAATCGGTACTTGATGGTTATCCTATTTATAGCTTGAGAATCTGTACACATCCTCCACTCTCCATCCTTCTTTGGTGCAAGTACTATAGGTACTACACATGGACTCAGGCTCTCTCGAATCAAGCCCTTCCTCAACAACTCCTGAACTTGTCTATTTAGCTCCTTTGTTTCAGTAGGAGTCATCCTGTGAGTAGCCTTGTTAGGAAAACTAGCTCCTGGAATCAGATCTATCTGATGACTGATTTGCCTTACTGGTGGCAATCCATCTGGAACATTATCAGAGATAATATCTCCAAATTCCCCTAGTAAATCTGAAACTTCAAATGGTATTTCACTACTACCTTCTTTATCTTTCCTAGGAATCAAAGCATAGCATATATGCTGATGTTTCATGCCATCTAAAAACTTCCTTCCATCAACAAGAG
Organism: Cupressus sempervirens; assembly: GCA_028749045.1. Lineage (NCBI taxonomy): Eukaryota > Viridiplantae > Streptophyta > Pinopsida > Cupressales > Cupressaceae > Cupressus > Cupressus sempervirens. The sequence continues at coordinate 452,539,521 of CM053783.1, forward strand.
AAATCCTAACACTGCTACATACCTTTTCACCTTCCTTTTTCATGGGCTTTAATTTGTGGTGAACTCCATCCTTTGTCAGAGAGTATGTGTTCGCATGTCCATCATGTATTGCATGTCTATCAAACTATCATGGTCTACCCAACAATAGATGGCAAACATCCATCGAAATAACATCATAGAGAACTTCATCATGGTAACTCCCAATTTTGAATTTTACTAAACATTGTTCACTTATCAGGACCTTATGATCATCTTTTACCCAAGAAATCTGATAAGGTTGGGGATGTTTCTCCCTCTTGAGCTTTAGCTTAGAGACCATCTCTTCTGATACCAGGTTATCAGTGCTACCACCATCAATGATCATGTCACAACATTTATCCTCACACTTGCATCTGGTATGAAACAAACTCCTTCGTTGTCCTAGTTCATTCTCACCACTTAGTAGGACCCTTTCATTTACCAAGGTCTCTCCTCTTTCTGCATCTGCTGAATGTGATGATTATGCATCCTCATCCACATGAGAAACCCTAGCTTGGACCTCAGTTCTCCTATCCATCCTTCCTTGTCAATTAAGGCATTCAAAGGCACGATGACCTTCTTCATTGCAATGGAAATAGGTACCACGAAAGCTTCCTCTTCCTTGTCCACGTCCTCTACCTCTTCCTCTTTGATTTCAAAAGTCTTGATCATGGGAGCGGTTGAAACCCTCATTCCTCTGGTTTCTGCTAGTACCCACATCTTCATTTTTCTTTTGGGTTTCATTGCGGCCTCCAGATGATCTACCGCTTCCCCTTCCTCCTTGACCATACCCTCTTTGTCTTCCTTCAAACCTTTTATTCAGCTTCTCTTCAAATCGTAGGGAAAATTGGTATGCCTCTTCAACGCTGGTCATTCTTACCAGACTTAATTCCTCCTGGATGCTAGGTCACAACCCACTGATATAACGAGCAACCTCTCCTTATTTGCTTCTGCATGCCCTGCTCTAATCAAGAGTCGGTAAAAATCCTTTGTATATTCTTGGACTGATCTTCCTGGTTGCTTTAACCCATGCATCTTCTTAAACAGATCAAGCTCGTAGTCCATAAGAATGAATTGCTTCTTCAATTTGTCCACCATGCAATCCCATCTTGTGATCTTCTCCTTTCCTCTTCTAAGTCTTTCTAGTTGAACCTCTTGCCACCAAATTTTGGCATGGCCTTTCAGTTTGGCCTTTGCAAACTTAACCCTATCTGGGTCCCTTATATCCTCATACTCAAAGTATTCTTCTAGTTCATTGATCCAATCGATCAACTCATCTGGTTTCAGATTTCTTGAAAAATATACCCACTTCAATTGTAGGTCTTTCCCCAAACTTAGTGATGGCCCTAAAAAGCCTTTCCTCTATAGGATTCAGAACTTCCCTGTCAACTTCCTCTTCTGGTCCCATTACTTCCTCTTCATTGTCATCCTCACTATTGTCACCTGCGGCAACATTTGCTCCTCTACGAAGCTCCTCTTGCAATTCTTGTACCTGCCTCTAGAGGGCTCTAACCTCCTCAGGATCAATAGCGCTGGCCCTTTCACCACACTCTCTTTGTGGAGGAATCTTCTAACTCAAACCCACAACCACACAGTCTTGGTGCAAACTGCCTCACAATCGGCGCTCTGTCTACACACTTAGGAAAACGTTGCTCTGATACCACTTGATGGGGACACAACCCAAGAACAGAATGGACACAATAGAAAAGGAAAATTATATTAACTAAGAAAATAAGCTTAGTAAAAATAGTATAGAGAAAATAAACTTCTGAACATGCCCTAAGGGCTTACAATAGCATAAATCTAGAGAATATTTCTCCTTTTAGCACCTCCTCTCAAACTTCACTCCGAACTACCTTTTACAATGCCAAAAATCTCCTTAAATAGACCCCAGAGGGTTAAGGACTAGGAGTACATTCTAGAAAGTGCTAGTAGGCATCCATCAATGAAATAGAAGGTTCGGGAAGCTGCGTTAGAAGTCGGTGCAAATCTAGAAGAATCCAGAAATGGTCTTAGGAGGTCTCCAAAACCCGAAAAATTTCAATAACTTTCAAATCGTGGGGCCTATTGACCTGATTCTTTTTTTGGAATGCTCTAAATCATGATTACATTCATCTGGCCAATTCACACCTTCTAGTTTACCGAAATGATGGCCCAAATACATGCTCCTATTTTTCAGAATTTTCAAATGCACTGGTAGTTGAACTATGAGAGTTGGAACCTTTATTTGAGCCAAATGGGTATCCAAAAATGTAAAGACATGAAACAGAAACTAAGTCTAAGTACATTTTTTTGGGTGACACAGGATTGCCCTTATACCTCTGGATGCTCCTGCATCAAAAGTAGTATTGGCACATATCTGGGCCTGGGAGCACATTGTTGTGATCTGACCATGGGTGTAACCTTGAGAGTAGAGCCATCCCTACATTTTTGGGTATATAGGATTTATCTCGTAGACTCATAGTGGGGATTTGACTTATTATAATTGCATTTTTGATGAGCTAATAGCATTCACATGGTGGCCCTATTGAGAGTGCCACAAGTGGTTAGATTTTTAGGAGTTAGATTACATGAGATAGAACAAGCCATTGGTGAGTAGGCACTAAGAGATTGTGGAGTGGTTCATGATTAGCTGAGTATGGTGGTAGTTTGCAGAGTGATAGGTGATATTAGTGGAGACCACCACCCATGCTTTCTTTCACTTTGATGAAGCACATGGATGGTTGCTTATTCTGGATTATCAGACAATAGTGTAGGATACAACTCTAGTGCTGACTCCCTGGGATTATCACCTAGATGTGGCAGATGCAAGAGTAGACTTGACCTATCTATATGAGAGGTAGAGACATCAATTTCCTTAGTTTACAGAGCTACATGTACTACCCATAGTAGGGGGACATGGAGGAGGTGAAGGCAGAGGCAAATGTGAAGGAGGGAGATAGATGGAGGTTGGAGAGGGTTTCTACTTTGGGAGGAGGAGGATGCAGGTACAAGCCATTAGGGAGGAGGAGGTTCCATTGAGGTGACAATGAGTGGTACGATTGGAGGTGGAGGTAGAGTAACTACCTTGAGGGGATGATAATTAGGATGTGATGATCTATACATTGGAGGTAGAGTTATAGGCAACTTGGGTGACCATCACAGTATGAGATCAACAGCTCCTTGATGAGTGGGCTCAAGGGATGAGCTCCGTAGAGAGAAAGATGTGGTGAGGTAAGAGGCATCACATCATGGTGCATGTGCCACATACTATTATGCCACCTATAAGGGTGTGGTGCCACTAGGGTAGGGGCTTCATGAATACTCAGAGTGGGTAGGCAAGTTAGAGGGCATGTTACAACCACTAGATAGGAGATAGGCTCTACCATCAAGACCACCACTAGGTGGAGAGGGTGTAAGCTAGTCATAGGCTTATTGTGATAGTTTTGAAAATTTTTATTGTACACCATATGTTTTTGAGATAGATATCTAGATTTTTGGATCTCACATTTGTATATATGTACTATGACACATTGAGATATATATATGAGATACTGGCTTTTGATCGACATATTTCTGCACTTGTCTTATTTTGATGGATGTTTTAGCATTTTAAGTTTTCATGTGATGTTTTAGTTTCTATTTCTTTCTCATGTAAATATTTCTTTGATGTTTATGTGGACATGTTCATGTGTATCTCTCATGTATTATGTTTTAGCTCTCATGTGTATGATATAGACTTATGTTTCTAAAAATACATGACACTTGGTAGATTGAATGAGATGTTTAGATTAACCCCTTGTAATGATAGGATAGATGAAGCAAAAGATCAAAAAGGTGAAAAGAAATGATAAAGAAGAAAGAAAAGAAAGACATGAAATAAGTTAGCTAATGTGTCCATAAAAAGGATGAAGAGAGATCTCTCCCCATGTGTAGGAATGCAAGACTAGACTAGAGAATGAACCTATAATAAAAACTAATAGGCAAAGTGGTTTACCAGCAAGAAGCACATACCATTTAGACTCTTATTTCATTGTTGAGAATTTATTAGGGAAATCATGAGATCACACAACCATCACTAGTATAACTATGAATATATGAATATGATCAATATTATATAGGTATGTGGAAATCCAATCTAAGCATCAAAGATATGTAAGTCAAGATAACTACGTGATTAGATTCCCTAAGTTTAGTATAGCAAGATTACACCTATATCAAGGCATAAGCACTAGGATAACCCCCTAAGTGTAGTCTTGAAAAAATAGTCAAGGATCATACATTTGTAAGTCAGAGTGTCAAATAAGCTTAAATTCTTGAAAACACCTTTAAACAAACAAATTATACCCACAAGAAGAAATCAAGAAAAACATGCCCCATGCCCCCAGTTTTCTAGTCAATGAAATCCTTAAAATAATATTAGGGAGGAAAAATATAGTAACAAAATCATCATAGACAATAGAAAAAGTAGATAAAGATCAACACAACTTAGTCGTTTAAGTGTTTAAGTGCATGTGTGTAAGACACTTGGCCATTTCTTCAAGACTTGATTCTGATTGTGAGAAATATCGTGACATCAAAGACCATAGGTAAACTATCTAAAAAGTGTTGAGAAACATTTGATGTCAAATTGGGGCTAATGTTGAGAAACACTATTGTGTGATTTGTCAAAGAAACCCTAATACACAAGGATACCTTAAATAGGCTAAGTAGTGGTGCCCCCAAGATTAGGACAAGAAACAATTCCAAACTAGGAAATGTGTAGCAAAAATGGGTGATTGAGATTGATAGACATAGGTGCCAGGGTCTCAAGTAGCACTTGTTTCTAGGTTATCACCACTTGATGGATTCTTTTAGGAATTTTTGAACTTTTTTTTTGGGATACATCAAAGCACCTATTGCTAGGTTTTCACTAAGATGGTCATTTTTTAGGACATTTTATACCTTTTAGGATTTTTATAGGATCATAGATATGTACAAGATAGGCTGACCAATGAGCCTCTAAGCATAGAACTTCTTCAAATGTAGGAAATTGATAGGCTCTACAAGTTCTTCACCTTCAGGAGTAAATAGTTGATAAGCACTAGACCCAAATACTGTTGTGATAATGTATGGGTCTAACTAGTTAGGTTCAAACTTTCCCTTCTGCTCTCTATGCTACTAATTTTTGGGATTCTATCTAAGAACAAGTTCACCAATTTTAAACTCATGTGGGTAAATTTTCTTGTTATACTAGGTAGACATGCACTTCTAGTAAGCCCTAATGTGATCAAAAGTAGCCTTACGAAATCCATCAAGAGTTTCTAGTTTCTGTACTCACATAGCTCTATGGTCTTCATCAGTTATCAACCCTTTTAAGGAGATTCGCAAGGAGGGGATATCGACTTCTAATGGGAGGATGACCTCTGAGCCATAGACTAGAGAAAATGGTGTGGCCCCTGTAGGAGTATGAATGGTAGTTCTATAGGCCCAAAGTGCTAGATTTATTTGTAAATGCAATCTTTCCTAGACTTGTAAACCATGCAGTATAAATTTTCAGCAATATTTTGTTGGAGGCCTTAGCTTGGCTATTCCCTTGAGCATAGTAGATAGACTTGACCAATGTTTTTTAATTCAAAATTTCTTGCACAGGTGTTTGAGGTCCTTATTCTTGAACCATCCTCCATTATTAGTAACAATGGAGGAAGGGATACCATAACAACAAATGATGTGATTTAGTATAAACAAGGCAACAAGTTTTCCTGTAGTAGTAGATAGTGGCACATCTTCAACCCATTCGGTGAAATACTTAGTCAGTATAATGATGAACTTGTGACCACTAGATGAACTTGGGTAAAATTTTCCTACCAAGTCAAAGGCCCATTTTTGAAATGACAAATATGTCACAGAATGAATCAACTCACATCCAAGAGCATGAATTAAGTTGCCATGAAGCTAACATATTTGACAAGGCTTGGCATAACAAACAACATTAGCTTGCATGGTAGGCCAATAAAAACCCGTCCTAAGTAGTTTTTGACAAAGTGCAAGGCCATTAGAATGTGCCCCACAAATGTTGTGATGGACTTCAATGAGTGTCTTTTCAAACTCTTCTAGCTCTAAACACATAAGCAATGTTCTGTCTAAACTCTTCCTATACAACTTACTAGAGACCAAAGTGTAATGTGGAGCATTGCAGAGGAGTTGGCATTTTTGGTTGCATGTGAGGGTTTTGGGAGTAACCTGATCATGTAGGTAAGAGAAGATAGCCTCATAGTAGGAGGAATTGTGACCTACAACAGTGCAAATCACTTGGTTATTTGAGGAATCATAGGCAAGATGATGTAGTTCTTCCACCAAGAACTCAAATTGTGATTCATGTTCTTGTAGTTGGAAGATAGATGCTAAAGTGGCCATAGCTTTGGAAGCCTTGTTTTTTGCCCTAGGAATTTGCTAGAATGTCACAAAAGTGAAATAGTTCCTTAGAGCATCTATCAACTTCTTGTAAGGGATCAACTTGTCATCCTTTGTTTGATATTCATTGTTTACTTGATTTATAACAACTTGAGAATCTCCATAGATGTGTAATTTAGTTATTCTCCATTCAAAAGCCATTTTGATTCCAATTGTGAGTGCCTCATATTTTACAATGTTGTTTGTACAAGCGAATAAGAGTTTTTAAGATTTGGGAATCATGTATCCATGAGGGGAAACAAATAAGACACTTGATCCAACTCCATTCTATGTGTGAGAGCTATCAAAGGACATCTTACAAGTTCTCTCAATTATGTACATAATTGAGGCATCTGGAAACTCAATTTGCATGGGTGTTTTATACTCTAGTGGAAAATCAGCCAATTGGTCAGCTATGGCCTACCCCTTGATGGCTTTCCATTTGAAATAATGAATGTCAAATTCTGAAAGAATCATCATCCATTTAGCTTGGTGACTAGTAAGCACAACTTTGCTCAACAAATATTTTAAAGGATCAATTTCAGCAAAAAGGTGAATTGTATGTGCCAATATGTAATGTCGTAGTTTTTGAGAAGCAAAGACCACTACAAGACATGTTTTCTCTATATTGGTGTAGTTCATTTCATAAGAAACCAAAGTTTTACAAATATAATATATAGCCCTTTCCTTACCTATTTCATCACTTTGGGCTAAGAGTGCTCCTAGAGAAGAAGTTATAGCTAAGATATACAAGATCAAAGGTTTACCCAGAATGGGTGGCATCAAAACTAGAGGTTTAAAAACGTATCCTTTAATTTGGTCTAGACTTTGTTGGTAGTTAGTGTTGCAAATATGAGTAGATCCTTTATGCAAATTCTTGTTAAAAGCTTAAGCTTTATCAGCCAATTGAGAAATAAATCTTCTTATGGATTGTAAACATCCTTGCAGACTTCTAAGTTGACTGATATTTCTTGGAGGAGGCTTTTCCATGATAGCCTAGACCTTTTTAGGATCAACCTCAATACCTTTGGTTGAGATGATGCAGCCTAGCAATTTTCCAAAAGTGACACCAAATGCTCACTTTTTGGGGTTTATCCTAATTTGAAATTGTTCCATACAATCCAATATCAGACTAAGGTATTCGAGATGTGTGTCTCATTTTCTAGATTTTGCAAGTGTGTCATCAACATAGTCTTCCATATTTTTATGCATCGGATCATGGAATATGGTGGTCATTGCTCTTTGATAGGTAGTGCTAGCATTTTTGAGCCCAAAAGGCATGAAATTCTAGTAGAAAGTACCCCATGCACATGTAAAGGCTATCTTCTCTTGATCAGTTGGAGCTATCTTAATTTGGTTATACCCAGAAAACCCATCCATGAGGGAATACATTTCATAACCCACAGTCATGTCCACTATCATATTGATGTTTGGGAGCATAAAGTCATCCTTGGGCCATGCTTTGTTATGGTCTTTGAAATCAATACAAACTTGGATAGATTTATCATGTTTAGAGATAGGTACAATGTTGGAAATCCATTCTACATAGTTAATATCTTTGATAATGTTTGCACTCAAGAGTTTTTCTAACTCTACTTTGACCAATAGGGCTATATGTGGATGCAACTTTCTCATTTTTTGTTTAATAGGCTTGGTATCAGTAGAGATAGACAACTGATGCATGATAAGATCTGTGTCAAGCCCTGGCATATCTGAGTATGTCCATGCAAAATTGATCTTTTTGTCTTGAAAGAATTTGGAAAAATGTGCTTTTTTCTTAGTTGATAATGATTGAACAACATGAATAATTTTAGGAGATTCTTCTATCCCCAAGTTGATAGCTATGTAGGTTCAATGAGAACCAAAGTTCTATCCTAAAAATAGCTTGGTAGACTACCAAGTACCTCATCTGTAGGACCTCAGGGAGGTTTTCACCATTAGATATGTCTTTATTTTTACTTTTCTTACATGTAGATACTGCCACAATGTAGTTTTTACCATCTGACCATTTATTTTGTCTTTTAATTTTATGACTAAGGTACTTGATATCTGATTCCATCATGTTAACCATGGGTTTGCTGGTGCAAGAAGTGATGGGTTCAATGTCATTTAGGTAACAAGCGATCTCATAATCATTTTTAAAAGATTGTATTTTAGGTCTTTGATTTGGGAGGGACCAATCTATGAGATTAGGGTGGACCAATGAGAGTGAGGTGGAAGTTTCAAGGTTGTTAACATGAAAGGAGTCCTCTCTAGTACCATGCAAAGCTAAACCTATAGTGAATGTTGCAAAATAATCCAAACTAGGAATAGAACTAGAGGGACCAATGTGATCCATTAAAGCATGTTGCAAGCCAGATTCATCTAACCCTATACTAGATTTATCTACTACATTCGGTTGGTTTGCATAATTGTGAATAACATCCACTTCTAATTCATAAGATGCATCTAAAAAGCTATCCCATTCATACTCATGAGAATCTATACTCTGATCTCTAGCAATTAGACAAGCAATATTTTTTCTAATTTTGCCTCTATTCATATCTTCATGGTCAGATTCATTTGGTTCTAGTTGTTGAGAAGTGAAAGCTTCAACATCATAATTGGTAATTAGAGATTCTTCTCCCCAAAGGACAAAAATTATAGGCATGAAGTACTCATCTTGAAAAGTGGTAGCAATAAGGGGAGGATCATCATCCTCTCAGTCACTAGACATGGGTTTACTTCTATTAAATGTTGGTATATCATCTTCTAACCCAAAACCTAGGCTAGCGGTATCTCCAATATCATGACCTTGAGTATGACTTAAAGGTTCAATGAGAGCTTTTTTATTACCATTTAAGAACCCATGGCCTTGATAGCCCATGTTTGCAAGAATTTTATAGCCTTTACCATAATGTTTAGGAGAAACTAGAGTAGTGACTGTGACTTCCTCCTCATCTTCCTCTTCCCTATAGATCTAGTCTTTAATAACATGTTCTCCTTTCTCTTCTTCTAGCGGAATTGAGGACTGCACAAAAGTGCCAAAAAGAGTCATGGCAGAAGAAAAAGGCTTCTTTTTGGTAGATAGTTTCCCATAAGACCAAGGTGAAATAGGTAGAGCAACAATAGAGTCTAGAGTGTATTCACCCATACCAAGGCTCATCATTTTCAATTCCCATTCCCACTTTGTAAAGGATGGTGTCTAGTCACAAGAAGAGTGATTATGTGGAACCAATGTTTCAACAATGAATAACATGTTGATTGACATTGAGTTATTATCGGGGACAACTATTTTAGTATCATTAAAAGGGAAATTGATGCACTGATGGTACGTAGAAGGTACTACTTGCATGTCATGAATCCATGGTCATCCCAACAAATTTTTTTTATGCAAGTGGTATGTCCAGGACTTGGAAAACAACACCCTTCTCAATTAGACCAATTCTAATTGGAAGCAAAATTAGACCCTTAGAAGGTCTTTCAACCTCATCATAGGATTTTATAGTGATCTTGCATCTAGGGTTGATGGAAAATTCAGACATGCCCAACTGTTGGATCACATTGAATGAAATGATGTTTAACCTTGCACTCAACAAACACAAGTGTGGAAGATATAAACTTTGACATGGAGAGCAAGGTTGTGGGGATGACTAAGAGCTTGATCATATTCTTTAGAAAAGGTAAGATAGTGAGGTGAAGAGATATGGTTCACCATGGCTTGGAATTTTTCCGCATCAATATCTATGGGAATGATGGTAGAGTGTAAAGCTTTTTTGAGGATATCCTTGTGCAAAGCCTAGGATAATTCTAACAACTCAAAAATGGAAATTTGAGCTGGCATTTTTTGCAATTGGTTAACAAGGTCATAGTTGGAGATCTTTGAAGTAGCTGGTTGCTTAGATGATGAAGCATTCTTAGGATCATGAGCAACTTTTAGAACAACCTTAGATTTCCCCCTAGTGATGGCATTAAGTAGTTCTCTTTGTGAGGAGGAAGATTTGGCCACTCAAAGTACCACCTTAGGTCTGGTATCATTATGGTGTTTAGGAACATTGCACAATTTTAGAACAACTTTGGGTCATGCATCCTCAAGTTGGTTGTCATCTTTAGAACTTACCATGCATAAATATTCAATGGGCTCAATCATGCCTATAACATCATCTGTGTCAACATAAGCATAGCTGATCTTGGCATCATGATTCTTTTTAGTAACTTTGGAGGTTTCACCTTTCTCATATTTTTGCAAGGGTTGTTTAAAGGCTTTGTGGTTATTTTTTTTGACAAGGCCATCTATGACAACTTTACCATCCTCAATGAGGTCTTGAATTATGTCTTGGAGCTTGAAATAGTTTTCAATGTTGTGACCCTTTCTTCGGTGATAAATATGATCCTCTCTCCACCATGAGGGTTTGATGGGTGGGTCATAGAGTGAAGAATTATTTGGTAAAATAACCAGCTTGTTTGCAATTACAATTTTTAAGACCACATCGTAAGGCTCAACCATTGGTGTATAAACCCGTCATTTTTTGGTAAACTTAGAGCTCTTGTCAAATTTTTTTGGTTTAGAACCTTCTTGTTGTTTTGTTGGATAGATGGCATTAGAAAAGCCACACACAAGTTCCTTGGTCTTAGGAGTGTCCACTACTCCATCATTGACAACATACTTATTTTTATTCAAAGGTTTTCCTTTGTCTTTACTATTTCCAATTGTTATTTTTGTCTTTGTTTATAAAAATGTCACCCTTTTGATAGCAACATCCTCAATGCGATATGCACTCTCAACCATGTCATTGAAGGATGTGAATAACTATTTTCTTAGATCAAAGTATAACTCAGGTACAAGTGTATTGACAAAAATTTCAAAAATTTCAGCCTCAGGAACCTATCGAGGGTACTGAGAGTATAAGGATCTCCATCGTTGGAGGTATATTGCAAAAAGTTGTCCAGGTCTTTTTTTGATGTTGCATAAGTCTAGCATAGTTACAAGATGTTGAATGTTGTAGGAATATTGTTGGATAAAACATTTTGCAAGCTGGTCAAATGTTTTGAGAGGGGGACTCAATTTTGTGAACCATTCCATGGCTTGCCCTCTTAGACTTCTAGGAAATAGACACATAATAAAGGTGTCTTCATGCATAAAGTCCATGCTAATAGCATAAAAATGTCTCACATGATTGTGAGGGTCACCATTTCTATCGTATTTGTCATACTTAGGAACCTCTATATCCTTAAGAAATGGTAGCATGTATAGACTCCTATCAAATAGAAGAGCACATATTGATTCAAAAAATGAAGTTTTAGGTGGGTCTTTTGAAGTTTGCAATTGTGCAAATTGTTTCCTCAGTTCTTGTATTTCTTCCCTTAGGATTTCAGCCTCAATGGGCTCTTGTTTTTGGATTATGCATTTAACATCAAAACCTTGAGGGAGTTTCCATCCCCTTGTTGCCATGTATCAGAAGTATTGGTCTTCATTTTCCGCTAAAGCTCTAAGCATTAATTTTTGAGAAAACAGTCTTGTTGGAATTTGGTAGCATCTTCACTAGTTACTTCTTCATCACTTTCATGATGGGATTGTCTATGTGGTGAAGGGCATGTGATGACTTTAGGAGTCCTTGGAGGTGTGTTGTTACCATCATTGCCATAAAAAGGGTTTCGAGAATAGGTTCCTCTATTCCCTTCATGGCTGTTGGAAATATTCAAGACTATGCTAAGTTACTGAGAGGGGAGGGGTGAATTAGTAACTTCTAAAACTTCAACAATTTCAACTCTTAATCCAACAATCCAATTAGCATTTAATCCATTACATATAATCTGATTTGATTGCATGCATAAGAAACTAAAAATATGAAAGCATTCATAACATTATGACACAAAGATTTGGTGACCCAAAAACCTTCCAAATAGAAAGTAGAATTGGGGTAGGGATTATACACTTGATTTGTGTCACACTCTAAACCATTCTATCCAAACGATTCCATGAGTTTGGAATGTTCGAATGCCGACTTAGAGCTCCCTATCCACGGAGTGCAAGAGAGTATATTTCAAGAATAAGAAGGCTCTCAGATGAGCCTTAGAGATACTCTTCTTGCTAGTAAACCATGCAATGGGAGGTTCCAAAGACAAGATGCAAGAATGCAAATGTCCCAAGGAGTTCCTCAAGAATGCAATGCAACTAAAGATTAAACTAGAATGAATATGAAAAGTGCAGCTATTCTAAGCATGGATGAGAGTGTTACAATACCATTATTAAGCCATGTGAGATTAAGCTACATGTAAAAATGAAAGCTAAGCTAAGATGCTATGGTATGAGAGAATGTAGACAAGAAATAGAAGTTCTCCACAAAGCTTCAAAGAAACCTGTTAGAAAACCTGCAGCATAACAATATTCAAATGAGGATTTATTGAGGGGGAAAGCTCTCTCCCTTTTAAAGATGTATGGACGGTAGAGATCAAGATGAAGATGGTGGATGATCAACGGTGGAATTCAAAAAGAGGAGTGATCCATGTGCACACACAAGTCAACCAATAGAATATAAGTTGACTTGTCATATAAGACAAAAGTCACAAAGCCTTTTCTTTTAATTGGAAAATAGAAAAAGGACTTTATGTGTGCACTTTAAGTGGGTTAGAAGAATGGGGTATTTTATTTAATTAAAAGGGGACATGTTCTTTTAATCAAATAATGAACTTAGGATAGCATAGTCAAACTATAGGTTATAATCAAATAAATTGATTATTAACAATATGATTAAACTAATCTAGCCAAAATGTTGAAGAGGGGGCTAATAGTCTAGATGACCATTTTTAGGTGATTACATTTGCCCCTCTTTGAATAATGCATGATCGATCTGGGAACACATTATGTCAAAGAAAATCGAAGCCAAGTAGGCGATGATAGATATAGATGTCTAATTTCGAAGAGTGAAATGCAGAAATAGATAACAAGTCTTGAATGCACAACCTAATAGCAGTAGTACTGAACACTAGGAAGAGATGATGTCAGAATTCAAGAAGAATACTAACACTTAGAAAAGCAGATAGAGTGAGAGCAAGTGAGAAGATCAAACAAATGCTCCTAAGCAGTGATAGAGTATTTCTGCCCCCTCGGGATCGAAATTGAAATGAGGTAAGGGGATGCAAAAACTGGTTAGAAATGAGAAAATTAGAATATAGCAATGTCCAAGATGATAGATAGATGATTAGAACCCAAGAATGACTATATAAAAAAATTGATAAAATGCCCCAGTTTGACTAGAGTTGACCTTGAAGGATATAGCATAAAAATGAGGTCAAAATGAGTAGAAAGGTGATTTTAGACATGAAATAGTGAATTTAAGTAGATATGAAGTATGGAAATGATGAAGACATGAAGAAATGAAGATGCTCCAGTGATCATTCGGAGATTAGACCTCAAAAGGTTAGCTAACTGCTCAGAAGAAAGTAGAATTTTAAAAGACAATTTTGACTATCAAGATGAACTCGAATTTGGATTTCGATCCCAAAAATGAATCTAGGACGTCAAAATTATTTAAGAGGTCAAAACTTTATATAATGTGATAAAAAGATAGAAAAGAGATGAAGCAAAAGATTAAGAACGTGAAAAGACATGAACAAGAAGAAAGTAAAGAAATTTATGAAAGGAGTTAGCTGATATGTCCACAAAAAAGATGAAGAGAGAGCTCTCCCATATGCAAGAATGCAAGACTAATCTAGAAAATGAACCTAAAATGCAAGCTAATATGCAAAGTGGTTTACTAGCAAGAAGTGCATAACATTTAGACTCTTAATTTTATCATTGAGCATTTATTAGGGACATCATGAGATCATACAACCATCACTAGTATAACTATGAGGATATGAATATGATCGATATTAGATAGGTATGTGGAAATCCAATCTAAGCATCAAAGACATGTAAGTCAAGATAACTACACGATTAGATTCCCTAAGTTTAATTTAGCAAGATTACACTTGTATCAAGGCATAAGTGCTAGAATAAACCCTGAGTGTGGTCTTGCAAAATAGTCAAGGATGATATATTTATAAGTCAAAGTGTTGAATAGGACAAGCATGAATGCTTACAACACTATAGACAAACAAAAAATACCCACAAGCAGAAATCAAGAAGACATGCCCCATGCCCCCAGTCTTCTAGTCAATGACATCCTCAAAAGACTATTAGGGAGGGAACACATGGCAAAGAAATCATTATAGACAGGACACAAAGTAGATAAAGATTAGCATAGCTCAGTCGTTTAAGTGTTAAAGTTCGTGTGTGTAAGTCACTTGGTCATTTCTTCTAGACTTGATTTTGATAGTGAGAAATATCGCAACATCGAAGACCGTAGGTAAACTATCTGTAAAGTGTTGAAAAAAACTTGATGTCAAGGTGGGAGAAGTGTTGAGAAACACTATTTTGTGAGTTGTCCAAGAAACCCTAATGCACAAGAATACCTCAATAGGCTAAGTAGCTATGCCCCCAAGATGAGGACAAGAAACAATTCCAAGCTAGGAAATGTGTAGCGAAGTGGATGATTGAGATTGATAGACATAGGTACAAGGGTCTCAAGTAGTGCCTGTTTCCAGGTTTTCACCACTTGATAGATTTTTTCAGGACATTTTCTAATTTTTAGAATTTTTTCAGCATCATATATGATTTTTTGGATTTTTTAGAATAGTTTAGAGATTACTAGTTCTCAAGCAAGATCACATCATTTTCTCCCAATGTCTAGAAAGGTATAGGACACGATGGAGAAACACTTGATTTGTGTCACACTCTAAACCATTCTATCCAAATGATTCCATGAGTTTGGAATGTTTGAATGCTGGCTTAGAGCTCCCTATCCACAGAGTGCAAGAGAGTATATTTCAAGAATAAGAAGGCTCTCAGATGAGCCTTAGAGATACTCTTCTTGCTAGTAAACCATGCAATGGGAGGTTCCAAAGACAAGATGCAAGAATGCAAATGTCCCAAGGAGTTCCTCAAGAATGCAATGCAACTAAAGATTAAACTAGAATGAATATGAAAAGTGCAGCTATTCTAAGCATGGATGAGAGTGGTACAATACCATTATTAACCTATGTGAGATTAAGCTACATGTAAAAATAAAAGCTAAGCTAAGCTAGAATGTCATGATGCCATGGATGAGAGAATGTAGAAAATAAATAGAAGTTCTCCACAAAGCTCCAAAGAAACCTGTTAGAAAACCTGCAGCATAACAATATTCAAAATGAGGATGGATCCTTTGAGGGGGAAAGCTCTCTCCCTTTTAAAGATGTATGGACGGTGGAGATCAAGATGAAGATGGTGGATGATCAATGGTGGAATTCTAAAAGAGGAGTGATCCATGTGCACACACAAGTCAACCAATAGAATATAAGTTGACTTGTCATATAAGACAAAAGTCACAAAGCCTTTTCTTTTAATTGAAAAATAGAAAAAGGACTTTATGTGTGCACTTTAAGTGGGTTAGAAGAATGGGGTCTTTTATTTAATTAAAAGGGGACATGTTCTTTTAATCAAATAATGAACTTAGGATAGCATAGTCAAACTATAGGTTATAATCAAATAAATTGATTATTAGCAATTTGGCTTAGGTAAGTGATTAAATTAATTTAGCCAAAATGTAGAAAAGGGGGCTAATAGTCTAGATGACCATTTTTAGGTGATTACAATGGGCATGCTTGTTGTTTTTCTTGCCAACCTTGCAGTAATCATTGTAGCATCCTCTAAAAAAGCTAGAATACATAGATATAAGCGAAGAAGGGCCACATGTCCTTTTTATAAACATATTATCCAATCTAGCAACACAGATTGCCATGACCAAATACGCATGACTAGAGTAGCCTTCTTTCACTTGGCCAATATTCTAAGGCAAAATGGGAGCATTCAAGATATGACAAACATAACATTGCATGAACAACTTGTAATGTTCCTGTATACCATTGGCTGTAATCTAAGGAATCCTAATATTGGCCAAAACTTTGGTCACTCAGGAGAGACGGTGAGTCGACACTTCCACAAGATATTGAAGGTTATCTTAGAATTTCTAAAAGATTATATTTTACCCCTTGCTCCTATGACTCCTCCTGAAATTGTTTGGATGGGCTGTTTTGATCCTTTCTTCAAGGTAAATATCCTATTCTCATGTACTTCAATTGTAGAGATTTAATTATACTAATATGAATTTGATAATAATATTTCTTATTATAGGATTGTATTGATGCAATTGATGGAACTCATATCCTAGTGACTATTGATGTGGACATCCAAGAAAAATATCGCGATAGAAAAGGCAACTTTCCACAAAATATTTTGGGTGTCTGTTTGTTTGACTACAAATTCCAGTACATTCTTGCTAGTTGGGAAGGGTTTGCTATAGATAGTTGGGTGCTTGCTTTGGCTTTGTCTAGAGAAGATCCACTTTTGGTCCCCCTCGGTATATTATGACATATTTTTGATGATTATACTGTGATTATATGAAATCAATACTTTTATTCTACTTTTTGACTATAATTTTATTTGTATTTTGCATAGGAATATTCTATTTAGTTGATGCTAGATATCCAAATGTACAATGGTTTCTTGCTCCTTATCATTATATGCCTTACCACCTTAAAGAGTTTTGTAGATCAAACCCAATCAACACTCCCCAATAGTTATATAACCATCAACACTCCTCTCTTTGAAATGTGATAGAGCATACATTTGGCATTTTGAAGCAATGATTTCCTATCCTAAAGCATGTGACATCCTATTCCATAATGATCCAAACTAAAATTGTTCTAGCATGCACCATACTACATAATTTCACTACAGTGGAGGATGGTGTTCCATTTGAAGTGGACATTGAAGAGGATGATGATCGTGCTTTGATAAATGTGCCTATTCTTGAGATTTATCAGATGAATCAATGAGATAGAGATGATTGGGGGAATTTTTGAGATGAAATAGATTGAAGGATGTGGGAAGACTACAACTCTCGCACTTAGTTGTACCAAAAAACATGAACATTAGTTTTATATTATTTTAATAAAACATTAATGAGTTTTTGTTGTGGTACTTGCAAACTGTGATATAATGTTCAAGTTGTATTGCATTTACGTTATGAAAATATCTATGTTCTATGTTTGATATTTTCAAGTGATGAATCCTATAGATCTAAAATGAATTGTATGTTTATATATGTGGTGTTGTATTTTTTTATGTTGCTATATTATTCTAGTAAGATAAAGATGATTTTCAGTTTGCATTTGTTTGTAGGTAAACACTTCCGTGTGGGAACATAGAAATATAATTCTTTATACGTAATTTGATTCAAATAATTCTATTAGAAATTATTCCAGAGTTTCTTAGAGATAACCATAGATACAACATACATGTTAAAATTTCCATCAATGCAATCGATAGCATACCATGTTTGCATTTATAAATAACATGCATATATCCTTGTTTGATAATTAGTAAGACTAAATTAATTAGGAAAATCATAGATTTGATTCTTTTTGATCAATCAATATGAAACTCTTTGCTAAGTAGTAACTGTATTATTAAGATTTGGCCACCAGAAGGTTTTGTATACAGATAAGGCTTAATTTCTGTAATTAGCATTTTATTGATCAATTGAAAGAGAAAAAGTTTCATTTTGAGATGATCTATGTCTTAATGTTTTATACTTCCTTACTTACTCGTCATAGAATATGCTTCCTAGTCATAGAATATGCTTCCTGTGCTACAAAATTGTGATATCTATTACTTTATCTCTTATGCCGAGTTGAATATTTTGGTTGATGAGTAATCATATCTACTAGCTTATATATACCTCTATATATATTACACCGAGAGTAATCATTCTCGAGGCGCCTATTTTCATTTAATCCCAAGGTTATTTTAATCACAGTTGGGATTTATGAAAATAAAAATAAGCGCCTCGAGAATGATTACTCTCGGCGTAATATATATAGAGGTATATATAAGCTAGTGGCAGTTGTGGTGCAACCAAAAAAGTAATTTTTAATTTTTCTATTTTTGATAAGGTTAGTATTGATTTTTTTATTTCTTTTTAAATATAGTTGTATAAACTTACTATAAAATAGTAGTAGTATAAAATTTTTCAACATTTTTAAAAAAATTCTTATCATTTTAATTGAGTTTTATTTTAAGGATATTGTTAGGTAAATTGTTATATTGAAGAGTAGAGTTAGGGTTAGGGTTAGGGTTATCGTTAGGGTTAGGGTTAGGATTTTAATTAGAGTTAGGGTTAGGGTTAGGTTTGGAATTAGAGGTAGAGTTAGGATTAGGAGTAGAGTTACAATTAGAGTTAGGGTTAGGATTAGGGCTAGGGGTAGGGCTATTTTAGGATTACGACTATTCTTAGGGTTAGAGTTAGGGTTAGGTTTAGAATTAGAGTGTGTTGGTGTTAGGGTTAGGGTAAGGAAAATGGTAAGAATTAGGGTTTAGGTTACTATTATTGTTAGGGTTAGGGTTAGAATTAGAGTTAGGGTTGAGGTAGAGTTAGAATTAGAGTTAAAATAAGGGTTAAGTTTTTAGTGAAGATTTAACTAAGGGTTAAGGTTTGGGTTAAAGTTTTGAATCGGGGTTAAGGTTAGAGTTAGGGTTAGGATTTTAGTGAAGATTAAAGTAAGGGTTAAGGTTAGGGTTAGAGTTTTGAGTTGGGATTAAGGATAGAGTTATTGTTAGGGTTTTAGTCAAGATTAAACTAAGGGATACAGTTAGGATTAGAGTTTAATTATGGTAGAGTTAGATTTATAGTTAGAGTTAGAGTTTGGGTTAGAGTTAAAGGTATGGTTGGGGTAAGCTTTAGGGTTAGTGTTAGGGTTAGAATTAGAGTTAGGGTCAGGGTTAGAGATAGGTGTATAGAAAGGGTTAGAGTTAGGGTTAGCTTTAGGGTTAAAATAATTGTTAGGGTTAGAGTTAAAGTCCATTTATGGTAGAGTTAGATTTAGGCCTACAATTAGAGGTAGGGGTAGGGTTACAATCATGGTTAGGGTTAGGGTTGGAGTTAAAATAATTGTTAGGGTTAAAGTAGAGTTAGATTCAAGGCTGCAATTAGAGGTAGGGGTAGGGTTACAATTAGGGTTAGGGTTAGGGTTAGAGATAGAGAAAGGGTTAGGTATAAGGTTATTGTTAGGGTTATGTTTATATAGAGATAGTGTTATATATAGAGGTAGCATTAGGGTCAAAGTTAGCATAAGGGTTTGAGTTAGGGTCAAGGTTAGAGTTAGGGTTAGGATTAGGGTTAAAGTCTAGATATGGTAGAGTTAGATTTACAGTTAGAGGTAGGGGTAGGAGTAAGGTTAAGGTTAGTGATAGGATTAGAGTTACGGTTAAGGTTAGGATTAGAGTTAGGGTTAGGGTTAGGGTTATAGATAGGGGTAGAGAAAGGGTTAGGCTTATGGTCGAGGATAGGGTCACATTAAGGGTTAGAGCATGAGTTTGACTTAGGGTTAGAGTTAGGGTTATAGTTTGAGTTAGGGTTATAGTTAGAGATAGAGTTACAGTTAGAGTTTGGGTTAGAATTACAATTAGGGTTAGGGTTAGAGTAACAAATAGATTTAATATTACAAGTAGGGTTTGAATTAGGATTAATGTTAGAGTTAGGGTTAAGGTTAGAGTTTTAAGTCAAGTTTAAGGATAGATTTAGGGTTAGAGGTAGGGTTAATATTAAAGTAAAATTATGGTAGAGTTAGATTCATAGTTAGAGTTAGGGGTGCAATAGGGTTACAGTTATGATTATGGGTGGAGTTAGACAAAGGGGTAGAGAAAGGGTTAGATTATGGGTTATGGTTAGGGTTAGGTTTATATATTGAGTTAGTGATATATATAGAGTTACATCAGGGTTAAGGTTAAGGTATGGGCTTGAGTTAGGGTTACAATTTCAGTCAGCATAAAGTTAGGGTTAGGGTTAGGGTTAGGGCTATATTATAATTATGATAGAGTTATATTTAGAGTTAGAGTTAGGGGTAGGGGTAGGGTTAGGGCTAGTGTTAGTATTAGAGTTAGGGTTAGGGTTAGGGTTATAGATAAGGTTAAGGTTAAGGTTAGGTTTCAGTTTATGGTTAGAGTATGAATTAGTGTTAGAGTCAAAATTAGAGTTAGGATTAGGTTAGGCAAAAAGTAGGACAATGGTTAAAGGTACAATTAATATTAGTGTTAGAGGTAGGGGTAGGGTTAGGGTTAGAATTAAACATATGGGTAGAGAAAGGGTTAGGGTCAGGGTAAGGGTTAGGGTTAGGGTTAAAATATGAGTTAGGGTTAAATTCTAAGTTGAAATTAGGCTTATATTTTGAGTCAAGGGTAGAAAAAGCATTAGAATTAGGGTTAGGGGAAAAGTAGGACGACGGTTAGAATTACGATTGCCGTTATGTTTAAAGTTACATTTAAGAGAGTAGCTTGTTCTCCTTACACATGCCTCTTACCATAATAGAGCAATATAAGGATTACAATGTTCCTTATGTAGTTTTATAACTTTAATAGTTGCATTTATAAATAGACAATTGATTAATGTTAATTATGTTTAGCATGAATAGTGTACAATGAAGGACTACTAAATGTTATTGAGGTAATGATTGCACTTAAAATGAGTATAAAATGAATATTCTACTTTAGAGTGGATTAATAGTTATAAATAAAACATCAATTTTATACATAATTTAACGATCAACATATAAATGATATATCTCATGTTAAAGCTTTAATAATACAAACACAAAGGTCAAGGAAAAAGATTTCAAATATTTGCAAGTATAGTTGAGAAGAATTTGAGCTAAGAAGTTAAATTGTTTATTTATTTTTTTGATACATAGATGAAAGCAGAACAACATCTCCTAGTACAATTCTCTAGATAAAGTAATAAGTAAAATACTAAAAATTGTGAAATCATCATATGGACCATGTATATAGTTCTCCATAATGATGTAAGTACATCACATATTCTTCAAAGATTAAAATTATATTACGACCTTTGTTCATAATATGATCATGATAGACCTCTTTCATCATGGATGGAAATGCATCTAATTTTGTAGATGTGTTGCGTACATATTTTGCAACATCTTCCATCTCCATTATCTCTATCTCTTGTATATGATCAATAGATAAAGCTGCATTCTCAAGAGCTTTTACCATAGTTGTACAACACTATTTAATTATTTGTGCACACTTCTGAAACTCTATCTCACAAAAATGATTTGAGTCTACTGAAGAAGTTGGGCTCATGTCAACAATGCTTGACTGTCTATCAGAGGCTTCCATGCCTAAAAAAAAACATGGAAAACAATTTAGAAAGCATTATCACCAATTTAAAAAAATAGAACAAATGTATACTTAATGAGAGGGATAAATATTTTATATCAATAATGGTCTTGAAAAAATAGAACAGGTCACTTAGTACAATCAATTGTGGAGAAAATGAATATAAAACCAAATTGTATTAAAATTTTTAATGAAACTTTGGGTATTGAAACATGGTAATATTATGACCATTCATGGATAGTGAAGAATAGACAAACATAGATTTCAAATATTGAGTAGCAATGTATTGGTTGAAAGTAATGAAGCAAAAACATTATGATTTATTTGAATTGAAGAATGCCTTTATAATTTGAAATAATATTATAAACTTAATTTGTGGACCCAATTGATGATCATAGTTAAATTTACAAATTAGAGAATTAGTATAATAAAATTTCAGCGTAATGGTACTTGCAAGCATTAAAATGTGCAAATGAAAAGGTTATCATGTGAGATTGAGCATATGAAATTATACTTTTCATTAACTATGGAATATGAACTATCAATGTGCATAATAAGAATAACAACATAATAGTTGATGATGATGATCACATAATGTAGTAGAACAAATAAATCTTTATTATTAAATAATATGTTTCAAAACATCAATGATTTTCAAGACTTCTCAGTCTACATTCTTCTACTTTTCTCTATGAAAGTTGTTTCCCACTTTTCATTTTCTCATAATGGTCATATGTAAAGGGTGGCATTATCCTCAAACCTTCCAGTGACTTAACACGAGATATCCCCACAAATGTCAATCCTGGTCTTTCTCTTGGACCTATGTCAATTGTGGCTTTTGAAAGAGTTAGCCCTTGAGATTTGTGAATAGTCAACGCCCATGCCAACCTTAATGGTAGTTGGAAGGTCCTGCCCCTTTGCAATGGTGCTATTGGTATTATGTTTGGATGGTGATCATCAAATGGTACTCCAGAGTAATTGTCAAATTCAACTGTAACATATGATGGTGGCTCAGGTGGAGCAGTTCCTGGTTCGTAGACAATATTTTTGATATATCCCAATGATCCATGCACAAGACCAGCTTCTATCCATAGATTTGTGGTCAACATTACTCTTGCATTGTTACTAATCAATAACTTTGTATCAAGTTCCTCGCTTGATAAATCTTCATTTCCATTACCATTCCTTGACTTGGTTGCAAGGCTATCGACGACTGGATGTCTTAAAGAATACAACATCCTCATGTTATGGTTACGAACATTGTCATTTGTAGAGAATAAATGCACTGCCCTATCAAACTCATCATTGCTTGCAACATCTAATCTTATAGGTGTTCGTGTCATAAGCAAGTTCCAGTCATCTATTTGTGGATTTGCATCTCTCACATTTGTGAGAAGCTGACAAAATCTTTGCTGTTGGATATTTTCTCCATCTTGCCTAAATACTCTATCTAGTGTAACCACTATCTTGAATTCCTGCCATAATAACTTTGCCCGCCTATTGCTATCATATGCTGGTCTATCATTAATAGGAGGTAATTGCCCCAAATCACCAACTAAAATAATAGATACACCTGAAAAATGGTTGCAAAATTTTTAGTTACATATATAAAGTAAAATCAAAAGATATGCATTCTATATGACCAATCTTAATAAGAATTAGAAGACATTAATAACACCATGTGATGTGCAGAAAGGGATACCTCCAAAGCTTATGTCTGCTTTATGCGAGAAGGCTTGTCTAAGTCGACTATCTATATTTTCTAGCATGTTTTGGCCAATGAAGCTCATTTCATCAATCAAAATATATTTGATATTTTCCATCTCTTGTTGAAAGCTTGTAAGTCTTGTCCCTTGTAGTTTGGCAAAATCTACAATTGGAATTCACAACTTTGAATGAATGGTAGATGCTCCTATATTGAAAGTTGCAACTCTAGTTGGTGCAAGCAATAGAAGAAGAGAAAGATTTTTCATCGATGCCATTTGAAAAGATTGATTGATGGCACCAATTAGATAAGACTTTCCCGTTCCTGCTGTTCCTTGAATTATCATAAACAAAGGATTTCCCACTTGATTGCTATGGTAGTGTGTCAGAATAATGTCGACTGCCTTTTGTTGCTTGTGACTAAGAGTTGTAAAGTTGATACACTGTGGAATGTCATCATACATAAGAAATCCATGCTTTTTCATTTCAGGTATGAAATTTATTGCTCGGATTGTCTCCTCTTCACTTTGATATCCACTACACCAATTTGTATTTCTATCAATATCTCTTCTCCCCAACATGTCAATTTCAAAAACTGGCATATGTTGACCACGATGTAACCTAGATATTATTTCCCACTCATGTATTGTAGTATTTTCCTGAATGGCTCCATTATCTTCTATCTTTGAATCACTTGAAGGTTCATTATTTTGTGCATGTTCTTGCCTTCAGACATGTCAAGGATTATAATTGAGGGAGTCCCAATTTGCTACTATAGTATCATCATCATGACCAATGTCTCTCTCAACATTATGAAAAGGTTTGTATAGTAACAACTCAGACAAACAAAAGTTCACCCACTTATCAAAATCTCATGGAGGAATAGAAAAATACCTAGGAAAAGCTCTAACAATAGCTGCTTTCTTTCTTGGCCCCCATTTATTATCTCCTCTTCTTTTAGGATTATATAACCAGGACCTTGCTGCATCAATCAAACTGATACCTTCCATACAAAGTGGTCTTGTTTTATAATCATCAACAAAATATTTTGTGAGTTCTTCCTCATTTCTATCATCATTGATTACCACAGCTTTGAAAACTTCACTTGAGACATTTAGATTGACAAACTTTCTACTACACTCCACCAACGGAAGTTCTAATAACATATGGCATGTTTCTTGAGCTCCAATATCTCTTTCTATAACTGTCTCTGTTAAAAGCTTTCTATATGCCCGTGATGCTAAATCATCAGGATTTTCAAGATTTGAAAGACGCATCAACATTTGTTGATATGTTTCAGAGCTTCTCTCTGCTTTTGCTGCATACTTTGCAATATATTTGATAACTGCATGTCTTGAAAGGACAGGTTGCCAATCAACATTAGCTCTCCACAATTGTAGTATGTATCGGTTGTGTGTATTAACTCTGTCATCATTTCTTGCTGGTTCAAATTTTTTCTCACCCGATTCTGCATCGGTATATAACTTTGATCCCTCCAAATTTAATTGCCAAGGAGCATTATACCTGAAACATTGGTGAATACATATGTAGTTAACCCAACTTGTTAAAAAATGTGAAATAGAACATTTATACATATTTTTTTTTTGAATTTGATTAACCTGCAAACCATTCTTCCTCTTTTTTTATGAAGGCATGCTCCCTCTTTACAAATAGTGTGTCTCTCAACACAATTGAGTATCTGTTCATAATCCTAGTCTATATCCATCTCAGCTAGTTGCATTGTATGCTTCAGGCATGGATGCTCACCAAAATTCTGGAAGACCTATAAATGATAATTCATAGATTATTCTATTGGATAGAGGTGAGAAACACATATTAATATTTAACTCATTTATAATATGAAACTTACATTTATGTTTCTTTGATGTGGATCATGTCTAGGATTCCAAGCATGAATAATGGAATCAAAATATCTCTTAGCACATTTTCGTTCATCCTCATTTGACCAATTAATAGTGTCCATATTTGGTGCCCCTTCAAGCCATAAGAAGCCATGAACATGAGGTGAACCATGATGTTGCCACTCATATCTACACCAAAAGTCCTTTACTTTCATACCTTTTTCAAGTATTTCTTTCCTGAACATTGTATTCCTTAAGTGCATGTAATAAGTGACAATATGTGAATAGTTGATGATATTCTACCTTCTCCATATTTGAGCCTCTCATGGATTAGTAGGTGCTGTACCAGGCATTAGTGCATGTAAATTAGACCATTGCATATCCGCTGCACTTAATGTGAAGAAAATTGTAGGTGTGCCAAGCTGGTCAAGCAAGTCAGTTAATTTTGCTTTGCATTTTGCCCAATATGATCTTGTTCCTCTTAGACTTGTTCCAAATTGCATCAGCCTATCTACAAGATTATTGCGAGGCATATTTTCCATATGTTCACGCAATTCATGAATAGTTATTGGCATTTCTTGAAAGCTCCTTTTTGCAAAAACAGATGCTGAACTTTGTGCGCGATGTCTCATTACCATGTTCTGCAAAAAATACCTAAACCTTGGATGTTTTCCAAAGCGATGATCCCTATATTTGATCAAATGCTTTACAAATTTATGCAAGTATACCCACTTCATTCTAGGTTCTAACCAATCACAACTTCCATCTGGAGACAATGTTGGGAAAGCCATATCCGACAACCAAGATGTGACATACTCATTGATAGGTGATGCACCTATAGATGGCCACTCAATTAAAGCAGATGGAATTGCATCAAGATTATTAACCCAAGCATGAATTAATTCCATTTCCCTTTGAGCATTAGGTGGCCTTGAAGCCATAGAGTTTGTGTGCTCAATTATATTACCTTCATCTGTCTCCATGAGAGGACCTAGGAATACAACTTCATTTGCATCAGAATCAAACTCCATGTGCACTGTCTTTAATCTATGAAAGATATTCTCATCCCTATTTTAAGGCAAGTCATTAAGAGCACTTTCATCTATCCTGACACCTACATAAAATTTATCATTTTCAACTTTGTATTTCAATGCTCTATAAACACGAACCCTATTCACAGTAAAGTTATATCCTGTACCACGTTGATCCCTTCTTCGAACAATGATGATTGGTAAATGATCAATTGTGTGTGGCAAGACTTTTGATAATTGTTCAACATGCTGAGGAAAAATAATGGTATGTCCTTTATACTTATACTGACCTCCAGTTGCATGTGTAACTTGCAATATAGGGTTTGCATGTGCAATTAGCATTTCTTCAACCTGAGTTAAATTTGCAAGCTTTGGTGGTTGACATCTTGGATCCATATTATTTGAAGATGAAAACCTATGAATTCCTGTCTCTTGATGAAACCTATTGCATATTGGACCCTCACTGGTGTGATATACTTTCATTCCTGCATATGACTCCTGACAAACATAACACATCTTTGGTGTTTTCAAACTATCTATCTAATATCTAAACTGCATTTGGAATCTTCTAAATTCGGATTGAAGCATACCATTTGGATTGGGAATGTTTTCTCTATCACCTTCTAATTCATCATTCACATGGATTTGACTTTCATGTTGTGGTGTTTCTGGGACACGTTCTATAGATGGAGACCCTTCATAGTGAACATTTAGTTGATTGTTTGCATCTATAGGATGTTCATGTATGTCACTTACTTGCACTTCAACATGTTGGACTCCGCACCTTTGTGTATCTGGAAGGACCCTCTAAGAAGTACATTGACGATTATTTCTCTGTACATTTCTATTCTCTCTTTCATCATTTTCTAGTTGTGCAACTGACACTTCAGACCTTCTTCTACCATAACTTTGCCTATTTCCTTGATTTAATGTTATTCTTTGTTGTTCTGTTTCATTTTCTGTTTGTTGTTGTTGTTGACGTCTACGGTATTCTCTATGATATTCTCTTTGATATTGCCTTTGGTATTCTCTTCTTGCCTCCTCTGATTCAAAATTTAACCTAGGTCTCACCATAGCGAGTACAAAACTAATATTAGTGAATTAAGCTATATTTTTCATGACACTAAATAATTTTCTATAGAAACCACATAAAAGATTGCTGAAAAATATATTAATTAAGAATAGATGAAGAAAGTATGAACAATAAATAAGAGAATGCATTAAAAAAATTATGAAAATACATTTTTTTAAAGAAATATACAAACATGAAGATATATAATGATTTTTTATTTATGAAACATTGGATACATCATGTAAATATATTATTTTATTTATGAAAACCTTGGATACATCATTTTAAAAAATAATGGTCTAAAAGACCTTTTATTGCAAAACACATGTATAGATGATGTCAAACTTTGCAATAGAAAATGACAACACCAATAATAATAGGTAATCCACTTTATGAGACAGTGAATTTCCATTTTCAAATACAATAGAGTAATACCCAAAAAAGATGTTGACCTCTACTAAAAAAACCCAATAACATATTCAATACCATTGTCTTAGTATCCACCTTCCATTAACCCATTCATGAGATCGATGCAACTGCACTCGAGAATAGGGTTGAAGAGTTTGAGTATGTGGAAAGTAAACTTCGTAAAATTGTCGTCGACTAAGTGGAGACTTAAATTTATCAACAACAATGCCTGACCACAAAGAATTATTCTCGAAGACGTCTACTGCAAAATCCAATGGGATGTACTGTGGAAGAGAAACAATTGGAGGTGTAGGTCTAATATCCTCTAGAAAAAGGTCCTCTACAAGAGGTTCTTGTGTGACCTCATTAGTTATAAAATTATCATATTGAATGAAAAACTTAGGCCTGGGAGCATTGGCCACATGTCCAATAATAGTGGCAGGGAACCATGCTCCCTAGAAACCATCCTCATGAGAACGAACTTCAACTTTTGTCCCATAATTGAAGTTCATGTTTTATGTATACCTTTAGCATTAACACAATAAATAAAAAATATTTGATTATTTCATTATAAACATATAAATCAATCCTCAACACAAAGTTAAATATTTCTAAAATATTCATAATAAAATGCATATGATCACATAGATGTAAACAAAGTAATATTTATTATTCTACGAAATATTTGCAATCTAATGTTTCAAATATGGTGACATTGTCATCCACTTTTGTAAAATTACATATATTTTTAATTACAACTAATAGTATAATAAATTGTTTACTATTATAATATTTTAAAAATGGCGGCATTGCCTTCCACTTTTCAAAGATTGATGCCTAAAAATGAATTTTGATACTTTTAAAATTGCACATAAATAATAAGCATAAGTTAAATGAATATATGGTTACTCTAATTTTCAAATAACAAAATTGAAAGTATAAATTTATTTTTTCTTATTTACAAACAAATAAATTGATATTTTAATGAAAATATATGGTGGCATTATCATCCACTTTTGAAACATTACAAATATTTTTAGATATAGGTAACATTATAATAGATTGCTTAGTATTATAATATTTAAAGAATGGCGGCATTGCCTTCCACTTTTCAAATATTGATGGGTAAAAGTTACTATTTATTCTTTTAAAATTGCATATAAAAAATAAGCATAGCTTAAAATAAATATATGGCTACTGTAATTTTCAATCAACTAAATTAAAAGTGTAAATTTGATTTTTTAATTTAAAAATGAATAAATTGGCACTTTAATAAAATATTTGGAAAATGGCGGCATTGTCATCCAGTTTTCAAATATTAATATACAAAGATTAAATTTAATCTAAATGTAAATTACAAAACTATTATAATTGAAATAGAAATCTAATTCAAGTACTCTAAATCAATATACTAATCTTAATGAAAACATTACAAATATTTTTTCAAATATAATTAACATTATAATAAATTGCTTAGTATTATAATATTTTAAAAAATGGCGGCATTGCCTTCCACTTTTAAAAGATTGATGCCTAAAAGTTAATATTTATTATTTTAAAATTGCATATAAAAATAATCATTAATTAAAATAAACATATGGTTACTCTAATTTTCAAGTAACAAAATTAAAAGTATAAATTTGATTTTTCATATTTAAAAATAAATAAATGGGTACTTTCATAAAATATTGGAAATATGGCGACATTGCCATCCATTTTTCAAATATTAATATGTAACAATTAATTATAATCAATAATGTAAATATATTAATTATAATATGTAACAATTAACACAATCTACCTAGAAAACATAGCTAAGAATTAATTATAATCTAAATGTTGATTACAAAATTATGTTGATCAAAATAGTAATCTAACTCAGAATATTAATATAAATCAATATATTAATCTTAATTAAAAAACTATTATAAATCAAACTACTTTTGTAAATGAAAATAGTAATCATTAAATTTATAAATCACTATTTTTAAAAAATATTGATATGGCGGCATTGCCATCCATATGAAATATTATAGAAAACAAAATACAACATTAATCTATAAAAAACATTGAAAAATATGAAAAAACAATAATCTATGCAAATCATATCTAAATATATAACATGCAACTATATATAAATAATGCATGAAACATGCAAATGTAAATTTGAATACAACAATGTAAAAGCTAAGAAATCTAATTTTAAAAATAAATTACAACTAAATGTAAATAGTGTAACTACAATTCTTAATGCGGATAATAATCAAAATGCAAAATAAAACTTAATATAAACAAAAAATAAATAAAAAACTTACTTTGCTTTTTGATCTACTTGTTGATCTTCAAATGTAGAATGTTTTTCCAAATGATTTATCTCCCTCTTTTCTTCTCTCAACAAAAACAATGAAGCTTTACTGAAAACTTGTCTTCTGCAAATGTATTCTTCTACAAATGAAGAGCAAAAATGAGAAGAGATGAGTGTTTTATAATGAGACAGAGAACTCTTCATCTCCCACTAAAAAAACTCTTCATCTCCCATTAAGAAACTCTTCAATTTCCACTAAAAAAACCTTTCAATTTCCATTACTCCACTCAAATTCAAAATTCAAATTAGCATTAAAAAATTAAAATTTTAAAAAATACACATATCAAATGTGTACACGTCGCTACACATCGTCGTTGATAATAATTTTTTAAAAAATCTATAACGCGATGCGTTTCATTTAAAAAAAAATTAAAAAAAAATTTAAATGAGGTGACGGGCCACCACCCCCGCCACCCCATTCTTACTTTACCTGGCAGTAACTGCCGCTAACAGCAGTGGCTTTTACTGCTGCACGCTGCAACCACCTTTTATATAATGTTTTGTTCCTTTTGTTTTTTCATTTTTAAAATTTCTTTAAATTTAAAAAAAAAAAAAATTTAAATTTTTTTTAAAAAATTTAAATTTAAATTTTTTATTTTTTATTTTTATTTTTAAATTTTTTTCACTTTAAAAAAAATTAATTTTGTATTTTCTTTTTCATATTTTAAAAAAGAATATATGTAATTTATTAAAATTTATAGGAGCCTATTTTTTTGGACCCTATTATTTCGGGTTCCATTTGGCTTCCTCTTTGTTAGCTATTATTTCGAGAATATTTTTTATTGTCTTTTATGTTGGCCACCTATTATTTTGGGAATGTTTTTTATTTAAAATAAAAGTTTGTAATTGCTCCCAATTCTTTTTTATTGACAAAGAATCTTGACATATTCCCATGCTGGGCATTTGTGCTGCCATTGTATAGAATGCCTCTCGGCGTAAAAATTAATTTAGTAGTTTATATACACATGGAATTGTAAATACATTTGGTGAAATGCATGTCAAGGCCATCTACCTCATCGTTATGGATTGTCATTACTCTAGCATGGATAATAATTGGTTGGAGTTGTTTGATTATATGCAATATTTATGTTTATCCATCTTTGTCTGACTAGAATAAAAATTTGACTAAAACCTTTGATTTACTTGAAATATTATTTGTTGTTTGCATTTGTTTACTATTTGTATTTGTTGTTTGTTTTTTTCATTTTGACAATATTTATTTGCTATTTTCTATTTGCATTTGTTTCTATTTGTTGTTTGTTGTTTGCATTTGTTTTCTATTTGTTGTTTGTTGTTTTTTATTCATGCAATGTTGGATATCATGCAATATCTCAAACCCTCATCAAAATGAAGGTTAAGGTGACATTTTTGATAGTTGCTTGGAAGTTTTGTAGCTACCACTATTGCTGAAAATGTTAGCTTGTCATGCCCAAAATATCAAGGCAAAAACACACCAATCTTTTAAAAAAAAAAAACCAATTAAAATTAAATCCACTTTTAAAAGTTAATCACACTACTAAGTTTGATATGTTTATATGAACATGTTAATGTATAGGCATAAGAGAACCAGGTAAGTGACCTCCTATTGATGCCCTATCTTATCTATTTAAGTTTATGATCAAAGGGAAGAAAAATGTCGCTAAAACTGAGCATGCGTTATTACAATGAATGGGCCATTTGTTTCGTTATTACTCTAATTATTTCGAGACTTTAATACAAACTAAATCGAAAAGCGAAATATAATACTATCTTAACACTTATCAACCAATTAACTTTAATTAATATTAAAATTCAACTTGCCAATACTAATTGCTAACATAATGGATCTAAAGTATTTCTTAAACAAATTAAATAAACCCACTAACTTAACTTAAGCAACATGTTATACCAACAATAGGCTACTAAATTTTCTAATTACAATCTAATATTAAATCATTTCTAGCACTAAGTTTATCAATCATTAAAGTAACAATTATAAGACAAATACTATCCTAACTAATATTCTAAAATAATTTCCAAAAAACAATTTATACTATCTACCACTTAATTAAAAGCTAACACTACACTTACAACTAAATTTAATTAAAACTAATAATAGAATATTTCTATTAATAAAATAACTTAACAAAGGATTTTAACTTATCTAAATTTATCTATCTATATTTACTAAAATTAAGAACATTAAACATATAATCACAGACTAATTAACTTTAAAACTATAACAATATAAAACAACTAAAATCTAAATAGCCCATTTAAAATTTCTAATCATTAGAATACTAAATAGCTAGTATTCAAACAACATGAACTATACATTACTAACACATAACTTAACTATGTTTAAAACTAACCCTACCCCATTACTAACTTGACCATTCTAACATTCTAATTTAATACTACCCACACATAAAACCTTAATTTAAAAGTTACCTATAATATAATACTATACAATAGCATCTATAACATTCTGATCTATATCAAAACACTTTATTAATCATTGACTTCCACTAATAAAACTTTAGTTACAACCCTCTAACCCTATACTTCCCTAGCCCAACCCTTGGCCACTTGACATATGGCAATCCCTACTCCCTAGGCCATGCGTTTCCCAAGCTACCCCCACTCTATCCAAGGTCATAAGGTACGCTGGCTGCAGTGAAGGATAGGAAGGGAATGATTCAAATTCCTTAATAAAATTTCAAACAAAACTAAGGGGCAGCTCCACAAAGCATAATTTCCATGTCAAGTCAAGACTGACATGGCCCTCCCATGTCTACACACACAAGCCAAGGTTGAATGCAGCTTAAGAGAGATGTGACAAGGATGCACGCCTAGCAAGGGAGGAAAAAAAGGTTAAAACTTTAAACTAACTTGCTCAAAGCAAAATCTGCCCCTATTACCAATGACATGACAATCCTTGTCTTGGTTTATGTGAAGCACCTTAAGTTAGCCCACAAAGCCATCAATTCGCCTAAAAAAAAAAAGGGAGCTTGAAAGAAGTTTTAAGAACTTGTCAAAATCAAGGGATGGCAAGATGATATTGGTAATAAGTGTGCTGACCTCAGAATATACTTTGCTCTCTTTTGTTATAAAAACATACTCAAACCTCCTCCAAGTTTCCAATGCCTGCTCTTTAGGTAGTAATGATTTTAAGCAAGTGGTTAGCCTTGGGATTTAGGAAGATACAATGGGAGTTATGATATAAAGTAAAGTAGTTGGTATTTTTAGGATATTTGTATATACAAATATATGTGCATATATATACCTTTTTGTTAGAATTTTAAAATTTATAATAAAAATTCAAAGAGAATATTCTCTGTCACAATATGGGCATAAATTCTTTTGCCCATACAAAATCTAGAGAGCTTTTAGTTCCTGAATGTGCACATTCCTTTCTTCCAAGCCATTATTTTTCTTTTGTCTCCCTCTTTTTTTTTTTTTAAAGTTTAAAATTTCAACAAGGGGTGTGAATACATATATCTTCTAATAAAATTTACCATTCGCATAGTTTACAAGGTGGATGAATAGTTCGTTTTATCAATAATGAGAGATTCATTGTATCTCCTAATATATATGAAATTGGATTGAGAATACAACATAACAAATTTATTCCTTAACATAATTAGACTTGAACATTGCATAATCAAACACATCCCACGTTATCCATTTCACGTTACACACATCCATAAACTTAAATAACATAAGTAAACAATGCAAGGAAGTTGTTCAATCTTCTCTCTTATTAATCAACTTGGTTCAAGGCTCCATCGAAAAAGAACCAGTAAGAAAACTCGACATCTTTGCCAAATACATCAAAATATAAATATATTTTTACATAATGTTACAATTCAATTGAATTCTCTTCTAGGTCTTTCACAAGAGGTCTTTTCCAATATGTTCAATGCACCAAGGGAACCATGGAAGAGACAAGAACCAACATAGAGGTAAAACAAAATAATATGATGAACAATTCAAGCATGCATTCCCAACCTAGTTCTGCATAATAGGTTCAACATTGAACCAAAATAGGGGGAAGGTAGATTTTCTCAAGAGGAGATGTCAATCACCATACCATAACATAGCCCTTTCAGGGCTAAAATTCAAGAACTTCTATTCTTCTACAAATGCCCTTTCGGGGCCAATATAACAAGGGTGTTCATTCCTTCCCTTCTTCAAGAATCCAAATTTTTATACAAGGTATGGGATGACAAGTAGGGGCTCATACACCCTATCCTCTTTCCTTCCTCTCACCATGAGAGGAGACTCTACACTGTTGAGGTCCAACTAAGGCCCTTCCCCCATACATGGCCACTTCTTCCCTATCCAAGGGCGAGTGATGCCAAAAAATCCCCATGGAATCCCCTCAAAAAAATAAAACATCAAGGCAAGCATAAGAATAACATCAAAAGAAAAACAAGTTAAGATCCCTCCAAATCAACCCCAACACACAAGCAAGTAATACAAACAACAACACAATGCCTTATGCATGATTCAAGCATGAACAACACGAAGAAACAATTCAATAGAGTGAAGAACTCCTACCTTCACAAAAAGTTATGGCAAAAATGGTGGGTTGCGAAGAGCTTTTCCTTTCTTTTCTTCAATCTTCAAAAGCCCCTCTCTAAAAACTAGAGATTGGGTAACAGCCCCAAAACTACTCCAAAATCCCTCTAAGTATGATCCCTAACTTAACTAGACTTCAAGCAAACCTCAAGATGGAGTTTGAGTCACCAACTCATAAAGGAGACAAGCAATTTTTGCAATCAACCAAAATTAGGGTTTTTGAGTGACCCTAAAAGTCAACCAAGGAGGCTAAGGGGGTGGGAAGTACTCCCAACCCATACCCTTACCCCTAGGGTGCTTAATTTAATGTTTTTAGGCCTTAAAGACTTAATAGAACCCAACCAAAACTAGGAGAATTTAAAGACTATATAACAACCTTCAAAGAATGACAATGCAATCTAGCAAAAATAGCAAGGGGTTCAGTCTTGTCTTTCCATTTGATTTCTCGGTTAAGTATCCTGCACACTAATTGCACACATCAGTAGTTCAAGAAAATCACATACATGTATTCAAAACTTATCTGTATAGTTACATAAATCAAAACATGAATCTTTCATATAGTTAACTATTTAATTCATTTCTTCTCACATTTAATCATCAGTAGACACAAATCAATATAACGTAACTTATTTATTAATTCAAATTAACATACTAGAATAATCATCATTAGGTATGAATCTACCTAACATCATAACATCACTAATCTAGGAATACTAAACTATCTAAAAGCATAAAACTTAATCATCGAGGTACCAAAATCAACATCCTTATCACTAGGTGAAAAATGCCTTAAACTATCGTTAGTAGAAATTTAATATTTACACAGTCAAGATAAAGTAGTAGTTCTCAAATCACTAAGAATTTTAAATAGGGAAGAATTAACTGATCACAATTTCATTAGGGCATTCACAACATAAAATATTACATATTATCCATTCTAATCTCCTATAGCAGTTTTAACAGAGCATTCGTATTGATAATTACATACAAGGAGGGACCTTACATAGCCACCAATATCTTGATGAGCATTGATGATGAGGCTTGTGTGACTACTATGGTTCCCTTTGTTTCACCTAGACAAGCCAAAGTTATTTGGACATGAGAGATGGAGCACAAATTGCTAGATATACTCCTTGAAAAAGTTAGGTTGGGAAGAAAAGGTGAAGGGGGGTTTTGGAAAGAAGCTTGGTCCATCATTGAAAGAAGGTTTAATGAAGAAATGAAGAAAAATCTAGTAAGAGATAACTTTAAGAATAAGTTAAAAATATGGAAGGTAGGTTATCGAATGATGAAAGACTTAAGAAATATGAGCGGGTTCACATGGAACAAGAGTACCCAATGCATTGATGTTGATGACGCTATATGGGATGAGTTATTGAAGGTAATGTACTTTACAAAATGTGTTTATGTTACAAGTAAAATATCTCTTAATTTTAATTTGTTTTATCTAATTCCATATTTTTTCCTTCATGTAGAGGAAAGATTTTAAAAATGCTAGAGTGTACAAGAGGCAACCATTCCTATATTTCAATGACTTAGTGATTGTTGGGAATAACATGGCTGATGGATCTATTGCTGGAATTGCCTAAGAGACTGAAGATGTGCATCTTTTTGAAGAGTTAATTGATCCTGAGGATGTTGGGGTGTTCACTATGCCTATGGATGGTAGTCCCGAGTTTGATGAAGACTTCCTTCATCCAAATGATTCTAGTACATTTGTTAGGAAGAATTCTTCCACACCACCATCATCATCAAGGAGGCCAAAGAAAAGGAAAGCAAGCATGGCTTCTTCTTTGGATGTTATATGAAAAAGTATCCAAGAGATATGTACGGGCATGAGGGAGACTCACCTTGTGAAAGTTGATAAAGAGGAAATTAAGGAAGACATAGCATCTGTATTTGTAGCCCTCAAAGCCATACCTAGACTAAGTCAGGAGGCTATGATTCTAGCGTATAACACCTTTACTTCTGAACCTACAAAAGCATGTGGGTTCTTATAGATGAGTGCAAAGGAGAAGGAAGAATATGTGAGATTTAGGTTCCGAGGATTTCAATGATATCCCAACACTTCTGTTTAAGAATACAATTATTTATTGTAAGAACAATTACATTGTTGTAATGGTTCACATTTGATATGTGACATCTTATTTTTTGAGACTACATCTTTTTGAAGCAATGTTAATGAACCATATTTTATAGCACTCCTATAGCTTCTTGGTTCCTTGTGTTATTTCCAGTTTTATTGCTTGTTGTAGCATTATTTATGTGTGCTTGATGTAGCTTTATTTCTTGTTGTAGCTTTATTTTATATAATGCATGCTTTAATGCTTGCTATAGCTTTATTTATATGTGTGCTTGATGTAGCTTTATTACTTGTTGTAGCTTTATTTTATATAACACATGCTTCTTTGCTTGCTGTAGCATTATTTTATATAATGCATGGTACTTTGCTTGCTGTAGCATTATTTTATATAATGCATGCTTTATTGCTTGTTGTACATAGCTATATTTATATGTCTGCTTGTTGTAGCTTTAGTGCTACAATATGAACATACTTCTTTTCTCCAACTATCCTCTTGTTGAGCCAGTGTATTGACAAATAATACGCTGCTGATATGATCTATGTTGAAAGCCTTCTTATGTGGATGATAAATTTTCTATAGAATATGCATTCTTTTCTATGGCATATATGCATTTTTGTGTTTGTAGAAGCTTTAAAAATTATGAATAGATACATTTAATTGATGTCATTTTCATTATGATTGTATAATGTTTATGGTTTTTTCTTATTTTTTCTTATGCGAGTTTAACAATTATGAATATATACCTTTAATTGATGTTCTTTTCATTATGATTGTTTAGTGCTTATAGTTTTTTCTTGTTTTTCCTTATGCAAGTTTGATAATGAATGCTAGAACTTATTATCTCTTGGTTCATTTTCTCTTATAATATTTGTTTATTATTTATATAGGGTTGATAACTTTTGATAATTTTCCATTGTGTGACTATGGCGTTGGTACTGTATTAATGAAGATATCATGCACAGAGCGTAACTTTGGGCGTAAATATTTATTTTGTCCAAATAGTCAAAATGTTATTAGTATTTTTTTAAATGATTATTTTAAATGTAATAAATTACTTTGGCAAATACTTATTTAGTTTTCGAATGCAGGGGGTAATAGATGCAATTACTTTTGGCGGGTCGTCGATTGCCCATCTATGTCAACCGCTTCTAACTATACATAAGATACTGCAAGGAACAGTTGCAAGTTGTGCAATGTTCGAGATACTGCTACCAAGGAAATTGATTCTATGGCAAAAGTTGAAATCATGTTTGCACAATGTGTTATTTGTGTTCTAATTGCTATAATTGCATTATTGTTTCCATTGCTATACAGATAGTGAAGATGTAAATTTTATTATGACTTTGTATACCTATATTGAAGATGTAAATTTTATTATGACTTTGTATCACGATTATTTATCGTGTTTAACATTTTCATGATGTTATATATTTATTTGAAAAAAATGAAATAATTAAATTTCTCAATAACTTCAATGAATAAAAAAAAACAAAAATATATTTTCCTTTACAATTATTGAAAAAAATAAAAAAAATAAAAAATTAAATATAATAAAATTAAAGAAAAAAACAATTAAAAAAAAAAATTAACCTTATTCCAATTCCAATTCAAATCAACCAAACAAAGGATCAACATATTCTCAATCAAATTCCAGTTGAACCAAATAGGACTAGAATTGCTATTTTCTATTCCTATTCTCCATTCTCATTCCCATTTCAATTTTCTATTCTAATTTTCAATTCTTATGCTAGCAACCAAACAGGCCCTTAGTGTGCATGAATTATATCCCTGGCAGTGGCACATGGAGTTAGTGATCTTGTTGTTCATATTTTACCAATGTCGTCCTTGTATGGTCAATGTACCTTGTTTAATTATTTAAATTAAACCTTCTGGTGATTATCAAATTTGGACTCATTTGCATTATGTGGCTAGACTTGTGAGCATGTTTGTGCATTTAGAGGTTCGCATTTATCATGAAACTATTAAGGTTTTCTGTGAGTTTGGTTTAAGGGTTTTTCAGGCTTTATTTGTATTGATTTTAATTTCTAGTAGCTTTTCTATAGATGAATTACAATTACTTGGAATAGCCTATTTTCATTTGGTTTGATTCGAGGTCTAACAAGGTTGCCTAGTTATTTTCCCTAATCAGTTATTCACTCAAAAAGTGAATAAGTATCCAAAGAGGAAATTAATTCCTCAGTTCTCACTTATGGAAATTATAAATTTGAGAGCTTTTCCCAAAATCATCTTTTGAAGGATTGCATTTCTACTTGTTGTGAGAGCTATGGGCATGGAATCTTCATGAGATCGGTCTCATTGGACCCATCTCATGGAGCCCTTAGTTTGCTACAACTTTCGCTAGCTTCCGCTGGATATTTATTTTATTTGGCTGATTCCTATTTTAGCCCTTTTGGCTATTAGGTAGGGCTCTCCCATTTTCATGTTTTAGCTTTGTTTCTTCTTTTGTTTCTGGCAACTGTAGGTTAGGAGGCTATGAGCTAGTGTTCCCCTCCATTTCTAATTATTAGTTCTGCTCGGTTGAACAAGTATGAATGTTTTCCCAATTTTTGGGACGAGGGTTTGGGATTTCACACCATTATGTTGGCCATTTTTTGTATGGTGTCTGAGCTTAAATTCTATTGAATTTTCATGGCTTTTGTGCCTAAAGACCAAATGGGTTTTATTTTCAAACATTTTGAGTTTTGGGGTTTTTATCTTGATTTGCATACCACCCAATTTTCTCAAGTTTTCTTGGCATGATGTTGTTCGTGGACTTGGATCATCTGTAGTATGTTAGTCAAACCATTTTTGCACTTTTATATTGCATTGGGATGCATGCCACATCTATTCTCTTGAGCTTGTATTCAATTGAGTATTATTTTTCTTGTGTTCTCATTCAACCCTTGTGTTATGATCTTCGTGATGGTGGTACACTACACATGAGCACGTGTGCATATATTTGTTGGGTGACTTGTGAGGCCCGATCTCTTGGTTGTATTTTAGTTGAGTTATGTTTATTGGGGTTGAGTTAGGAATATGCATGCCTACGAGAACTCATCATTATGATGAGCATGGGTATGTAGGGTAGCATGGAGGGGCATTTCTCACAACCTTGGTGACTATTTTCTAGAGGGTTGGCATGAAGATGTTCTAATCAAGTGATAACTAAATAAATTACCTGGGTAGTAAATTAAGATAATAAAATGTTATGTAAGCACCTAGTTAAGTCTGAAGACACAAGATCATACTCCTTCCATTGGGAAGTGTGAGTTGCCAACACTTCTCAATGCCAAGTTATTTACCCTCCAGTGAGCCCCTACATAGTGACCCATAGAGTGTCTGACCAGGACCTAATCCACTTGCATTGTTTCATGATCTTGGTTGTAGTCCTCTTTACTATCTAGCGTGAGTGTTAGCCATGGATGTTTTTTTTACACGTGGTTGTGGTTGGATCATTATCTCCATCAAATTGGTGGGAGTGGACCTATGGGTTTCATGTGGTTGGGAGGCATAGCTACCTATACCACTGCTGAGGATCGGTGTACAGAGAGGATCTATTATTCTAGTGTGACCGGTGCTTGATGTTTCACTTGGTACATTCAAGATTCCAAAGTATGCTTCCTTGTGATTTATGCTTTCATTGGAATGCTTGGATACCATGTTTAGATGATGTTAATTATTTTACACATTCCTATATTATGATGTTTAGCATATGATTAGATGATGTGATTTACTTAGTTGGAGTATCTTTTACTTATTGGACTAGTATGTTAGATTTCTTTGTTCCTATGATGTTATTACATTTTATTAGTGATGCCCTCATAAGACAACTCTAACTATCTGGTTGGTAGTTTGGGATGTTGCATGAGGGATGGATAAGACCTTCAAGGTCTCATGATGCTATTATGGTTGGGAGGAACCACACAATAGTGTAGTTGTTTTAGTACATTGGCATGTTTCTTTGAGTATGTTTCCTTATACTTCTATGTTTTATATAGTTAGTTTCTTGTTCCATCTTACTACTCTTTCTATCTTGTTGTTATGGTGTTTGAGTGTCCAAGCCTCAATTTGTAGATCCAATACTCCCTGGTGTGGAGGAATTATTTTCCCTATCTTATCATCTTTTGTTTTACTTTCTTGTTGTTGTGTTTCCTCATGCGAGATTATACTCTCTTGCTTAAGAGTTTGATGTTTCACCTGGGGGCTTACATTTCTTTGCGTGGTTACTTGTACTTCCTCATGTGAGCCTTGACATCAATGCAATGGTTTTGGCGGCTGAGCCATGCATTTCTTCGTATGAGAAGGTAGTTCCTTGTGTGGCCTGGCACACTTCCTCACGTGAGACTATTATTTGTGTTTTCTCATGCAGAAAATAAGGTATCTCCACTATTTTTTGGAGAACACAACTCAATGTTTTGAGTACCCTTTGGGATTGCATGAAATTCTAGACTTTGATAGATCAAAGATTTTATGTTCTATCATCATTCATGGTTTTTGTCTTTCAGTTTGAGTGTTTTAGTTGGTAGTGGTGTTTGGAGATTCATTGGTAGTCAGGATTGTTGGTTAAGTCTTCCATTGTGATCTTTATGATCCTTGTATATGAACTGTTGTGCGCATCTATACTATTTAAAACAAATAAAATTGCCCTTTATTTATCCTTGATCTAAGGATCATTGGGTGGGGCATTACAACATGGTTCTTCTCTTTTTGAGAGGCTATATATTTCTCTAGGAAAAGGAGGACATTTTAAGGGTTAAGTTTATAAAAAAGAAGTAGAGGGAGATGATTTTGTTTTTGCAAACTTGTTTATGGTATAGAGACAAAATGATTAGTTGGTCATTTTGTACGTATATTTGAAATGAAGGGAAATGCATTTTCAGATCAATTGGTTTGAATTTATAGTTCTTTAGTTGGGAGTGATGTATTGGTTATTCCAATCTTATTTCAAATATTTTCTTGGTTTCATTTATCAAGAGTTTTTGTGTGTTATAAAAATAGTTGGTTTTATGAATTCATACATGAAAAGAATGAATATTATAATCTCCCCTTTAATTCATTGTAATTGGGAAGATTGATTAGATGACCTATGCATCATAAACTTAATTTTATTTTTAAGTTATTTAAATCAATGTTCACATTCATTTCATGTTGATGAATGGATGTTAGTGTTCCTTAAGTGCCTTCTAGTTAAAAGCATGATCATAAATTGTTCATTATAAATCAAGAGAAGGGAGTTGTACCTTTATTTTAAAATTCAAAGAGCACTTGACAAAATAATTGCAAGTGACTCAACTATTGGTTTTAGAGTCTATCATTCACTCTAGGAATTTAAGAGTTATTTCTAAATGATTTTGGAAGAAGACAAATCTATTTACTAAAAAAAAATATTAGCAAGTTTGTGGATGAAACCAATGAAGTAAGGAGGCAAAGAACAATACCATTGCAAATCTTTGTTTCAGAAGGTCCTAGCGAACAACTTGGGACCATGATCTATAGTTGTGAGAAAAATCACTACACAAGGTTTGAAATTTTTTAATGTGAGTCACATGATCACCAAGTTATTGTACTCACCCAATTTTGGTTGAGTAAACTATAAGCCCCGTTTATGAATATTTTTAATCTATATACCAAACCATTGTTATGTACTAGATCAATTTTGCATAATTAAACATCATTAATCCTTGATCAAAATATCACATAATCATTTATTTAATTTTATCCCATTTAATTAAATAGTAAAATCCCCTTTATCCTAAGTGCACATGAAAAAAGTGTTTTCTAAAATAAAATAAAAAGTAAATCCTACCCACTTAAAAGTGCAATTTCCAACATGAGTGGAATCTTTTGGATTTTCAAAAGGCTTGTTCCTCTTTATCTCAACCACTTGTTGTTTTCCCTCTTAATCTAAGCCACTCTTTTTTCCTCTTAAGACATGAGCACATGGATCAACTGCTATTTAATATCCACTATTTCTTTTTCTTTTGTCTCTTAATCTTGACCATCTAGTCATTTCTAAATTTGTATAAAATGAGGCTGTCTCATCATTCTCTCATGTTAGTTACTCTTGCATCTAGTTACTCTTTCATTTTAGATTTCTTCATCTATGCTAATAATTTCTTTACTCTTGCATTATCATTCTAGCTTAGTTGTTATTTACTTCCTTGCACTTAGAATAACAATTCCATCTTAATTAGTATGGAGTTGTAATATTACATCCATATTAGTTAAGCTTGCATATTGTACTCTTGAATTTTATTTATCTTAGTCTTTACTTTTATTACATGCATTCATGGAGTTCTCTTGATTCTTACAGATCTATTGCTTAACATAATTTTGTATCTTCCATTTCATTGTGCACATTGCAAGGATTTTTTCTTGGTTCATTTAAGGGCCACTATAATCATTTACTTGATTCTTGCATGACATGACTAGGAAGCTAGAAGCCACCATTTGGGACTCCATATCCCTTGGTTTTCTCAAATACAAGGGTTTATAGAAGTAGATCTATATTTTTGGTATACAATTACTATTAAAGTATCAAGACGAGGAATCTCAAAATTTTGTGTGGTAATAGTTTGGAATATATTTAAAGACAAAGGACTAGAAATATCACATGTAGGAATGTTGAACTTTAGTTAAGCCAAAGATGTAATTTATTCTTGAAAAGAAGACATCGTTTGGGCTAAGCTATTAATGGTGGAATTAGTGGAAGACATTATAAGAGGAGAAACATCATAGATGTTCAAAAAATTATTTGAAATAAAGACAATATTTGAAGCACATGAAGTATGTTAGGAGCATAATTTAAAAGAATATTAAAATATGAAAACAACACATTATGATAAGAAGGTATATGGAACACATGAAACACTTGTAGGAAGAGAAGGAAGAATGAGATTAGGGAGACACACATGTATAGGATTAGAAGATTGAATGGAGGTTGTTACAATAGGTGGAGCATAAGTTGAAACACTAGGAATGGAAGTGGAGATGAGAAAAAAAGTTTCAACATGCATGGTAGGTAGAACATAGCCCAATTCTTGAGAAAATTTGGAAATATTTTTAACATTAGAATCAATGAGGAAATAAATACTATGTGTACAAGGGGTAAAGAACATGTTCATCATAATGAATAAGATTCCTTAAGACTTCTAAAGAAAAAATGAACTTAGGACTTCGATTCTCTTGAACTAACCAATATTTCAATTTTTCAAAATCATGAGTGTGTTTTTCAACTTTAGCAGGAGGAACTCTTAAGGTATCATCTTCATCATTGGAATAATGAGAAGAGTTTTCCTCTATGATAGGCTTGAGATTATTAATATTCAAATTGGTTTCATCATGATTTATAGGAAATAAAGAAGGTTAGGATCAAGGAACCCATGAGTCTACT
The DNA here is from genome assembly GCA_028749045.1 of Cupressus sempervirens. Lineage (NCBI taxonomy): Eukaryota > Viridiplantae > Streptophyta > Pinopsida > Cupressales > Cupressaceae > Cupressus > Cupressus sempervirens. Next base: position 452,583,688 of record CM053783.1, read on the forward strand.
ACTTCTTTTATCCAGAAAGCTATAAACCTAGGACTCAAAGTGATAAAGGTCATACACAAATGAATTAAAAGAAAGGGAATATGTGATGTAAATAAAATCTGATGCATATCTAAATGTGAAATCAAAAGGTGTGAAGCATGAAACATTCCAATTTACCAAAATGTGATGTATAAAATGATGATCACTGGTAGACCACCAAATTATAAGTACATTTGGAAAAAGAGGGTGACCGTCAAATGTAACCCCTCAGAGGATGAAAATTGTATCAAAACAACCCAAATAGATGTAGGGGTGCTAATGTAAAATTTAATTATTTTTAGGTATGTGAATTTGAAGGTCCCTTTCTCTTGATTTATTTTGATATATGATGTTTATAAATATAATGAATAATGCCCTAGTAAAGAAAGCATACAATGATAGAAAACAAGTGATGTAATCTAGTGTACTAAATTAAGTATTACAAAATGACAAAGAGGTAAATGCACTTACCTTTCAAGGGATAGTAGTGGATGAAGTTAAGATATAAAAAAGGACTGTCAAACTATACCAAAACTTGAAATAATTCTAGATATGTAACCCGAGAGGTGAAAGCTGCACATTGCGAAAATATGAAGGTCCTAGGAACAAGTAACTTTAAGTATAGGTCGAGGTTGACATCTACTTGAGACTCTAAATCTTGAAATCTTTGATTTTTTTGACAAAATTTTTAACTCTAGATCAACAAAATCCAAATCCAAAAGTTCATGAGTATGCACTTGCACACAACAAAAAGGGGAGATTATCAGGAGGAAGGGGATTTCATTGGTCAAGCCTTTGTTGAGGAATTATACTTGAGTGAAATAAGTAAAATATGTAAAACAAGATAAATTTTAGAATTCACCTTTCTTATCAAACCTTCATGGATGGATCTGTGGTATAGGAGCACCGAGGAAGGAGAATGGAGCCATGATGACTCCAAGCATCAATAGAGAATTTAAGACCTCAGAGATGGTCAATTAGAACATTTTGAGGCAAATAATTCCTTATTGTAATGGTGAAAAAGATGTAAAGTTTAAAAGTCCTAAGGGTCCTGACAGGGACCCTAGGACCAAACGATGTAATAAAGTTCAATAGTGCTCAAGTGATTAGGGTAAGTTGAAAAAAGAAACACTCACTTTAGGGCCTACTTGAGGATGGGATTTGGGGTTTTCATAGAAAAAAAAAGTCACAAACTAAAATTGATTGCTTAAATATTTGATTGGGACAAAAAATATGTCTTCCAAGATTTTGTGGGTTGGAGTTAAGTATTTCTCATACTTACTTTGTAAAAGTTGGGGAGGGGGGAGTTGGGTTTAAAGCTAAAAAGAGGGCCATATTGGTACAATAAGGGCACAATCCAAAATAACCCAGCTCAATATTTTTATATGTTGTAGAGAAGAAAAACAAGTGTCTAAATCTGTAATTTTTATTTGTCACTTGTTTTGGAAAATTTGAGATAAAATTGAGGGGGACTAACATGTGTAGATCACACCTGTGAGACCTATTCCTAAGAGGGTGTAATTAAAGAGGAAACCTTGAAGATCTTGGATGTGTAAGTGGTTTAGAGAGAAGTCAAAGGGAAATACAAAAAAATCAAGCGTAATTGCATATGTAATCTAGGAAATCATTAAGTTGGAGCCTAATAAGTCCTTGAGCTTCCAAATTAATAGGTGCTAACTTTTTAGGATGGTACAATAGTTTAGAAATAGATATTTTAATATTCAACATTATCATATCTAACTAATTTCTAATTCTTAGAATGAAAGCTTCCTTGTCCTCATTATCATTAAGATAATGTTCTAATTTTTATAAAGGAGGACCTATTAAAAGACACACTTTATAGAAACAAGCTATTGTGTTAGTAACAAAATATAATGTAAAAGTACTTGATATTATAGTTTTTTTTTCCTAGAAAAATATTAAATAATATTTAAAAAAAAGAAACTTATATAAGAATAAATAAATTTATGTTTCTATTTTATAACTGGAATATAAATCATTTTTATTATATTGTATTTATTCTTTTTCTTTGTGTAAATAGATTTTCTTTATTTATCCCTTGACCACAACATCAATTATATAAAATTAAATCATTAATCTAACAACAAGATACTTTGAACAATTCTTTCATGTCAAATTCATATTCCAATATTCTCACTAAATTGAAAACTCTCAATCATTTCTTAAGATCATCTACTTTATTTTACTTATTAGAAATAGACTAGCATATCTTCAACAATAGATCAAATAGTTTATCTTTCATGCATTTAGCCTCATTTAAAATCTACAGAACAAACTTAAAAAGTACAAGTCCTCCATTTATTCAACAAGGCACTCAATAGACTTATAAGCAATGAAAAGATGTTTATACTCCAATGTCTCTTTTTCCTCAATTATTTTTTACACTGGTGTGTTTTGGACAAAAATAAGACTCGTCAAAAAAAGATCAGATGGACAATCTTCATTCTACTTTATTTTACTTATTAGAAATAGACTAGCATATCTTCAACAAAAAATAGTTTATCTTTCATGCATTTAGCCTCATTAAAAATCTACAGAACAAACTTAAAAAGTACAAGTCCTCCATTTATTCAACAAGGCGTTCAATAGACTTATAAGCAATGAAAAGATGTTTGCCTCTTACTCCAATGTCTCTTTTTGCTCAATTATTTCCTACACTTGGTGTTTTGGACAAAAATAAGACTTGACAAAAAAAGACTAGATGGATGATCTTCATTGCAAGAATTGGCAACTAGATAAGTCGACTTGTGGCTGTCGATGTTGTATATAAGTTACTAAAATATCTCTGTACATGATACAAAGAATAATAATGACAAATTTCATTCTTCTAATCAGGGGAATCGAATGAAGCAAGAACACTTTAAAGGTGGGATATGTTTACTCATTGGAAACCAGCCGTTCAAGAAGCTCCACGTTGCCTAAACAGGATAGTTTCATACGACAAAACCACCTTGTGTAGAATCCATTTCAAATCTTGTTACGATTCTCAGAATCATATAACTTTCTTCACAGATCACATCTCTTTATAAAGATACAAGGGTTGAGATTATTATCACAGTGCAAAGAGAACCCATTTCAAAGGTAATTGGCTAGCATTCTCTTCGAGTTCTATATCTGAGTGTGCTATCGTCCTTGGGGAAAATTCAGTCTGCAAGCATGAACACAAACCATTTTGTGTAGAACCCATTTCAAACATCAAAATCTCTTTGTAAAGATAGAAGAGTGGCATTGTTCTTGGCTAAAATTCAATACCCAACAATGGAAGTGTACAACCAGAGGAGCCCAAGATGGCATTCTTATCAGGGAAAGAGGAAGAGGTATCAAGGCAGACCACAACCACAACAACAAAACCAGCGAGAAGATGGGCACCAGATTCCAATGGAGGTCGAAAGGAGATACAACAATTTCAGAGGTTGTAACAAATTCAGAGGGTCCTTCTCAAACAGGGGGAGGAATTCTTTCAACGAGCAGAGGCAGACAGCATGGGATTACAAGAAGAATTCACGTACATTTCCAGCATGCAAGCGCCGCAGAAAAGAAATCATGCAAGATGAGTACTTGAACCAAGGGTGCATGCAAGATGAGTACATCAACCAAGATGGTTATGGCCATTATAAGAAGAAACAGAGATATGAGGAGGGGAAGGCTTCAAATTCCATTTCCCCTGTTGATGTTCCATGTGAGCCTGATCTTGTCATGGCTGATTCAAAGGCAGAGCATGAGGCAGAAAAGAGGGCTCAGCTGGTGTCAAATGACAGAAACTTGAGGGTGTATGAGAGCATAATTCCACATTTGGGCATGAGGCGTTATGAGGAGTCTGAGGCCTCTGATGCAAAGAGCTCTGTTTCATTCTTCACTTGGCATGGGGATTGTGAAAGCATGGATATTGACTGTCAGTATGTTGATGCTCGTCTCATTGCAGACTTGAATGATATTCAGAACAAAATGGTCTTTCTTGATGTGAAAAAAGATGATATTAGTCTTGGTAGTCTTTTTCTTTGAAAAAAGAAAAAGATTTTGAATGTCATGGCAGATGATGTTTTGATGATTTTAGAGCAGATGACATTGGCCTGGAGTTGCATACAGAGTTTTAGTAATCTTTTTCTTTGTAAAAATTTGGAAGTAGATTGTTGAAGTAATGGACTGAATCTTGTGGGGTTTGCTTTGTGTTGGAAGTACAGGATAGTCTGATGTATTATGTCACACAACCCACAAATGTGTAGATTCAAGATAGATTGTCTGATATTATAATGTATAAAACTAATCTAATTCCATTTTCAATCACCTTTATTTGTTCTGATTTTTTTGTAAGATTATAAATTCAAAGTGGGTTTTTGGGTTAGGATGCCTGGCTCAATTGGGTTTTGGCTTCTTGACATAAAATTGAAATGGGAAATGTTTGATGACGTTTCGTAAAATGTTTGATTGGGTTTTGGTTTCAAAAAACCTGAGCTAGGAAGTGTTAGATATGATTTAAGAAAGGTTTTGTGACGTTGATAAAGATTACATTCTTCGTAAGTTATACTGCGTGAAGCAAAGTTTATATCTTCTGTTCGGTTAATTGAATGGGTAGTTTGGAGTGTTGGTTTTTTGGTTTTGCTTACACGAATTATAGAATGGTCTTCACATTGCATATTCAGATTATGTTCTTTCTTGTTTCAATCTGCTCAGACCATGTTCAACGCTGTGTTTTCCTTTCTTTTCTATGAAGAAACAATCCGATGTAAAAATTGTGGCGTGGGTTTATGAAATCTATTCAAACTGTTTCATGGGCTTTTTCAGTTTAGCGTGTGTATGGAATTTTTAGTGTTTGATATTTTTTACTTTTAATTATTTATCATTTTCGGTTATGACTGTGGATCATATATAAAAATCATTGATCAACATAGTGAACATATTATTATCATGCTTATCTGTAATTGTGTGTTTTCTATTGCTTGTGGCTGTGTTTGTGTGTGCTATATGGGAGGGGTGTTTGCTATTATAGACGTTTATTCTGTTTGATATGTAATTATCATGTTTAGTATTTATAAGAGTAGTTACTTTCATGATGCATTGGATGGGTATCAAGAATTCTTGTCCTTTAGAAAGTATGCTTACATTATGGTGTTTCAAAGTTGTAAAAGTTGTATCTTTCTATGTATACAATTTATATGATTGGGATGAGATGAGTCTAGGGCATGATGGACTTTCTTGATAGTGGGTTAGGTATATTTCATGTCAGGAAAGATTTTGGAGAAGCTAAAAGTTATATGGTGTTTCTGGTAACTAGTTTATGGTCACTTATAAGACTTCTCTTTTTATCTCATGTCTTCATGCTTGTATGTATATATGTATTTCTTTAAATACACACACACACACACACACACACACCTCTTAAGGGCATGGTGCAACTATGCTTTTTTGTCCATTTCATTTATTTCTCATGATTGATTTAGAAAAATTAGTTAAAAATAATAAATACTTGATTACTTAGAATAAATAATATAATTTGAAAATTATGTAGTGTTAAAGAGAATATTTTTCACATAGAACTAAGTGTGAACCTCCTAATATGGACAAGAAGTTTCAAGGTTTTTAAAAAAAACTTTTCGTGAAATATTATATTTATATTAATAACTGGTTCAAAAATAGCTCTCGGAGAAAGGAACTAGAAAGAAAAACTTTGGTCATTGCCTAATACAAAAAGGATGTAGAAGAAGAAATAATGCATCAAGAGAGAGTGTTTATCAACACTGATGAATCTTGTCCTCGTGATTCCCAAATCAAGAATATTGTGATTATAAAGAGCCCAAAACTCATATTAATACAATTCATTGTTTGGTGTCGGAGACAAAATCAAGAGCCAAGCCAAAAACTCTCATAAAAGTTTCCATCATTGATCTTCATCCAAAACTCCAATTGAGACCGTGATATTAGAAAGCCGTCTGACACAAGTACAACCCAAGGCCCTGAACTACATACAATATCTCAAAAGGACAAGTGAGATCTATAAAAGTAAAAACATCTGAAATCACAAAGAAGCCATGATTTACTATCAAATAATATATGAGAAGGGCTCAATGTTAAATTCTAAGTTCATATTCTTTTGTCATAATATTAACCAAGTTGGGAAAATCAATGAAGTCAAGTGGGGAAAGTAAAGAGTTAATATAAAGTTAGAAAATATTTTTATGATTATCATTAAAATTTAAAATTATTATCAAATAAACAAAATAATAAATCACTCTAAAAAAAAGAAATTACCTTGTGATTTTTCTTAAAATCTAAATTCATTCTCCATGTTAAGGTTGTAGTTTTTGTCGGATTGAATTGACCTAGAGATAATCCCTCCATGGTCATTGGTTAATCATAAATATGAAAAGCACTAGATATATAGTGTTTAATTAATGATTAATAAATTATCAAATAGACATGCCTCTTCATGAGACATGTCTTTTCTTTGAATATTTATACAACATTCAAATATGCAATTGAAATACACCAATATAATGAGAATGCTATTACATTTGTAGAAAAGATCTTATAAAACTCAACATGGTATCAGAGCCTAGTTTGAACTCTTGGGAATCTGAATGATTTGGTTTTTGTTGGCTAAAATGAAAATACATAGTAGCAAGGATTTGATATGGATAAGCAGCAAGTATAAGGGTCAGTGCAAGAAGTTGGGTCTCACTTTTGGCCAAAATTGGAAGTGTTTTTCCTATTTTTGAAATATTTTATAATTAATGCCAAAATTTGAGCCATTCAGAGATAAAATATAAAAAAATTTCAGAAATAAAAATTGTAGTGCCTAGGATCTTCTTTTTGAATATGTAATTTATTTGTATATCCATATGATAGATTATTTTTTTGGTATGGATCTTTAAAAACCAGTTTTTCAAAATGCCTATTTCAGGACCATACCACACTCGTGCACAGACACCATAATTTGACACAACTAAATGAATTTTTGCAGATTCTTTTAAATGGAGTTACCTGACACACCAAAGATTGATGAGAATATTTTTCTTGAATTTTTTAATGAATATTTTTTAAATTAATTTTTAATTGAAAATTTAAGCTAATTTCTAAAACGTCTTATGTACGAATGCCATAATTTAATCAAAATTAATTTTTAATTTTTATTTTTTTAAAACTTTAAAAGAATTGTGTGAAGATTGATGACATGTAAATTAATTTATAAAATATGAAAAATTAAAAAAATTATTAAAGTTTTAGTGAATGTCACTATTTAATCTTTAAGAGATACTTTTGATTAATGAATAATGGAAAAATAACAAATTAACTCATAACACTAAAAAATTTACATTTTTGAAATCATAACAGTAAGACCTATAATGAATTTTTGTTTTGTCAAAAAATTCAATGGGGACGACCATATAAAAATTACAACAATCCCTGAAATTGTGATTAAATGCCTTAGAATAAAATGGTTCATAAAGGCATGGCTTGGTGGGACCAAGCCTATGCCATGCCTTTCCCCAAGGAAAAACCCCATGCAAATTCACAACCATTCCAAATTTTTGCCTATGTCAACTAGAATTGGGCACCCAATTGTAATTAAAAAATTAGGTGCCTGATTTGGTTTTAGCTATTAATAGAAACAAGTACCTGATTGTTTAAAAATTGGGTGCCCAATTTTTAAAGAATTGGGTACCCAATTATAAATTAGGCACCTAATTTTTAAACAATTAGGTACCTGATTCTAATCTACCTGTTGGGCCCCAAAAGATGCCCCACAAACCACTTTTCAATTATTGTAATGATTGAATAACAGTTTCATTTTGCAACAGTGAATTCTATCATAGTTATTCTATTTTCTTGTATTATTCTACAATTTGCAAGCTATTGATTCAAATTCAAAATTGGTGTGAACATGGGATTAAAACAATGAAGAAAGAAGAAAATAAAAGTTTTGAAAAATGAGGAGATTGCAACAAATAAAGAGAATGAAGCATAATGTCACTAAGAGAGAAGACAGAGAATTAGAGAACTGAGAAATGTTTCAAAGGAAAAAGACATTAGGGATACGATGATGGATGAAGAGGCTGAAGAAGAGAACCCACTACAAGGAGATTCAGGTGCACATTCTAATCAAACATTCAATATAGTTGTGTCTCCAAACCGTTCAATTTTTTCTCATGATGAAATTGGTGGTTTTTTAGAAGCAGGTTACAATTTAAACGATTTAGATTTTCATCATGAGAATAGATTGTCAAATGATCATGCACAACAAACTCCGATGGAAATGCTTGCGCTGAAAGAAATACCAAGAAAAATTGAAAATGAGATTGAAATCCTAAATAACAGTGAAAATAAAATGCCAATTGAAAATAACAATTGTATGAATGTAGACATAGAAACACCAATTACTAAACAAACATGTCAAAATGATGCTAAAGTGCTTGAACATAATTTTCATTTTCCTAATGATGTACTAGATAATCTTGAGGGATTGGTTTCATGGAGAAAAATTAGGACACATGCTAATAGATTATATAGACATTTTTTTTATAATAAGAAATTTGGGTTTCAATATCAGTTGATGTTTCAACTAATTAAAATCTATAAAATGCAAAAAGTAATAAAAAGGTTAGGAATGTATGCAAAACCCAAGAATAAAAATGAGTCTTTAAAATAAGTTATATCCACTATTACTAATGCCTTTGATGTTATCAGAAAGAGAAGTCACTCTAAAGATAAGAATGCAGCACGATGAGCAATACCAACAACTTTAGTTAACAAATCAACAACTAGCAAAAGGTTGATTGGAAACATAAGTGGATATATTAATGTGAATCATAAGACTTTAGAAAGAGCTGTAAAGACAAGGGTTAACTTTGCATGTGATCCAACAAATATTTTGTGGACTTCTAGTGGTAGACTTCAGAGATGTGATATGAAACTTACTAGTGAAGTCAAAAGTTTGGTTGAAATTTTTTGGCATGATAATACAAGAGTATCACCTAATTCAAGAGATGTTCTTAAATTGAGAGTTGGATCAAAAATACATGATCCACATCCTAAACACCTTTTGGACATGGCTCAAACTGAATTGTTTAGAAAATTTTTAGATGATAAGGTGTTAACTATTACCACTAGTCAAAGATCTTTTGAAAAGTGTAAACCATGGTATGTAAGGATTAACAAGGAAAGAATCACATGTTGTTGTAAAACTCATATTCAATTTCATTACCATTATGATGTATTTTGATCTATATGTCGTACCATGCATAGTAAAGAAATGTTGCAGGAATGTGGTATAAAAATACCACCTCAAAATATAAAAGATTTCATATCAAGTTTGTTTTGTAAGCCACCTAATGATCAATACTTTCTTTTCAATGCATGTCTTTTTGGTACTTGTGATATTTGTGACAATCTTTCTTTGTTAGATGAATGTTTGCATGAAAATGATTTGACTACTTTTGGACAACAAGTAGTTGATGTAAAAAGATTCAAAACTATTGAATATCCATTGAAGGATGGAAATATTGGAAGAAGGTGTGATCTAGTTATAGCTAAAGTTAGTTGTCATGCATTTATGGATGAGTTTAAGAGTGTGATCATACCAAAATATGTTAAACACTCTCGATATGCTAGATGGCTTGATGGAGAATTTTACATATGTAAAAATATATTTCCAATTGGTACTAGACTTTTAGTTGTCGAATTTGTAGAGAACTACACACTTGCACCACAAGATGAGGTACAACCACAATATTACAATTCAATGCAAGTAACAATTTCTGTTCATATAGTTTATAGGCATGCACCTAATAGTACAGAAGAGGATCAAAAAATATTGAGAGAGTACCATTTCTATATGAGTGATAATAAACTTCATTCATCTGAGTTTGTCCAATATTGTTTCAAGGTCTTTTATGATAATTTAAAAGAGAGACAAATTCAAATGACACAAAATTTGATATGGTCAGATAATTGTATAGGACAATTCAAGAATGCTAGAATATTCTATTGGTTGAGTATGACACATAGGCAAACTAATATCCAACATGTGTAGAGTTTTTTTGAGGCTAGACATGGTAAAGGAGAACATGATGGTGTTGGTGCATGTGTGAAGAGAGCCCTTAGTAGAGAGCAATTAAAATTTGAGAAAAAAGCCAAATTCAAAAATGCACATGAGATTTTCAAATGGTGTAACAAATATTTATACATAGGATCAAGTGAGAACTCTAAAATCAAATGTTTCTTCTACCTAGTTGAAGAGAAGAATAACATTTCAAGATATGACTATGATACAATTAGTGGGTAAGCTAAATGGCATTCATTTAGGAGTTCAGATTCTAACACTTGGATTATATGGACTAGGGAGCTTGCTTGTTTTTGTCAGTTTTGTCTTGCAAGTGAATGGGAAGAATTCGAGAATATAGAGTGGGTTGAAGATTGGAAACAAAAATCATTAGCACCTACTGACACACATTTTCAAGATGATATATTAAATGAAGGCTATAATGTTACTTTTGCATCAGAAGACTATGGTTGTATTTTAGACCTCATACAACCTAAAATGCACAATTTAATTAGATTTTTTTGTGATCATGGTTCAATTTATATTATTTATTTATGTACATGTCATTAATATAATTTAAGTGTACATTTCTTTAACAAATTATTTATATATGTACACATGTAAATTGTTTATGTACTTTATCTTATCTTGTAGGACATGTTTATGTTGTTATTGCACCTAATGACAATGATGAAAAGACTAAGTATTGGCTACCTAGATGTATAGAATCTAAGAAAAAATTGATATGTCATCAAGTAGATAATGATAATTTTGAGTATCCAATTGGGTTTGTCATTGTAGCTAGCACATGGCCACATAGATACCTAACAAGAAGAAATTATTTACCAGCATTTGAAGACTACCAATCTAAAAAGAAGATTTTACACTATTCTCATTTGGTTGTGGCAATGAATATCAAATTAGAAATATACAAAGGGAGACCTACCAATAATGTATTATGGACAATTTCAATGGATGAGCATGAGACAATCATAGATGCATTGCAAGAGAGAGAGGATGCAAATGGTATAGTGGGGTGACTACATTTAAATCAAACAAATGTAAGTTTTTTCTTTATTGTGCTATTTTTATATATGCACTTTTATAATTTAATTACATGTATGTATGCATTGTCAATAGAAAATTAGAGAGCTTATATATAGCTCTTATTTAGGTCTCAATTACAATTTATGTAAATTTAAAAGTTAAGGTGAATGGAACATCAACATCTTGTGCAATTACACATGGTGAGTACATACAAATTACACATATTTACATAGTTCAAATAGTTCATATTAATTTATGCTTATATTAACATGTGTTTTTGTTTTATAATTTTATTTTATAGGACCTCATTAGAAGAAATGTGTTGAACCAATTTTATATTTTGAGTTCACTTCTATAAATATGTCATTGATATTATCTTATATATATTGTGAAACATGTTGTAAGAATATAAAAATAGGAGTTTACTTCTATTTGAAAGTTAAAGGTGTGCACTTGATATTATAAATTAATTGTCAATTCAAGTAATGACCTATTTTTTTCGATTACTTTTACATTCAAACATGTTTAAATCAATGTTTGTATATAAATAGTTAAAATTATTGTTCATGTACCATATGCATACAAAATGTGTCATAACATGAATAAAATATGTCACAATAAAGAAAAAGGTTTGAATACTTACAACATGATAACATAATAATATATACTACATACACTAGCATGATAAGAAGTCATAAAATGATAGTACATGGTCTAACATGTCATAACATGATCTATTATGTCAAAAAATACATATAATACAACTAATTATTTTAATACAAAGTGTATCAAAATAAACAATATGTCACAAAAGCACAATCTAAAGGTGCCAAAAATACCTAATCTATCTGATCTATAGTCCTCTTTAGTCCACATGAAGAGGAGGCAGATGTATCATCCTATGTAACATGAGGTGTCTCATCATGTGGGACACCCCATGAGGCAGATGGATCATTTTGTGTAACATGAGGTGTCTCATCATGTGGGACACCTCGTGAGGCAAATGGATCATAGTGTGTAACGTGAGGTGTCTCATCATGTACATGCTTAATTGAAATGGGTTTCAAAATCTAGCTTGCAAATAAATTAAATATTCACTACATAATACAAATTGAGATGGGTGTCCCTCTGTAATGGGAGGAGGTGCACTGTGAAAGCTACCAAATGTGGCAGTGATGAGGTCCTATAATTTACAATACATACATTTTAAAAATTTGATAAAGAGCATAATGAACTATGTATGTACATAAATCACAATATTGACCTCAAAGGATGATGTAGGTACCTCCATCTGGCTTAGTCCTATAATCTCAACAAAACTCATGGTGACTTAGTCCTAAAATTATGGATACATAAACATTGAGTCAAAATTATATATACATGAATTACAAAGTACATAAAGTAAAGAGTACATACTTTGTACACTACATATTTTATACACTATAAAAACATGTATATATATCATACCTGAGTAGTAGCCAATGTCACAAATGTGTCTAAAGATATGCTAGCATGATAATCATCAACATGTCTCACATGGTCAAAAGATGGAGTCAAAAATAAACTATACCAAGGCCTATATGGATAAGTACAATCCATCTCCTATTCATAAAATCAAAACAAATAAAATTATACACATGAATCAAAGTTGAAGATTATAAGTTAATAAAAATGTACATACATAAAAATAGTAAAAATTATTTATCTTCAGTCAAAAGTTCATACTGTAGGTATTTGAGGTTGTGCCTCAGTGGTCAATAGATCAAGACTTGTACTCACATCAAACTATGTAGCAGTTGACAATCCATACAAAATTAGATAAAAAGAACATATGGGAACATATTATCAAATTAGAGTTCAAATGTACATTTTACAGTGTAATTCAAAATGCATACCTTATGAGGAATGCCAACGTCTGTAGGTCTCAAAAAAATACTATACTACTGTAATACCCCAAAATTGGCACATTGCCATACTAACCAACTTTGGTTTATTCAACTATTCCTAAGTCCTATTTTATTAGGCAATTCTAATTCTAATAATCACTACTTGACCTAGGTGTCAAATGTAGAAAACCATAATTTGCATTAATCATATTATTTATTTAATTCCTAAATATTGACTCAAATTAGCTACACAAACCTATCAATTTAATTTAATTTAATTTCTACTTTAATTAAATTAAAATTACCTCTTTAGCTAATATACAAAGGAATTAAATATATTTAATTTAATAAGATATCTCCTCTTTTTAATTATTGAATTTAATTATTCAATTAGTTAAAGTTATCCATTTATGATGTCATATTCTATTTTATTAAATTAAATATTCACTAAAAAAAAAAAGAACCAGTAAGCTCCTTTTATCACTCAAAAGACAGTTAGTCAGCTCCTTTTATCACTCAAAAGGCACTCAATTAACTCCTTTTATCACTCAAAAAGGACTTAGTTAACTCCTTTTATCACTCAAAAATGACTCGGTTAACTCCTTTTATCACTCAAAGGCAACTAGTTAACTCCCTTTTCATGAGGATGTTACCTTTATGACTAGCTCTCCTCTTCAATCTTGACTGTCGATCACATCTTGGATTCTATAAAAGAAGCTCTCCATTCCTCATTACAAAGGATGAATTTTGGAATTTGTGTCAAATTTATGCTGAAATTCTTACTCAATTCTCTCACATTTGCATAGCTTTATTTCTTTCATTGTAATATCATTTAGATTTTAAATATGCATCCATTTAGCATACTATGCTTCTTCATTTCTTAGATTAATAATTGCATCTCTCATCTAGATTAATTTCACTTTCATTTAGCTACATAAATCCTTCGTTCTAGAGGTCTGGTTGCCCACTTCTCATTTTGAGAGCAAAGAAATAATCCTTCTAGTTAGAAGGCAACAGGTCACTCTGTTAGACTTTTCAAATAAACAATCCAATGTTTATTTCAGGATGATCTCATAGGTAATGACCATGTTGAAGTGTATGTGAGGATTAGAGGCCCCCAATTTCACATATACATTTCTGGTGCCCATTGTGGGGCCAAAAAATAGTTTTTCTAGCCTCATTTTCCATATTTTCTGCATTTTAATTGTTCTATCTGTATAGGTTTCTAAGTTTTTGTGTGAGAAATCTTATTTTTTTGTGCAAAGACCTAAAGATTTCGCGTCTTCCTCTATACTTTCTCGAGTGAAAAAGTGCATAATTGTGTGGATTCTTGCGCAGTGTACATCATTTTTTCATGCGGGTCTGTACATGATTTCACACAAAATTTTGCAATAGAAATGCGAAATATAGGTTTTCAAATTCCAGTTTATCAAGATGTTTGTTCGACTATCAAGATGTTTGTTTGACTAACAGTTTTCTCTGGAGCAATTTATTTTTGATTTTTTTTTTTCTATAGCTTAATAGTGGTTTGTAGGACATTTTTCAAATTTTGACCTATGACTTTTTCATAGTTTTGGCTTTTTAAAAGTTGTTTTATGGGTATCAAAAAGAAAAAAAAAAGTTAAATTTTATTTTCCCATAGTTAAGCTTCCATTTAACTAATGTTATTTTCTGAAGCATTTTGTTTCTAATTTTTGGTTTTGAACATCTTAATAGTGGTTTGTAGGACACTTGATGAAGATACCTTTTATCCAAATACTTGGAACATATACTGACTGTGTGAATGCAGGACGCTTGTCAAAGATATGCATGATGAAGATTTGTTTCAAACCCATATAAATGTTGTGTTTTCTTTTATTACTTTTCACACATAGTATAAATAGGGCTTGTGGACTTTGTAGGGTGCAAGACAGGGGAATAGGGGAGTATGCTCTTTACCACTTGGAGGTCATGACCAAGGGTAAATTAGAAACCTAGAAGCCTCTGAAAGACGACATCCAAGGGAGGCAAGCAAGTTAGTAGTTCTCCCAAATGAAGCCTTTAATGAAGAGATGATGATTTCCTTTTAGGGAATCAAAGTCTTGGAATAGGACAAGGTGGGATCAATTAAGCTAACTTGGTGATTAACATGTCTTGGATGTTTGGGTGAGGAAATGAGGTAGAGGAGTATGCTCTTTCCCTTTGAGGGAAATCATAAACTTTGACCCTTAGATCCGAACCACCAGTTTGAGTCAATCCCTTAGAGGGCCTGTCGGACTGATCCAACCTTTGGGAACGACCCAAGTGAGCACACTCCTTTCACCAAAGATTCCACCTCACTATAATGAAGAAGCTTTGTTGAGTGAAAGACTCCAAAGTCATATTAATTTCCTCTTCTTCATTCTGATATCACATATCAAGAAGAGGCTTTGTAAACTACACTGGTTAGTGCCAGCCCTAGTCTTGCCAGTCAAGAGTGTGCACTTACAAATATTGGTGTGGGCTATTGGCCTCAACTTCACTTGCAAAGCCACCGGGGATTAGCATGAACGAAAGCCAAGTAAAAACCTCTTAGTTAGTTGCTATCGACTCACCTTCAAAAGGAGGCATAATCTTTGTGCAAGGAGGGGGAAGAATCTCTCCTATAGAACTCACCATAGGCATGCAAATGGGCATTGGAAGGTGGTATACGTGCTTGACCCTTGCCACAAGGGTGTTCATTCAGCATATATGTTATTGAGCCCTTTGAATACATCAAAACATAGGCACCCTCTAGGGGGTGACATGGCTGTGTGAGGTGCACGCATGCACATAAGTTGTGGGACAAAGGTTTTTCCTTCTCTACCAATTTTTTGTTTTAGGGATAAAAGTGTGTTTGTTATTGAGTCTTTAAACATTGTCCAAACCTGTCAAACAAACTAAACATCAAGACTCCCCCACCCCTCTGAGTTGCTTTGTCCTTAGTTGGGTTGTTTGAAACGACTACTTGCTTCCTATGTTTATCTGAAAATCAATTGTCTTGTTCAAAAACAACCAAAATGTTGTCCAAAACTTGAAGAAAGTCTTACTACCTATCTAAAATCTATTAAAACAACCAACAATTTGTCCACAATAGTCTAAAACTTACAAAAATCGCTTCAAAATTCAGTATCTACTTGTGCTCTAAATCTGGTCTATTAATTACAACATTTACCTCTTTTCTATTTGCAAACAATGTCAAACAGTGGCTTCCTGCTTAGCTAATGACTTGTGACCTACACACAAACTAGTCTTGTCTCTTGTTCACTTTGTCTTTGGTCTTTGGTGCTTTTCATACTCTATGTCATGATAGTCATAATCTTTGGCTATTCTAGCCATTAGTCAGATGACTCCTACCTTAGTATACAATACCCTTATCTTGCTTTGTTTTTGAGACTATGTTCTAGTGTGGTCCTTTTTTAAGCTTTAGCTTTTTGTCCTTGTCTATGACTTTGGCAACAAGAAGTGGCAAAGTGTTTTATCACCAAAGACTTAGATGAAGTAGAGCTAGGGGTACTAGTTGTACCAGAGGTCGCTCTTCAGTCCATACACAGTCTATCTCTAGTTCATCTAGTGAGGAATCTTCATGATCTCCCTCACTTGTCAAATCATCTTGGGTCCATAGAGTGTTCTCTATAAACTTCCAACAAACCAAGAATCCCTTGTATCAAGAGGATCCTGAAACTAGCAAAGGCCCCACATCTCCAAACAACATATATGAATTCTTTTTCAAAGGACCTTTCCAATCATAACATACTGAAACTGAACATGTTCCAACAATGGCTGATTATGAACTTGAACATGTTGAACATAGAAAAAATGAAGACCAAACTAGGAATGACAAAGAAAAAGACCATGACATTGATAGGGAGCAAGAAGTGGTGGAAATACTTCCTGAACACATAACAAAGTGTCATAAAGACAAAAACTTTCAAAAGGTCATGGAAGTTCTGCTCAACGAAGAGAAAGAAAAATATTTTCTCAAACTTTCCCAAGAGGGAGCTAAGCTACCCCATCATTTCAATGTGGAAAATATCATCATGCCTGATGAGGAAATTGAGACTTCCAAACTCCAAAAACAATTGAAAATTATGCAAGACCAACCAGCTCAGATGATGCGTGAGAAAGGAAAACCCACGAAAACATTCAACTTAGATGCTCTTTGTCCATTTCCATTTGATAAGAACATAGACATGCCTCCTTTTCCAAGAGGAGTAGAGTTGCCTAAGTATGAAAAATACTTTGGAACTATTGATCCCCATGATCATTTGTGGGAATTTGGTGCCTTGTCTATGGAATTTATGCATAATCAGACATATCTCATGCATTTATTCCCAAGAAGTCTAGGTGGTCAAGCTATGGAGTGGTTTTCACACTGGCCTCTTGGTATCAAAACATTTGATGAAATTGCCAACTTGTTTGTCCATCAATATTCTCATAACATTCAACAGCTTGTTAACATCCGAGATTTGTGTAATCTTAAGCAAAAGATTGGGGAACCTTTCCTTACATTCCTTTAGAGGTGGAGACAACTTTATACTAAACACTCATGTAAAATCCCAAAAATAGAGAAACTTGACATCTTTATGGATAACCTCCTACCTAATTTTGGGTATAGAGTCCAACTTCAAGGTCCACATACCTTTGAAGACATGGTCACACAGGCTATCCACATAGAAGAATTCATGGTCAAGAAGGGTGAACTTACTTTTTAGAAAGACACAAGACAAGGCTCCACCTCTAACAAGGACAAACTCAAGTACATCAACAAGAACTGAGAAATTGTACATGATGGGGTTGTTGACAATTTCACTCCTAATCTTGTTAAGGAAACCTTTAATCTCACGAATAGTCTCAATGTGGCCAAGAATACTAAGAAGCCTCCTCCTAACAACAAGACATTTGGGAATAGACCAAGAAACTCATGGGCTACATGCCCTAAACAAGAGTATACACCCTTGGGTGAACCTTTGGATGTGGTTTACAAAACATTGCTGCAACACAAGCTTATTTCACCACTAGACAACCCTTGTCCCTATGATCCACAACCATGCCCATCATGGTGGAATGAAACCTCATTCTGTGAGTATCACCAAAATAAGGGACACAAAACTAGCAACTGCATAAACTTACACTATAAAGTCTAGGACATGATTGATGCTGGTGAACTTGTGGTAGATAGAATAATAAGAACTTGAATCACAAAATATTCAAAGAGCCTTTCCCAGCCTATGAAAAAGGAGAGACCTCAAAACCAAAACTCGTCAACAAGGTCAAATATGCATACTCCAATGATGACAATGTGATCAACATGGTTGAACCTATGGATTCTAAATACTATGATGTCATTACCATTAAGGGAAAATAGGATAATGATAAAACCAAGACACTATTTTTCTTGAGGGGCCCTACTTCCAACATAATGGATAACACACCTTCGCAACATTGTGCCAATGTTGTTACTCACTCTCATGCCAAGTTGGTGTGCAAAGGCCCTGCACCCTCTACTTCCGATCTTGAACAACATAAAGACAAAACCCTAGCTAGTCTATTTGGAAAGGGTGTAAAACTCACAAAAAATTCAACAACAACCAGCTATAGTGTTCTCAATCAACTAAAATGAACTAATTCTCAAATCTCTATCTTTGAGCTACTTAAAATCTCACCTGCTCATAGGCAGATTCTGGACAAAGCCCTCATTGAGGCAAATGTTTCTCAAGATCTTGATCTTGAGAAATTTCACTCCATGGTAAGTCACTTGACCTCACCTTATCTTATGACTTTCTCTAAGGAGGATGATAACTCACTGGGTCACCCACACAATCAACCTCTACACATTGAGGTCATGATACATTAGATACATGTTCATTAGGTACTCATCGATAATGGCACTGGGCTAGACATTATCTCTACTGCTTTGCTTAGACAATTAAATTACTCTGAGGACTCTATTGATCCTTGTTGCAAGATTACTATCAAAGCATATGAAGAAGTTGAACGAAAGTCTCTCAGTCTTGTGGTCTTACCCCTTGTGTTGGTCCTATAGAAAGGGATGTCACTTGTCAGGTCCTCGACATTTGCTTGGCTTATAACATTCCACTAGGAAGGCTCTGGATACATGAGATGCATGTTGTTCCCTTCACATACTATCAATGCATCAAATTCCCATTTCATGGCTCCAAAGTTACTATTCCTACCACTACTAGCTATACCTACAATATGCTCAAAGCTGCTAAAACTTTCATCCTTGCTAACTGGGAATCCATTGATTATCATGACAATAAGTTAAAACAAATTGAGCAGTCATTCAAAATGAAATAAACTAGCATGGGAGAGTATCATATTAAACTAGTGCTATCATTAACATCTCTTCTAGAGTCTCCTCATCATTATGGGAGACCCTCAGAGGCAAAGAAGCCATTTGTGTTGACACCTCAAACCAAGTATAATGGCACTTTTGTCAAGGCTATAGTTCCTCTATAGGATGAAATTGAAAATAGAGCCATTACTGCATGGCTTTACAGAGAAGAGACTCCAGTAGACTTAACAGAGCAAGCTCAAGAAATCACTCCTGAAAAAGATGGGCCTAGTTTTAGGCTCATGAAGCATTTTGGCTACAAGGGAACTAGCCCTATTGGGTGTAATAACAACAGCCTAATTGATCCTATCAAGGAAACAACTTGAAGTGACAATGATACAACTAGTCTAGAATTTAAGAAGGTTCCTTTCCATTTGGGACCTAATAAATTCATACCAGAACCTAAGAGTTCATTTGGAAATGATTCATAATCCGAGTCTGATACTCAAGAGGAATAATCTGATGATGAGGATCCCTATCCTTATCCTATTCCTCATGATATTGCTAAATTCTTTGCTGAGCCAGATGACTTTGTGCCACATGTTAACACTATGGATGGTACTAGTGATTCTTTTGAGAACAATATTGATTCACACCATTCCCATTTAAGATAAGGTGAGTCTAGTCAGGTGTTACATATTGAGTACTTATGTAAAAATCCAAAAGATGAAGGAGAGTATGTCCCTATCACTAGATTGGGGAGTTCTACAGTCTCTTGCCATGTAGCATTGATTCTAAGGAATATGAGTTTGACTCTCTTTTAGAAGCAACTATTGATAAAGACATTGACCAAGTTCATGTCTATGAAAACCAAGTCAAAGTGGGTGAAACATCTAGGGTTAGGTTGGATGGGTCTGATCCAACTAGTGTCCTAGAGTTGTCAATTGCTGACGTTAGTACTTAGAGGCCTTCAAACACACCTATAGGTGAAGTCATCATAGGTCTCAAATTTTTGGTCCAAGCACTTAATGACTATACTATAAATGTAATCAAACCCATCACTACTCTTTTACTCACGCATCTTGAGCTTATAGACTAGAACCCTAATGCATCTAGAAAAGTCCCCACATTCTAGAGTGACTATGCTCTTGCCTACTACCTAAATGCTGTTGAACCTATAACTTCTTCCACCACTGAACAGAGCATCAACATGATTGAAGTTGACATCAAATATCTTAGTCATACAATTAAAAAGAAAAAATGCAAAAGGTTCGATGGTGAAAACCACATTGTGGCAATGTCAGAACTCAAAAAATTAAAAACAAAAGACATATCCAAAGATGAAAACCTCTCTGAGGTGCCCATGGATGAGATATTTGATGCACTTCCAAGTCACTTTCAAGAGATATCATCAGTGTTGATAGAGCCAACATAGCCAATTAACCTAGGTACAAAAGAACATCCTCATATTATACATCTAGCACAGTCATTGTCACCTGAAGAAAAGGAAAAGTTCATTACCTTTTTTCGAGAGAAGAAGATAAATTTTGCTTGGAAATATTTTGACATGCCAGGACTAGATCCTGATCTTATCATGCATCATTTGTCCATTACACCAAGCATCAAACCAGTTAAATAGAAACTTCAAAAAATGCATCCTCATGTTGTATTGCTTGTCAAAGCAAAACTAGAGAAACTTCTAAAAGTTGGTTTCATCCACACAATTGATTATGTTGAATGGATATCCAATATTGTTCTAGTCTACAAGCATGACAAACCTATCATAGTTTGTACTGACTTTCATGATCTCAACTTGGCATGTCCTAAGGATGATTTTTCACTTCCCAACATTGATATGATAGTGGACATGATGGTAGGCTATGAGATGTACTCAATAATGGATGGGTTTTCTAGTTACAATTAGATAAAAAATGTGCTAGAAGACTAGGAGAAAACTACTTTCACATGTGCATGGGGAACCTTTTTCTGGAATGTAATGCCATTTGGTTTGAAAAATGATAGTGCAACTTATTAGAGAGTAGTAACTACAATTTTCCATGACATGATGCATAAGACCATGGAGGACTATGTGGACAATACCTTGGTCAAAAGTGAAAAATGCAATACTCATTTGCAAGATTTGGGACCCATCCTAGATCGCATGGAAAAGTTCAATCTTAGGCTCAATCCTAAGAAATGTGCATTTGGTGTCACATTAGGGAAACTACTAGGATACATTATGTCTGCAAAAGGAATCAAGGTGGATCTAGAGAAGGTTCAAGAAATTATGGATATGCCTAGACCCCTTAACATCAGCCAAATGAGAGTCCTATAAGGAAGACTCCAATCTATTCACAGGTTCATCTCACAGTTGGTGGATAGATCAAAATTTTTTACAAAGACTTTACATAAGGGTGCCAAATACAAGTGGAGTTAGGATTGTGAGCAAATCTTAAAATAGATAAAATAATATCTTGCTAATCCACCAATCTTGATGCCTCCTATCTATGGGAAGCCTTTGATTTTGTACATTTCAGCAACTCAAACATCTCTAGGAATCTTATTGGCTCAAGAGGAAAATGATAACAAGGAGATAGCTATTTATTATTTGAGTCACATGCTAATCACTTATGAGAAGAATTACAACATCATCGAGAAAGCTTGCTTGGCACTTGTCTTTGCTTCCCAAAAGTTGAGACACTACATGCTTGCCCACACTATGTGGTTGGAGGCTAAAATAGATCCACTAAAGTACTTGCTCAGTAAGGTGGATCTCATAGGATGATTGGCTGAATGAGTCATGATACTTAGCGAGTTTGACATTTAGTATGTTGAACAAAAATCTATCAAGGGACAAGCAATTGCAAATTAGCTAGCAAATGCACCTATGCAGAGTCTTCTCTCAATGAACATTGATTTTCCTAATGAGTCAATTCAGACACTCACACACCAAATGTGGGTGATGTTCTTTGATGGGTCCTTCACATAACAGGGATTTGGAGCTAGATTACTCTTCATAATGCCATAAAGATATTCATTACCCAAAGCATACAAGATTTTGTTTCCTTGCACAAAAAACATTGCTAAATATGAGGCTTTGATTAATGGCATGAAGATTACAACTGACTCATAATCAACCAGGTTAATGATGTGTATCAAACAAAGGATGAGAAATTGATCCCTTACAAATGCATGGTTGATGACCTAAAGAAGTATTTTGTGCACATCATCTTTCAGCAAATTCCTTGAGCAAATACCAAAGTGGCTGATGCAATGGCTACTTTGGCCTCCTTGCTACAAATGCCTAACAATGATCTCTGACATGAGTTCTTGGTGGAAGTGTTACACTACCCGGCCTATGATACCCCTAATTCTATGATGATCTTTTCTATTGTAGGACAAGACTCATCTCGCTACCATCACATTTACTCCTATCTCTGTAACCAAACCATTCTAGATGGTCTAACCTGGAATGAAAATGCTACCTTATCCATAATGCTTCACAGTATGTCATTATTGCTAACGAATTGTTTAGGAGAGGTCTCAATAGAACACTCCTTAGGTGTTTAGAACTCAGAGAGCCCAAATGTGCATTAATTGATGTTCATGAGGGCATTTGTAGATCCCACTCAAATGGCTTGACACAGCTCACAAACTCATTAAAGCTGATTACTATTGGCCTAAAATGGAGTAAGAGGCAATCAATTATGCCAAGTCCTACAAGCAGTGCCAGCTCCATGGGAATCTGATTCATGCTCTAGCTAGGGAGCTGATCCCATCTACCACAATGTGGCCATTTCAACAATGGGCCTTCGACTTAGTGGGCCAGATTCACCCATTTTCTTCTACTGGACATAAGTTCATCATTACAGCTACATACTACTTCATGAAATGGGTAGAGGTAGTACCCCTCACAATAGAAAATGGAAAAACTATAGCTCTTTTTATCACAAACTACATCATATATAGGTATGGTGTACCATCCTCCATCATTACTGACAATAGAGGATAGTTCAAAAATAAAGACCTTAAGGAACTATGCAAAAGATTCAAAATCACACAACATTGGTCTTCTATCTATTACCTCAAGGGGAATGATCAGGCAGAGGCATCCAACAAGGTGATCCTCAAGATCCTCCATCACACAGTCAACAAATTTGGGAGGAACTAGCACCTTCAGATTAATCCAACTTTATGAGCATATAGGACAAGCATCAGGACTCCAACAGGTACGATGCCCTTTGCTTTGGTTTATGGAGTAGATGTTGTACTTCCAATAGAGTTTGAGATTCCTACCTTAAGAATCTCTATGAAAGGCCTTATTACTAATGAAGATTATAGAATAGCTCAGCTTCAAGAGCTAGTCTTACTAGATGAACCTTGAAAAGTGGCATGCAATCACCTACAAGCTTATTAGTAGCGAATGTCAAGAAGGAAGCTACAATAGGAAAGTTCAGCCATGTGACTTCCACCTAGGTGATCTCATCCTGAGAAAAAATTTTAGGAATTAGCAACAAAGGGTCCAAAAAGGGAAGTTTGAACCAAACTGGCTTGGTCCTTACATAATCAGTGTAGTGTATGGATCTGGTGCTTACCAGCTTTCAACAACCGAGGGAGAATTGTTGAGATAATGGGTGTTGCACACATTGCATAATATTGGTATATTTTATTATTTTATTTTATTATGTAATGTTGTACCTAGATAGACATACAACATGTAAAGATTCCCATGGAATATTCTTGATGAGTCGTATTGTAACATTGTGAAAATATTTCATGTAATTATTTAATATTGGGGAAAAGAATTAAATGCCTAATATTAAATGTGGTGTTAGTGGGTTAGGTAGCACATGGTTTATGTAATACCACTTGGTGGTTTTGTGGGACTTGTGACTATATAAGTAGCCACAAGGGTGGTTGTTTTAGAGTAAAAGAGTGAGAAAGGAAAGAGTCGAGCAAGACAAGGCTTGACAGGTTAGCCAAGGGAGCATTTGTGAAGGTTGGAAGCATGGCATGGGATGTGTGGATTCATGCTTGTTCACATAGTTTTCTCAGTTGTGGCTATGGCCATGAAGGCTTCCATGGTTGTATGGAAATGGTATTTTTGTTGAATAATACATGGTGATGGATGCTTTTGGAGGCTAGGCTTTTCCCTCAATGAGGGTTTCTCAAGGTATATCTTGTGTCACAATTTTGTGGGTATGTTCTCTATTCTCTTGCATGTGGATTTTAATTCTGTGTTTATTTCAAATCTATTATAGATTATGTGGAAATGGTTATATTATTTGTTGCCAAGTTTCCTTACAAGTGGTACTAGACCTATGGTTTTATTATTGTAACCCTAGATTGAATCCATGGGAATGCATGAGAGGATAAAAAAAAAGGGCAAATATTTTATTGTAGATCTGAGGGTTTTGGGTTTTCTGTTATGATGGGATGTTAAAATATTTGGGCATGTGAAATTTTTTGGACAAAAAGGATTTTTTTAGATGTTTAATTTAAAATGAGGGTTTTGGGGGGTAGCTTGCATAAATGACCTCTTGGGTAAAAACAGACCTCACCATTGGATTTGGGTTGACATTTCCATAAATTTTGATATATAATATGCCCTAGTTTGGCCAATTTTAGAGGAAATGAAAGAGTTTTTTGGTTTTAGCTCATGATGGCCATCAAATTTAATCCTGTCGGAATTTTCGTCACAGAAAAAATTAAAAATGAAAAATCGCAGTGAAAATGGTAAAAAGACTATCTTAGTAAAACAACCATAACTTTCTCTCAGGATATCAGATTTTAGAGTTCTTATAGGCATTGGAAAGATAATTTAGAGCACTACAACATGGTATAGTTTTGGTTCTATTATTTTGAGATTTTTTTAGGTTTTAAGAGCCCTAAAGTCAGATGTTATTTATTTTGAGCATGGATTAGGGCATAACTTGGGCATACAGAGTCAGATTTTGGACTTCGAGTAGTCAATGGAAAGCTCTTGGAGGTCTCTACACATTGATTCAAATTTGGTGTAGGTTTGGCATGATTTATTTATTAATATATTTATCTAAACAGTTTATGGTATATTTTGACTATGGTAACATTGTGAGTTTATGGCATTGGAGATTTAATATTTGATGTCATTGTATACTCAATTCATATTTCAGATTGGTCTCATGATGATACGGTCATCATTGTTTGGTTTGGATATGTATGATGACTTGTTGGATCTACAAGTCGTGCAGTGTTGTAAGTGGTCTATACTTATAGGTTGCATTTATGGCTTGGTTATGGGTTGTCTTTGCCCATTGATCTTTTATTATTGATGCATATTCAGATTGGTGGCTTGGATTCGGGTTGTCTATGCCCTAACTCACATGATTTTCTGATCTTTTTTTTCTTCATGTAGAAGGGATGAGATGATGTTACCAGGTATAGTCATGGTGGAGAATTGTTGTTGACTATTTTATGCTGACAAGTTGGACACATTGAGAGCCAAATGCTTGATTCATGGATGTGATCATGGTGTCATGGATTTTGGCATGACATGATTGGATATATAAGTACATCGTTGATGTTCATTAGCTTGGATTTCTAATTCAATTATGGTGGTATATCTTCTTGGTTGAGGATCATGGTTATTTAGTTTCTTTTGAGGAGCTCATGATGTGCACTTTGATTTCTTTGATGGTTTGACGCCTTGGTTGATTCTCATGGTTAGAGGATGGTTTTTTCATCATGATGACATGGATAGCTTGGATACATGGTTTAGTGGGAGCTTGTGATAGTGATGGGGTGATAGTGTAAGATTAGTTCCTAGTTTGGTTTGGATCTTCATGTAGGAGATAGATTTCATGATGCCATAAGTGACTTTGTACCACAGTTGAGTGGGAGTTGTTGGCATTGATATACTTTTTGAGTATTTGCAGATGTTGGAGGTTTGTCTTAGATCCTATTGCTACAAAAGCATCTTTGACATTTGCATGGTGCACTTGTTATCTTCATGGTGTGTGAAGATGGTTAGATCTTGAGGACTCATGGAGTTCTTGGTTATCTTCATGGTGTGTGGAGATGGTTCTTCTTGGTATGTGGAGATGGTTTTCTTCATGGTGTGTGGAGATGGTTGCATCTTGAGGACTCACAAGGTTCTTGGTAAAGGTGTGATTTATGCTTTTATTTGGCATGTTATCCTTGGTATGAGGATGGTTTCATTATTATGTCATGGTATAGTCTTGACACATGTTTAGAGCTATGACATGTTATAGTATGTTCATGTGAAGCATGTTATCTCTTTGGTTGAGATGGTTAGATCATGTTGTCATGTTTATGTTCTTGAGGCCATGGTTGGAACTTTGACATTGATCTTAGTTTAGTTTCTTGGTATTGAGTACACTAATCATAAGCTAGATACTTCATGATATTGCTATGTTTCATTTGGAGTTGGCATGGATTGATTGGTTACAAGTGCTCATGGATACTTAGAGACAGTGGTAATGTTGATTTCTCTTGGATTAGAGAAGTATTTGTTGGGATGGTTGATGGTTTCGATAGGAAGTCTGAGGGGTAGTCACCTGATATGGACTTGAGAGGAGATTGTTCTTAGATGAGTCTTGGTTGGAGACTTGGGTATCTTGATGAGCATTCTCATTCCCCACTCTTGGTCTACTCAACGGTTTTCTACTTGAGAGGTATAGCCCATTATTTCTCTTAGTTGCATTATGTTTATGCTTGTGTTTCATGGATATGGATCTTGAGCTATGGTACATGAGTTAGTTCTAGAGGGTTCATTTGAGAGATGGTTTAGCATTGGTTATCTCCATTTGCATATGTTGTTATGCTAGTTGAGTTTGGGAGATGGTTTTATATTGAGCATATTCCTTGGTTTAGGAATGGGTTTATGAGTTTGATCTTCTTGTGAGATGCTTATATCCATGATTAGTTATATGGTATGGTTTGGGTGTTGTTGAGGCTTCTTGTTGGGGTTTAATGGAGGAGATCATACTTGCACAGTTTACATCTAGAGGTATGTGTAGGAGGACATGATATAGGTTATGATTTGCATGGTTTCTCTGGTCTTGGTTATCTTCTTGGATGTTTGGTTTCACTTACATTGGACTTGAGATTGGTTAGGGATTGTGATCACTAGTTTGTTCTCATGTATGTCATGTGAGAGATGACATGGTTATTCCTTTATCTCTTTTCTTTGTTGGTTGTGGAGAATTTGGGAGACTATTGGAGACTTGTTATGGGAGTTGTTCTTGCAGGATATCAGTTTATGTATTGTGGATGTCCTTGATACTACATGGATTCACATCTTTGAGATGTGTTGAATGGATTGGTTATAGATTTGACATTATCTTTTGTAGTGGGAGCTTCTTGGTATATATGTGGCAGGTATTGCTCTTGAGGCTTGTGATTGCAGGTTGTAGATTGGATATGTTGATGATATGAGATTCACTTGTCATACCTTTGGAGGTATGGATAGTTGGATGGGTTTGGCACTTGCTGTGGGTGCTATTTCAGATATGGATATTTTGACAACTACAGATACATTTGATTACCTTTGGATTAGATTTTTTTTTTTTTCCTACTTGGAATTTCAGTTGGTACAGGATTTTATGATCTTCTAATATGACAGGTTGGGTGGCTTTCCCTTTGGATGGCTTCTATGTATGTCAAGTGGTAGTGGCATAATAGGAGGTGAGATCATTCATGTTTGAGATGCTGGATACTTTGATTTTGTTGCAGGTACCAAGATGGAGCACTTGGTGTATTTTGATCCATGATGGTGGATGTGCTGGGAGGGATTGTTCCCTTGTTCATTTATGTGGCTATGGATTGACCCTATGCAATGTATACAACAAGTGGGAGATTGTTGAGATAATGGGTGTTGCACACATTGCATACTATTGTTATATTTTATTATGTAATGTTGTACCTAGATGGATGTGCAACATATAAAGATTCCCATAGAATATTCTTGATGAGTTGTATTGTAACATTGTAAAAATATTTCATGTAATTATTTAATATTGGGGAAAATAATTAAATGCCCAATACTAAATGTGGGGTTAGTGGGTTAGATAGCACATAGTTTTAGCACATGGTTTATGTAATACCACTTGGTGGTTTTGTGGGACTTGCTACTATATAAGCAGCCACAAGGGTAGTTGTTGTAGAGTAAAAGAGTGAGAAAGGCAAGAGTTGAGCGGGACAAGGCTTGATAGGTTAGCCAAGGGAGCATTTGTGAAGGTTGGAAGCATGGCATGGGATGTGTGGATTCATGCTTGTTCACATAGTTTTCTCAGTTGTGGCTATGGTCATGAAGGCTTCCATGGTTGTATGGCAATGGTATTTTTGCTGAATAATACATGGTGATGGATGCTTTTGGAGGCTGGGTTTTTCCCTCAATGAGGGTTTCCCAGGGTATATCTTGTGTCACAATTTTGTGGGTATGTTCTCTATTCTCTTGCATGTGGATTTTAATTTTGTGTTTATTTCAAATCTATTATGGGTTATGTGGAAATGGTTATATTCTTTTTTGCCAAATTTTCTTACAAAGTGCTCAAGGAGCCTATCAAAACTCTCCACCTAAAGCAGTTCTACAACTGATATGATCTTAGAAGCTCTTTGTACATATCTAAATGTCTTGAAAAAATTTAAAAACTATAAAATGTCCTAAACAAAATCATTATCCTGGTGAAAACCTAGCAATAGGAACCTTGGTAATACCAAAAAAATTGAAAAGTTTAAAAAATAAAAAAAAATAAAAAAAAGAGAAAAATACAAAAAAAATTGAAAAAGAAGAAAGTGCCATTGGTGAAAACCTAGAAACAGGCATCATGGTAGCCAAAAAAAAATGAAAGACTTGCCAAGAAGGTGAAAACCTCACAAACAATCACTTCTTCTTCCCAATGCCCCATCTTGCAGTGCATCTTTTGGTTCCCTATATAGTTGCTTTCCTACTTTAGTTTACTACTTTTTTCTCATGTATCCATGGATTGAGTCTTATCACAGCTCGAGCGCACTACTCTCCAATGTCCTAGAATCTCTTTCATGATAGTCACTAGTTATTTTAGTTGTGTTTGCCTACTATCGCCAGTGTCACACTTTGTCAAGATTCTCCTCATAAAATCTCTTTTGTGATAGTCACCAATTTTTTCAGCTGTATCTACCTACTATTGCCACTATCACACTTTTTCGAGATTCTCCTCATAGATTCTCTTTCGCAATAGCCACCAGTTGTTTTAGCTATGTCTGCCTACAGTCGCTAGTGTCATTCTTTGTTGAGATTCTCCTCATAGAATCTCTTTTGTGATAGCCACCAATTGTTTCAATTGCGTTTGTCTATTATTGCTAGTGTCACTCTTTATCAAGATTCTCCTCATAGAATCTCTTTCGTGATAGCCACAAACTGTTTCAATTATGTCTACCTACTGTTGCTCATGTCACTTTTCAAGATTCCTTAATGGTAGATCTCTCTTGTGTTAGTCACCAACTATTTTGGCTATGTTTGTCTATTGTAACTTGGTCCTATTTAGGTTCTTCACATTGAAGATTCCTATTTGACCTCAGTCACAAGTCGTTCTGGCTATGTTTGTCTACTGTTATCACCATACTAAAGAGATTTATTTCATCTATGTTCTAGACATTAACACTTGACATCAATCCCAAAAACATGAACTCAAAATGACATACTTGTTTAGATATACTGAGCATTTTATTTGTTTATTTTGGTTTTGCTTCATCATGTCTCCTTGAGCAACTCGATGATGTCATTTTTGACTAGAGAAGCAAGGATTGGGAGCATGATCTTTTCTTTACTTTATGTTTGTGGTTTAGTTCCAATGATTTGAGGCATACATATAAATGGGGTGTCCACTATAAGAGTCTCCATCTTATATTGGATGGTTGTGTGTACCTCAACTCCTTTTATATGGATAAATCAATGAGGTTGGTTCTTCTCCTTGCTTGTTGGAGTGAACTCTTTATGCTATAGTAAATACTGATACTCGTCCTGCTAAGTGAATGTACGGGTCACTGCGAGTGTCTATGGCAACTTCTGTCTCAGGTTATGGACACAAGGGCTGTTGCAAACATAATACTTATTGATTACTTAGCATAAGAGGGATCTCCCATGTGTCTGGTGTGTTTGTATGCAAGAAACATTATGGTCATCCTAGCGTTTATGCTCTAATGCTTATGTTCACTTGCTATATTAAAAGGGACAAATGTTTTGATCATTTTGGCTTCTTGTGCCTCAAATGCTTATAGTTAATCTTGACAAAACTAGAATAGATGTCCTATTCATATTCCTATGATTGCAATGTCAGTGGGGATTGTATGACATCTTGGATTCACTATACGCTCAATGATGATAATTATCAAAGTTTGGTAACCAGACCTAGGGTTGCATCTAGTTTAAGATTGTATCTAGCTTAAGATTGCATTGCATAAGCACATGGTTCAATTACAGATCTGCTTACATCATTTGTGATGAGGAATTGTTGGCTTATTCAAAGTATCATGTTTCTTCATGACTACACAAATTATTAGTTCATCACCCTCTTGGCAACTTTGATTTCTCTGAATCTATTTTCAGGATCAAATTCAAAATCTGGCACACTTAAACAACTCAAAATCACATTTTCAAATTTTGGGACTAGCGTGATTGAATGCTTGTGCAGTGCAATTTTTTTTCTAAAACTTTGTGAATCTTGACATCTTTCCAAATCACACTTTCTTCAAAATTTCCAAGATTTCTTCGAAATGGATTCTATATTTCTTCTAATCATTCTGATCTCTTCTAAATTCTTCTAATCATTCTAATCTCTTCTATATTTCTTTTGATCATTCTAATCTCTTTTACGTTCTTCTGAACATAAGATTTCTTTAGTATCTTTTAACATACTATGCTACATCACATTTTTGGTGTGTCATCTTTCAATTTTTCTCTTGAGGGGGCAGGATGATTACTTCATTGAATCTGAAATTCAACTCAATCTGAATCTTATGTCTTCATTTCTCAGGGCATCTTCATTGCTTAGGACATCTTTTCTTCATCTTATGTTCTCACCACTAGGGGCATCTTGTTCCCCTCTATCTAGCATCATTTTTCATCTATCTCATCTTTTCATTAGTTGATCATATCTTATAACATTTCTAGTCAAAGTTCGATAGACAAGTATCAAGACAGTCTAAACCCTAACTATTGAGGATCAAGCCTCGTTCTAAGGATGATTCTATGACTCATGATTGGATCATATTTTCTTTTATGCTTAGGTATCTAGGTGTTCTATCTAGATCCTTAAAGGTTAAGCTTTATTCTTGAGGAAACCTTTAAAATGCTTATTCAACTTAGGTATCTAGGTGTTCTATCTGGATCCCTTAAGATTAAGCTCTATTTTGGAGATAATCTTTAAAATATTTTCAACTTAGGTATCTAGGTGTTCTATTTGGATCCCTTAATATTAAGCTCCATTATGGAGATAATCTTTAAAATCTTGTCAATTTAGGTATCTAGGTTTTCTATTTGGATTCCTTAGGGTTAAGCTCCATTCTGGAGATAATCTTTAAAAGCTTATTCATCTTGGTATCTAGGTGTTCTATCCAGATCCCTAAAGGTTGAGCTTCATTTTGGAGAATTTTTTAAAAATGCTTATTAATTCAGGTATTTAAGTGTTTTGCTTGGATTCCTTAATGTTAAGCTTCATTTTGGAGATAATCTTTAAAAGATTATCAATTGGTCTTTGTGTCATCAATTTCAAAACCAATCTCATTTCTTGATCTTCGCATCATGCTTTCTAATTTTCTTTGAATTGAACGTGCTACTCACACATTCATTCAAAGAGGGGCAAAATGTAATACCCCAAAATTGGCACATTGCCATATTAGCCAACTTTGGTTTATTCAACTATTCCTAAGTCCTATTTTACTAGGCAATTTTAATTCTAATAATCGCTACTTAACCTAGGTGTCAAATGTAGAAAAACATAATTTGTATTAATCATATTATTTATTTAATTCCTAAATATTGACTCAAATTAGCTACACAAACCTATCAATTTAATTTAATTATAAGTGTTCTACTTTAATTAAATTAAAATTACCTCTTTAGCTAATATACAAAGGAATTAAATACATTTAATTTGATAAGATATCTCCTCTTTTTAATTATTGAATTTAATTATTCAATTAGTTAAACTTATCCATTTATGAGGTCATATTCTATTTTATTAAATTAAATATTTACTCAAAAAAAAAGAACCAGTAAGCTCCTTTTATCACTTAAAAGGTAGTTAGTCAACTCTTTTTATCACTCAAAAGGCACTCAGTTAACTCCTTTTATCACTCAAAAAGGACTCAGTCAACTCCTTTTATCACTCAAAAAGGACTAAGTCAACTCCTTTTATCACTCAAAGGCAACCAATTAACTCCATTTTTATGAGGAAGTTACTTTATGACTGGCTCTCCTCTTCAATCTTGACCGTTGATCACCTCTTGGATTCTATAAAAGAAGCTCTCCATTCCTCATTACAGAAGATGAATTTTGGAATTTGCATAAAATTTATGCTAAAATTATTACTCACTTTGCTCACATTTGCATAGCTTTATTTCTTTCATTGTAATATCATTTAGATTTTAAATATGCATCCATTTAGCATACTATGCTTCTTCATTTCTTAGATTAATAATTGCATCTCTCATCTAGATTAATTGCACTTTCATTTAGCTAGATAAATCCTTTTTTCTAGAGGTTTGGTTGCCTGCTTTTTGTTCTAAGAGCAAAGACATAATCCTTCTAGTTAGAAGGCAACAGGTTGCTCTGTTAGACTTTTTGAATAAACAATACAATAATTATTTTGGGATGATCTCATAGGTAATGACCATGTTGCAGTGTATGTGAGGATTAGAGGCCCCCAATTTCACATATACAATTACCTCCTAGGATGAACAATATCATCCATCCTCTGTTATTTCAAAATCAACATACATTAATATGGTTAATACAATTACACACGTATGCAAAAAGTAAATAATTATGTACTTTATATTTAAATTTTAATTGAAATTTTACCTACTGCTCCTAACTGTCTCTGGGCTCTCCCTACATGAGGTCAACAAATTTTGACACATCAATATCATCACTACCATCACCATGGACAATGTATATGTCATCATCAAAATCATAATGGTCATCATGTGCCGCATCAAAATCACTCTAGGGGCCTCTCCATATATCTCCACAACTAGTACAAATGTGTCCAAGTAGATGAATATCTCTCGCCTGTGTCCACTACTCTACTAAATTGCTCGAAAGGGCACTCAATAAGGTAAGAGTAGATGACATTGCTCGATGATGGTGTGGCATTGGGACAACTAGGATAGGAAGATGTATAGGAGGTTGAGGCCGTATGCAATTTCTCATTCTATTGCTCAGCTTTGCCCTAGGCCTATCATGAGGAATCCCTCCACCAATTCCCTAAAATGATCTAATATCAAAATAATTGAATTTCAAACCTAATTCAAACTCAACCCATAGTTTCCTAAGGAAGTACATGGGCACCTTATGATTAGTGTGTGGTGGATGGTCAAATACCATCCACCATCGCTCCCAAAAGTGTGCAGATATATGCGGATGCGTGCACCATCTAATAGAAATGTGGGGCTTCTTCTCGCTAATCTCCTCACCTATCTTAGGGTTTACAAAACATCTTTTAAAATGTCATTTTACTATTTTGAGGTTATGGACCTCTCTATATGATAGGCCACTAGAATAAAAGGCATGCATGTTTTGCCTCCATAATCTAAAGCTATCAATATCAGAATCCAAATGTTGTATAGAGTGAATGATGCCTTGCATGCTATCCACAAGGCGTAGTAGGTGAGGAGGGGGTGGGCCTTGTGCCTGATAGTCTCAATATCTCACATGAGGTTGCTAAGATTATGCCTCATGCTCTCCTACAAATCCTCTGTGGTAGGTGCTCGAGGAGGACTAGGTGGTTGTAGAGGTGGGGGTGGAGGTGGAGGTGGAGATGGAGGGGGCAGAGGTGGGGGTGGGGGATGGGGAGGGGGAGGGGTGGTCCATCAAATATAATCTACATATATGTTTAAACAACATAAAAAATCACAAAATTACTATTTAATAAAATAAATCTAAAATTTCAATTAAATATAAATGTACATATCTTTAAAACCATATCAATTAAATAAATAAAGTTAAACACTTAAGTAAACTTTAATGTTAAGGCTAATTGAACATTATACCAAATTTAAGCCTAATCATAAAATAATACTCCAAAAAACTATATTAATAAATCAACTTAAATGTGAATTCTAAAAAATCTTATATAAATATGTTTATGGTTATGCCTAAGAAAATTTGTATGATTAAGGATCAATATCAAAACAATTAGGATTGAACATATAAATAGGATTGAATATAAAATATTAACATTATCAGATTTCCACAATTTATTAGTAAATGTGAGTATATTTTTGGATTTGATTTTGTGTTTTTAGCATCACTCCTTTCTTCTTTTTCTATTCTTGCACTCTCTCTTCCTAATGATGGAAAGAGGGGTTGTCAAAGAGTTCAAAGACGTTTGGTGAAGTTACTAGTGATCAAGTCTTTTTAGTGCAATGTGTCAACATCATAAGAGATGAGGTTGGAATTATGCTTGATTCAAATTTGACAAAGGGAACACCTCTCTATCATTAGCTCTTAGTCAAAGAGGTCCTGCTTGTGGCTCATGCTCCCATATTTGATAGGTACACTTCTACGTCTTATAAAATCCTCCATCCAAGAAAAGAGGAGGTGTGGAGACTACAAATGAATAATAAAAATGACACGTGGCTCCAAAAACTATTTTCTTTTTTTTTGAATCTAATTTTTTACAAGAATTATTGTTAACAATTTCATTAAAAATACCATTTAAGATGTATGTTACAAAATAAACAATAGAGTTTAATTATCAAAAGGTCAAGAACATTGCAAATTGTTGCTAAAAGGTAACTAAATTAAGACTTCTTCTTTTGCTCCATTCCTAATATTTATAATATGTGGTTTGAATAGTAGGTATCAAGGAATGATATCAATGGTATTGGGTGTGGTAGAGAAAGTCCTTGCACAGATCTTAACACCACAACCTTGGGTTTTCGAATTCTTTGTCTCCACTAATATGGTGTCTCTTCAGGTGATATTCAAAAATTTGTTGAATCATAAAAAAATTGTGTATGTTTGTTTTTATCTTGTGACTTAATGGCCTTTTATAATTTATGAATTATTTTGAACTTAATTATAAAAGGCTATGATCATGTATCTACCAATATTTTTGTTGTCTAATAGGTGTACTTATACTTCCTATTAATAGAATGTTCACAACAATTAAGAGAATAAATGAATAATTCATTTTTAAATGATCAAATTTGGTTTCAAATGTTTTGGTAGAATATACTTTAAAAATAGAGTGGGCACTCTTATAATTAAATTATAAATGTAAAATTATGACTTTTTTTGTATTTTCAAATCGAAAGATTTTAAATTATTTATAAAGTATAATTTTCCTTCCAATTTTATTAATAATTATGGTTGAAATCTCAAAGTACCAAATATCAATATTAACTATATTACAATTTATATTTATAAAGGATGGAGTTGTGTCTAACTTGATGTCATATCAGATATGTTGTCACAGTTTAAAGATAATGATGGGAAATTTGTATGCTCAAATATTCAATCAAACGAGGAGGAGTTAAGGAGAATTTTAAATTTATATTGAGCTTCATTCATTTCATTTCCTAAGGAGAAAATTTTGTACGATACCAAGAATGTATATCAAAAAGTGGTGTTTACTTATAGGCAACTTCATGTTTGATTACTAAATAACAATTATGTTTTGTGTAAATGTCATAGTAATAGTTAGGGTGATAACAAGATCTTAGTTGGAAGATATTATTGGATGTCCATGTGTTTTTCTTTCTCATGGAAGATTGGATTCTTTGTCAAATTTATGACACTCTAGCTATGTCCAATGTGAACTAACCTCATGCTAAAAGAATCAAACACACATCTAACGATAAAATCCATATCAATTGAAATGAATTATTTACATAAATTATGGTGAAAAGTTAAGTCCTACATATTGTGTGGACAAATTAAAATAATATAAATCATATTTAAATATCATTATCAAGAGAAATATTAACAAATTAATATAATTATATTATAAGTGTACAAAATAAGTTTTTCTTGAAGTACTATTTTATAGTTTATCATTTAAGATTTCAATATTTCTTCAACCCAATTTAAAATCATTAAATAAAGTTTTCAAACATAGGGTTAAGATTACTTTCCATTATGGACCTACTCCTATGGTTACCTGGCTAGGGGTCAAGTGTCAGGTTTAAGATTTGAAGTTACAATTAGAATTAGGATTTAACATTCAGGATCAAGTTTATTAATGATTAGGGTTAGGCTTAAAAATAATTTTATCAATTTTAATTATATAATTTGGTTAAAATTTTAATCAGTGTTAAGGTTGTTGGAAATATTCAAGATATAATAGGTTACTAAGAGGGGAGGGGTGAATCAGTAACAATAAAACTTTTAAGTCAACCATACATAACATTTACTCATCTATCCTGCTGCATAAAAAACTATTAAACATTTAAACCATATATGCATAGAGATTTGGTGACCTAGAAACCTTTCAAACAGAAAGTAGAACTGGGGTGGGGATGATACCCACAAAGCTTCATTACTATAGTATGAAGTTGGCCGGTTAAGGCTTACAATGATCACTTCTAGTAATCTGCCCTATTAGGAGCACATCGGATTGCTAGATCCACCTTGTTAGAGGATTTACAAAGATACTTTATAAGTATGCACTCTGTTAGGAGATTTGAATAAAGACGGTTAAGTCTACCCTGTTAAAGGATTTACAAAAATGATTCACCTATTAGGATGAGCCAACAGATCAACTTACAACTTGACTGAGTTCTTTATTGTAGATCACCTTCTGTGATTGATGAAATCATTTCTGCTCCTGGTAGACCTTGCTGAGTATTCTTTTCTGCTGATGAATTCGCATATCATATCTTATGTCCCTCCTTTTTGCAATATTCTATCTCTTGTGTATTCTTGAATGTGTCAATTGAATATCTCTCTATGTATCTCATGAATGATATAATACATTATATATATACCATTCCAATAATTATTCATGCAAGGTCAGCCAAACACAAGTCAACAAAATATAACTGAGTTGGCCAAATGGTAAAATAAACTCGAGTTCTTCAAACAGACTTGATGACCTTCTGATACGCGGCATCCACTACGTTACTCGGCATCGTCATGCACTCAGTAGAGGTAGGGGCTTGGTTCATACTAGTCACACAACGTTGCTTGGAACTCGGTAACCATTGGTGACTCGATAGATATAGTGTCACTCGGTAGAAACTATTTTCTTTGTTAACCTTCTGAGCTCGGTTATCACTTAGTCCTTCCTCACTCAGTCATCACTAAGTTCTTCCTCACTCAGTTAATACTAAGTGCATCTTCACTCGGTTAGAACTGTGTCTGCGATGCTCGGTTTGAACTCTGTCGCCATCACTTGGTCTAAACTGTATTACTCAGTGTGAACTTTATTACTCGGTGTGAACTATATTACTTGGTGTGAACTGTATTATTCGGTTAGAACTGTGAGATGAGTGTTGTCACTAATGGAAAATAACTTTATGTCAACAATCTCCCCCTTTGGCATTAGTGACAAAAACAATTATATGCAAAAATTGACATAGAATTCTGAATTTTCAAAATTGATCTTTACAAGTCTTATTACACATATCTTTCTTCTATGTATTCTCCCCCATAAAATATGCACAGTATTTACAAGTTATTGCACATATCTCTTTCACAATTATCTCTTAGAGTGTGCTATCTCCCCCTTTTTGTCAATAATGCCAAATTAAACAATATATATTTACAAAAAGAGTCCAAAATGAGAGATAAACTCAGAATGTACCTTGAGAATAAGAGCCAATGTCTTATCCCAATTTTCTTGCAAAAGTTTGCTGGTGGAGAGTGCTATTTGAACTTCTGCAAAGAGTTCAATCATATGATCTGCAATTGAGAAGTTTTTGTTATGAATCAATGTTTTGGAATGGGCAATATGCTTCTGCATTGTGTCCATGACAGGAAGGATCATATTTTGGATGTCAAACAGATTACAC
Organism: Cupressus sempervirens; assembly: GCA_028749045.1. Taxonomy (NCBI): domain Eukaryota; kingdom Viridiplantae; phylum Streptophyta; class Pinopsida; order Cupressales; family Cupressaceae; genus Cupressus; species Cupressus sempervirens. The sequence continues at coordinate 452,622,209 of CM053783.1, forward strand.
TTGATCCTTGCTTCCTCTCTCAACAATTCTGCCTATTTCTCTGACAAAAATCTTATTCTGAGATGATGGGATGAACTTGAACTGTGGTCAAGTTGCAACATTTGTGCACTGACCTTCATATCCTCATCAATTTTATTCAACTTTTCTTTGATTTCCTTAGTATACTCGGTAACATCACAAAGTTTTCCAAAAAGTGAAGTTACATTATTAAAAGAATGTTCAAAATTACTCAAAATTGTAGACAGTTCTACCTGTTTTAATGCAATATGCTGAGCAATGTGCTCAAGAACCTTATTGCCAAATTTCTTCTCTACTTTTTAAATCAATTTTTCTTGGCTGAAGGTATCCTCATTGAATTTATATACAAACTCTTCTAACTGAATGAAAATGTGTTCAGTAGAATCTACTTCAACACCTATAACCTCTATTAGAATGTTCTTAGCACTTTCAATAATACTATATTCCTGGTCTCTCTCATGCCTCAGTTGTTTTTGTCTTGCCTTCTGATCTAATAGCTGATTGACCATTCTCATTTCATCAACTGATGCATTATCTAGATCTATCTTAGGAATGATAATGTCCTTATCCAGGTCTATTTTCTCATCCATTGCCTTGCTGGAAATCATGTATCTTTTTTCTTTTCCTGCAGTGACTTCACCTTTTCCCTTTGAATCTTAAACAATAGTTGATGAGGCTGGACTGGTTGACAAAACTGGAATAGGACTAGCTAGAGGAAAATTGAGAGAAGTGCTAACAGTATCAAAAATTGATGTTCTTCCCAAGATTGATGTACAGGTTGGTATGGGAGAACTAACAGATGCAAAAATTGGAGCAGATGAAGTTGTCAAAATTGAAGTACCAGTGGGTACATTTACTGTACACTCTGCAATAGAAGTTGATATGCTTGATGAACTTGCTGCTATAGCTAATGATGCCTCGGTCAATGAAGATGGCTGCAGCTTGGTTAATGAAGTGGTAGACACTTGGATAGATGGTGCCTAGGGCTGAGAGGAGACAGGTGAAGATTGAGCAATTGATGAAGCTGTTGTGCACACAATATCACTAGTAGAGGCTATCTCCACAGTTGATGAAGCTACTTTAGGTGGAGAGTGAGGAAGAGATGCAATGACTTTGGCTGCAATTTTTACAGGATCATCTTCCTCCTTAGTTTGATCAACTTCTTCTTCTTGCATTTCATCTTCCTTGTCTTCTTCCTCCATTTCATCTTCCTTGAATTCTTCCTCAACATTTATCATCATTGAGTGCAGATCCCCTAGAATATCTTCAATATCATCATCACTGTTGTCATTGTCCTTGATTTCAACAATATCCTCACTGGATTTATGTAGATGATAGATATGTTTCCACATGTTTTTTGCATCATTGAAAACATGCTCAATGTCTTTGATAAGTATCAAACAAGTGTGAAATCTAATCATCATATTACCTTCATGATCTTTCAGTGATTTCTTTACTTCTACATCAGTGAGACTTGGCAGGAGATTTTTCAGGGTTTGTTTAAAGACATCCTTGACAGTTTTGGTTGCAATTTCCCATCTTGGTTCCAACCTCTCTAGTAGCTCTTTAGGGATCTGAGAGGCAATCTCGTCCAGAGAGTATTTCCATCTTCCCATTTTATTCAATACAAACTCCTCAATCTGCATTTTCTCCTGTTATGTTCTTGTCTCAAACTTCAATGTTTTGAAGTTTGTGAAGCTAGTACCTTCTTCTAATTACTTCAACCTTGCCTCAAATGTGAGTGGAGGCTTGATAAGTACAGGTTCCTTCTTCCCTTGTCTTGTTCTCCTGGAGAAGACTGTAGTAGATTACGTTTTAGGTTTGGTGATAATCACCTTACCTTTCTTCCGTTGAGGCTCCTCTTCTTTTTCTGACTCGGTTTCCTCTTTTTCTTCATCATCTTCTCCTTTCCCTTCAATAATAATTAGAGGACCAAGTTCTATTTTTAGCTTTGCAATCTTCCTCTTTCCTTTGCTAATGACCTAAGGGATTTTGATTGAAAGCTCAATTCTGGCTTTAGCTTCATCAAGAGTTCCAAAGACTGGTTGCTTTGGGTCTATTGGTTCATTCACCAGTGCTTCTATGATATCTCTGGTTTTATCAATATTAACCTCATAAGGAAGAGGTTTCACCCATACAACTCGGGGCCTGACTGCCTGTATGTATACCTTGTCACAATCCACCATAAAGCATACATCTTCTTTGTATTCCTCAACCAGTTTAGGTGGAATTCGAAACCTATTGTTCATTCTTTCCTTAAAATCTTCAAAGTAATTATCCAAAACACTGTCAAAATTTTCACCTAACTTTGCAATAAACTCATTTATTTGATAGAGAATGGGAATATCTTTTCTCCATACTACTGATCCTTTTGATGGAAAAGAATTTTGAACATAGAAAAATAAACAGATCAAAAGTGAACCAAATTTGCAGGAACTGTTCTTTGAAGTCCTTATGCTTTCCATATTTTTATTAAACTAAGACAAAAGCAATTCAAATAGATCAAACTCAACATTCTTCTTTACTATCTTATATGCTAAATCTACTTCTTTGCAAAGTACACTATTTGGATGGCTGGAATTGTAAATTTTATGAGCAATGACGTGAATATCAAATCTTAACTTAGCGTCAGCTACTGTACTGAGCTTAAGTCCTCTACCATCCCATTCTGCTTGGGTTAGTCTTTGCAATTCTTCCTAACCTAGGGTTTTGGTAGTCTTAGCTTTGCTCAACATGGGAAGGCCAATAATCTTGTTAATCATTTTCTTTGTGATAAGCACTGGTTGCTCTAACCACAATTGCCTGTTGTGAACCCGAATGAGTACATACCTAACCCATTTAATTTGAAAATTTCTTGGAAAATGTGAAATGTGGGTTAAACCTTTTTTTTCGCTTATGCTCGGGTTTCAAATTTCCATCTACGCTCATTTCTCCTAGGGCATTATCAATTTCTAGGTTTCCAAGTTCTTGAATGGAACATTTGAAATGAGAGCGAATGTCATTTATAAGGAGTACCTTTGAAGGAATTCAAGACTAAGTACCGTTAGGGTCAAGTGATTCTACAATTGCTGGTGCCAATTTGAAGTTCGGCGCCTTCCATTCCACACCTTTAACCAACATTTCTGAGCCTCTCTTTGCCTTGGAGCTGCTGCTTTCGGATGCCATTGCTGCTTGGTAAGCGAAGAGAAATTCTGAATAGATTCTTCGCTCTTACAAAAAATTCGCTCAAAATTGCTTTAAGCTTGCTCTAGAATCACAGAAGATAACTTAGCTCAAAGTTCGTAGTGAAGAATGAGATCAAATTTTGCCCTTTTTGACGAAACATTCATCATAAATGCTTGGTACGATGGTAGATGAAATGACAGGTTGTCATCCACTTGCTCAGTTGATGCTATCAACTCAGTAACCAAGAGAAAACATTGATGTACCGACCTAACTCGGTAAGGTCATGAACCAACCTCGCTTGGTAGATACAACTCGGTGAGTGAAACTTTGTTGCACCTGACCGAACTTGGTTGAGTCTTGAACTGATTTGGGATCAAAGTGTATCTGCATACTAATTTGATCATTTTTCTTCCTTTGGAACTACTTAGGATGATTCTTGGAGGATGCAGTTCCATACTTTCTTTTATGAATGTTAATTGGAAATGATGGAGTCACTCATTTCTTGAGTGACATTGCCATTGCTTGACTTATCTTGTTCAGTAGATTTAGGAATCCATTTTTGCTTCATTTGCTTTCGGATGTTGTCTGCTTTGATTTTCTTTTCATCTTCAATTCTTTCTATATTCATACAATTTCTGGCTATATGACCAAGTTCTGTACATATATAGCACCTTACAATAGTGTCCTTCTTCCTTAGGTGATGTCTGGCACAATTTATGCTAGTATGTACATATTCTCCACAATAGTGACATCTGCACCAGGTGTTGTAGTCCCATCCAAATATGGCTTTGACTAATTGTTCAACTAGATTGAATGATTTGGATCTGTATTGGAATGCCTTGTGACCATGTTTATTGCATTTGTGACAGTTGCTTTCAAATTTTGGTTTTTCTTTGCACTCATTTGCTTTGTGACCATGCTGATTGCAATTGAAACATTTACCATTGAATTTTGCTTTTCCATTGCTCCATCATTTGTTTGATGTATGAACTAACTTTCCACAGTGATTGCAAGTAGGTTTTTGATTCTTTTGGGTACTTTTTTTTGAAGATTCACCTTCTTCATTGTATCCAAGACCAACTTTACCTTTTTGTCTATGAAGATTCTGCTCATTTTGCAAATTCAATTGATTCATATCTGCTTGGGATTTCATCATTCTCTTATTGACTTGCCTCTCACAGATTAGATCATTTTCCAAGCTTTCATTGATTTGTCTCTCAGTTCTCAGATCACTATGCAAACTTACATTGATTTGTCTCTCAGTGATTAAATCATTTCTCAAACTTTCATTCTCTGATCTTAGAATCATAATTTCTTCATTTGCATTAGATAGTTGTCCTATAAGATCTTCATGCTGAAGGGATAGATTATTCCTTACCTCTAAGTCTTCATTTTCTTTGTTTCTTTGTTCCAAAACTTCACATAACCTGATGGACTAGACTTCTTGTTCTCTTTTGAGTTTTCTTACCTCTTCTTGGAGAGATCCATTCTTTTCTAGAAGTTCTTTGATTGCCTTGTCAGCTTCTTCTGAACTACTTGATGGTAACAAATCTTCAATCTTTTCTTCAACATAGTGATGGTCATTCATTTGTCTTGCAAGTTCCTTTCTTCTTTTTAGGGATTGAGAAAGATGCTCCTTTGCTTCTTTGAGTTGAACCATGGCCATTTCTAGATCTAGCTTTTCATTTTCAATAACTTTCTCCAGTTTGAATATCTCCATAACTTAGATCTTTGCTCAAGCTGTCAAACTTTGTCCTAAGAACCAAAAAGCTCTGATACCAATTGTTGGAAATATTCAAGATATAATAGGTTACTAAGAGGGGAGGGGTGAATCAGTAATAATAAAACTTTTAAGTCAACCATACACAACATTTACTCATCTATCCTGCTGCATAAAAAACTATTAAACATTTAAACCATATATGCACAGAGATTTGGTGACCCAGAAACCTTCCAAACAGAAAGTAAAACTGGGGTGGGGATGATACCCACAAAGCTTCGTTACTACAATATGAAGTTGGCTGGTTAAGGCTTACAATGATCACTTTTGGTGATCTACCCTGTTAGGAGCACAGAGGATTGCTAGATCCACCTTGTTAGAGGATTTACAAACATACTTTATAAGTATGCACTCTGTTAGGAGATTTTAATAAAGATGATTAAGTCTACCCTGTTAAAGGATTTACAAAAATGATTCACCTGTTAGGATGAACCAACAGATCAACTTACAACTTGACTGAGTTCTTTATTGTAGATCACCTTCTGTGATTGATGAAATCATTTCTGCTCCTGGTAGACCTTGCTGAGTATTCTTTTTTGCTGATGAATTCGCATATCATATCTTATGTACGTCCTTTTTGCAATATTCTATCTCTTGTGTATTCTTGAATGTGTCAATTGTATATCTCTCTATGTATCTCATGAATGATATAATACATTATATATATATATATATACCATTCCAATAATTATTCATGCAAGGTCGGCCAAACACAAGTGAACAAAATATAACTGAGTCAACCAAATGGTAAAATAAACTCAGGTTCTTCAGATAGACTTGATGACCTTCTGATACGTGGCATCCATTATGTTACTTGACATTGTCATGCACTCGGTAGAGGTAGGGGATCGGTTCATACTAGTCATACAACGTTTCCTGGAACTCGATAACCATTGGTGACTCGGTAGATATAGTGTCACTCAGTAGAAACTATTTTCTCTGTTAACCTTCTAAGCTCGGTTATCACTTAGTCCTTCCTCACTCAGTCATCACTGAGTGCTTCCTCACTCAATTAATACTAAGTGCATGTTCACTCGGTTAGAACTGTGTTTACAATGCTCGGTTTGAACTGTGTCACAATCACTCGGTCTAAACTGTATTACTCAGTGTGAACTGTATTACTCGATGTGAATTGTATTACTTGGTGTGCACTGTATTACTCAGTGTTAACTATGAGATGAGTGTTGTCACTAATGGCAAATAACTTTATGTCAACAAGGGTTAGGCTTAGAATTATGGTGACAATGAGATTTTACATCAAGGTTAATACTATGTTTATGGTAAATGTGTAGTTTTATTAAAAAAGATATGTTTTAAGGTAAGGGAGCATGTCATGTAACACCCAGCCAAGGGATCCAAAGAACTAACCTAAATTTTTACTAAGTAAGCAATAAAATACAATAATACATAAGAAAACATAAGAGATCACATTCCTTAAGGATCCCAAGATGTTGAGTCACATTTAATTTTTAAATAATTTTAATTAAAAATAAAATAAATAACACATCCACATGAGAGAATAAGTACAATTTCAATCCATTTAAATAATATACATTTGTTTCAAATGCCACTTTGCATTAATTCAAAATGCACAATCATCCACTATACAAGTCACAAGGTATGAAAGGTTGAAAGAATATACATTTATAAAATAGATTACATCATCACTTTCTGATCCATGAAACAAAGTACAATAAAATAAGTAAAATCATTAAATACTTAGTTTTGTGTTTGGATCCCTTGGCGAGGCATTACACATTAAATGCTTAGTTTTATGTTTATGGTTTAGATTAAATTATTGTATAGTTATGGTTAGGTTGAGGTTAGACTTATGAATATAGTTAGTTTTACTTTCTTTGTTATATGGTTTAGAAACTAATTTATAATTAATTACTATTTAGTTGAAATAAATATAAAATATTGAATGTAATCATTCAACATTGTAATTTTTTTAAAATACATTGAAACATCTAAAATAACAATTTTTAAATGAAGATCTACAAATTTTAAAAATGAAAATATACGAAACTATTTAAATGAACAGATACAATAACCTAAAGATAATACTATTAACAATAAAAATTTACAATTTTACATATTAAAAGTGAAAAAAAATTAATAAATTGATGGAAGTATAAATCATAAAACTGAAAACAATGAAATAAAATAGTAGAAAACAAAGTAAAATACTTGGTACACCAAAAAAGAGCAACAAGGGGTTAGTAGAATTCCAAAAATGGGATCTTGTATCTTTCTAAAATTGAGCTCACATTTTGCAAACAATAAAAATGAACAAAAAAAACCCAAAAAATAAGCTTTTGTAGTTTTCCAAAATCAGGTACTTGATTTTAAACATATCGGGTACCCGATTTGTTCAAAATTGGGTACCCAATTTTAAAAACATGGTTCAGGCACCCAATCCATATTCAAAAAATTAGGTACCCAATTTTTTGAGTATGGATCAGGTGCTTGAATTGCATTTTTAAAATTGGGTACCTGATTCTAAACAAATTAGGTACCCGTTTTCGAAAGGTCTCATTCCGCAGAATTGACTTCCATAGAATTGCAACCCAACTTTGTGCTCTTACCCATAAATGCTATATGCTATTATGGTTTCACAATGCAAACCTCATTTTCTTGTTCAAAATGGGGACCCCCTAGTTTCAAATTCCCCTACGAGATTTCTAGTCCAGAGCAATGGTCATTTTGGACCCTCGGGTCTAGGTCAAACCCAGCCTTTAATCAAGCACTGTTAAGCAAGAGAAGGAGGCTTAGAAAATCAATTTTCAAAGGTGGGGGGGGGGGGGGAGGGTGGGATATTTATTTAGTGGTTAGGTGTACACTAGCGTACCTCTAAGAGGTACACAAATGTGCATGTTTTGGAGGTGCATAGATGCGCACACATGCACACCTTCTGGGGTGTGCCTGTGTGTCGAGCTCTATAAATAGACCCAAAATCCCTCTCATTCCCTCACTTCACTCTTCAAACTCCCCAACATTACACCTCCAACCCTCCTTTCTCTCCACTGCTTTGCAACTCCAGTCCCCCTATACACATAAACACTAGGTAAAGGACTCCAATGAGGTGCACACATGCACACCCCTAAGAGGTGTGCATGTGCACACATATGAACCCAAAAAGACTAAAAAAGAAATAAAAATATATAAGCTGCTCCCCCCTTGCACAAATACATAATGCACAGTTGCATATGTGTGCACCTATGCACTTTGCTAGAGTGCACATGTACACTGGTGCACAACTACACACTAACCCATTTTGAAGGCTAAATAAGCACACTAGTGAACTTTTAAGTGTGTGCTAGGTATGATAAAGGAAGAACTAGCAATTAGGGGGGAAAACTACATTTCTTTTTTTTTCTGACTGGGTTTGACCCATTTTGTCGTCAGTCTAAGTCCCATAGAGTCCACTTTTGGGTCTTTAAACATAAGGTAACTAATTTTTGCTTCTTTCGTGCAGATATAATGGCATTATCATCATCTTCCATGTCTAAGAAAATGACACCAAAAACCATTGCATTCAAGTACCAAGGAGCACCTAAGAAATCAAGACTCCAAGATGGGCATGTAGAAATTTGAGATACTGAATTAGGCCACATTGATTGGAACACTTTCTTGACCATTTGTAACAAACTGAAGGAGAGGTTGGTGATGATATTTTCATTGATCCAAAGTGGGTTGGTGAATGCAACATCACATCCTACATCAATTTGATCTTTTGAACTGATAATGACATTGGAAGAACATTATGTGATGGAGGAGAAGGTTATAAAGAGCTTCACAGGAGAGATAGTCCTAGACCCTTGACCTTGTAACATTGAGAAAGTATTCTACCTCCCGAGGGAAGATCAATACAACAGATATCTTATAATGGATCAGAGAGGTGGTACAAATTGCATATAATACAAGGCAATTTGAACCTATTGCACAACATCTAATCAAATTCTGACAAGTTGGTTTCCATTGTAAACCCAGATTTTGGGCTGATGGATGAAGTACATACTTGGACCCATGATTTCCAAGCACTCAGGTCAATAAAGGGCCAAATGTATTGGATGCTAATAGAAGTATACACTATAGAGGAGCAAGATAATCTCAATGACTAGATAGAGAAAATATCAATAGGCATTAAAGTAATGGAGAGATTACATGAGGAAATCCAATGAAAAAAAGATAAAGCTCAAGAGAAATTTTTGGAAGTAGAAATGTACTACAACACTGCTAGCCCTTGAGATTTTTGAGGATGAGTCAAAGACCAAGCCTTGTGTAGTGTAACCAGTGGTCCAATAATTTAGAGGAACATTTGAGGAAGATTTTTTAGAAGATGATATAAGGCAAGCATTGAAAATCAAAGAGGCATTGTTGGAACTAGAGACCAAGCTTGAAGATTTTGCAGAAATAAGAATAGAAGTTAGTAACTATTGAAAGATAGTAAAGAATAAGTATGATGCTTTACATTTATTGAAAGGAAGTCAAGTAGAAGAGATGATAGAGAAATTCAAGAATAAACATCTAGACACCATTTTGGTATAGAGGGGAAGAAGACCTAGATGTTGGAAATTCAATTTTGACACTCATAAGTTTTTTTTTGATTTTTTGGAACTTGTCACCAAGGTGTGCAGGTGCACTTTCTTATAAATATATGGATGTAATATGTACTCTAGGTTGTTATTTTGATGCAATAATATATTCTATTGGCATCTCATTCTGAGTGTATTTATTCTTGCTACAATGTGTTATTTTTGTGAATGCATGTTCATGAATAATAATGGGGCCAATAGTTGTATTGTTTTGTTATGATTGTGTGATCTTTTAGTTTTGGTGTTTGCCTTGTGTTAATGAATTCCACTATTGTGACAGATTGGAGAAAGGATTATCTTTGTTCTTGCATAGGGTCTTGTCTCATGTGAGCGCACTTTTCATGGCCTCACAATTTGATGAAACATGAAATATCTTTCGATCATCATTGAAGTTCCCATTGATGATTAAATCAATGGAGTTGAGGGAGTTCTACTCTTGATTTCATTGGTTTCCTACCTGATCCTTTTGATAATTTAATTCATAGACATGTTGTTACCTTGGTTTATGTTCATTAAGAATTTCCCTTTCAGTTATTTTCCTTAATCTCTCATTACTCTATGTTTTTTATTTTCTTTTCGAAGATTTGGTTAAAATAAGAATTCATATAGTTGCATCGATAAATTGCATTCATCATAAAACATAAAATACACAAAATATATATCTTTTGTGGTTATATTTAAAATAACAACAAATTGTGTAGATTGGTTTGAACCAACAAAGGCCTCCTCATGAACATACACATTTTGTACTGCCTCTCCCATTTGACTTATGTAAGTCATCCTAATGGATACAACCTTGTTGATCTTTCATTGAGATTGGATCATGATTATGACCATGAGCAGTCTACACCGTTGAGGTGTTTGGAGTTATGTTCTTTATGTATCAGTTGCTTTGATTATGCTTATGATTGATTTATGAGATTATGATGTGATTTATGGTTCACTGAGGTTTGTGCCAGTGGTTCTTAGGATTGATGTGGTATCATGATGTTGTTTTGTGATTACCATGAGAGGTGTACAAAGATTGCACTATGTACTATTACCATGCTACACTAGACTAGATTCCTGTAGTAGTAGTTAGTCATGTTTATGACTGTGTTTGCCTATGTGTTTTAAGTGCCTTTGTCATGTTGTTTAAACAACCATTATTAAATTCTTAAATAATTAGAAATAGATTGTCCTTATGTAATTCATTGGTTATGGGCTGTCGATATTTACCTTGTTATACTTTGATCCGAGAGATACTTGTTACTCATGTTATGTTTTACATGAGATGACTCGAGGGTTAGATGTTATACTTGGATTTTAGTATCATAGATGTTAGACTACTATTCTATTTAGTTGATCATATTTGCATGATGATGCCATTTTGAGATGATAGTGTGTTTTATGATGATATCTAGTTATCCAGAATTTGGACATATCACTGATTATGTTATCTGATGGATTTGATGCTATGGTTATTTACTTCTTTCTTGTGTTATTATGCTTTATGAAAACATGAGTGATGTGAATAGAGTAGTTTGATATAATTAAATAAATGGTTAAATTAGATGATTTAATGCATTTATTGCTTCAACTATGTTATTATATACAATTACACTTGATCATGGTGTTTAGTCTGTAGGATTTATATCCCTGGCAATGGCACATGGAGTTAGTGATTCAACTATTCATATTTTACTAATGTCATCCCTGTATGGTCCACGTATCCTTATTTTAATTGATTAATTAATTCTTTTCGTGATTATTAAATCCAAATTCATTTGCATTATGTGATTAGACCAATGAGTGTGTCTATGCATTTAGAGTTTCACATTGTCGCAAAAGTTGTTAAGAATTTTGTTTTGTTTTTGTTTTTAATTGATTTATTTTAATTTCTAGCAGCTTTTCCATAGATTAATTCCTATTTCTAGGAATAGCCTATTTTTGTTTGGGTCGATTTGGGGTTTAACTAGGTTGGCTAGTTATTTTTCCTAATTAATTATTCACTTGAAAAGTGAATAAATATCCAAAAAGGAATTTAATTCCTCACTTCTCACTTTTGAATTAGAAAGTTAGGGAGTAAAACCCAAAAATCCTCTTCATGAGGATTTACTATTTTGTTCATTGTGGGAGCTATGGGCATGGGATCATCGTGAGGTTGAGTTTGTTGGATCTAATTTGAGGAGACCTTAGATTGCCATGATTTTCGGCCACTTTTGTGGACTTTTTATTTTCTAGTTCAGATTTTCATTTTGCCCTTTTAGTTGTGAGGTAGGGCTCTCTCATTTTATTGTTTATGCTACATTTTTGCTTCTATTTTTGGTAGCTATTTGGCTAGAGGTTGAGAACTAGTGTTTCCCTCTATTTTTGTTTGCTGGTTCTACCCAGTTGGTTAGGTATGAACATTTCTCTATTTTTTGGGATGAGGGTTTGGGGTTTTGCACTGTTATGCTAGCCATTTTTGCATACAATGTCCAAACTTAATTATGTTAGCTTAAAGAATAAATTTGACAACTGAGTTTCAATACACTTAACCAAGATCAAGAGTAAGTGCCGAGTAAGATAAGGTTCCGAGTGATAACAAGTGCCGAGTGCAACAGGTGCCGAGTGATAACAGGTGCCGAGTGCAACAAGTGCCGAGTACAACATGTGCCGAGTGATATAGTTTTGATCAAGTGCCGAGCTATCCAGGAAACAACATGTGCTGAGTGTCAAGAATACTTTAGGAGCCGAGTAACTCAGTAGAACAGCATAACAGTTTAGAATTGCACAAACTATGATGCAAATAGTTTTTGTAGCCGATAAAAGGTAAATCTCGAAGGATTGAATGATAAGATCGAATCTTTTAATTTTCCTATGTAATTTGCATGTAGCCAATAAGGAAAATGCTAAAGGCATGCAACCAATCAAAAAAATATAAGTATTAAGCGAGAAATTGAGATTCAATATGGATCGTAGATCCAAAACAAACCCTAAGTCTTTGAAGTCTTTATAAGGAAGATGAAACTTCATTGTAAAAAGGAAGAGGTAATAAAATAAAAGGTGTGAGAAGACATACAAGGGTTCACAAGGAGTAATATTTTCAGAAGTGAGGATTATCAGATCGCAAAAAGGATCCAGATCAGAGAAAGCATAACAAGTGCCTACAATCAGCAATCAAGGATTGTAATCAGCCAAGTTTATTGTATCTAATACTCTCTAGCAATTGTATTAGAATGAAAATCCTATGGTGATAGGTTAGCTTTACAGCTATTTTGTAAGAACCTTTTGATTAGGTGATTGAAATCCTTTAACCAGGTGACACTTCATGTTAAGTGTTTGAAAATCCTCTAACCAGGTCACTATTAACACAGTGTAAAGCCTTTAACAGGGCAGACATTTAATAGCGCAAACTATGAGAAGTGGTTGAACAATATTGCTGCAGTAATTTTTGTGGGTATCATCCCCACCGCAATTTTACCTTCTTATTCCTGGAGGGTTTCTGGGTTACCAAAATTCTCGTGTTATGAGTTATTGATGCATGTGTTTTGTTACATGTTTATTTGATATGCATGTAATTTACTTTCAGTTAAAAGTTTTATTGGCAAAAGTATGATACTTATGATTCACCCCCCCCTCTCATAAGTACTCTTTCCATATTTGAATATTCCAATAATTGGTATCAGAGCTAGCCAGGTTCTCACAAGAAATAGCCTAACAACTTGGAGGGAAAAGATCTAAAGATGGAAGCTTTCAAACTTGGAAAGATCATTGAAAATCAGGTGATAGATGTGCAACTTGCTCTGCATAGCTTGGAGGAATTTAGAAACAAATTGAGAAACTCATTAAAAAAGAGGAAGGATCTAGCCATAGCTAAAAATGATATACACTACAAGGAGATTGACACCACCAACATATTTTCCAGTGGAGACACTAAAGAGTTTGATGCAACAATAGTAGAACTGATGGAGAAAAATAAAATTCAAGCAGAAGAAATAACAACTCTCAAGATGGAACATGAATCACAGGCTATAATGATATGTGAAATTATTGAACAAAAGAAAAGAGCAGTTGATGATAAGGTCATGATGGAAAATGACAAAAAGAATCTTGCAAATAGACTTGAAGAAAAATGTACTGAACTGACAAGGATCTCAAACATGCAAATGGATACACTTGCACAAATGATGAACCTTCATCATGAACTCAATGTAAAGGATATTGAGATCTCTACCTTGAAGATGCAAAATGAACAAATGAAGAATGAATTGAATAGGGAAAAAGAGGTAGCAGAGAATCTGAACAAATCAAGTGAAGTAATCAAATATTTTGAACAGTTGTTGAAATCACCAAAATCTACCCATGATACATCAGGACTAGGATACAATAGCACTGAAGTTGGAGAATCATCAAAGAGTGTTGAACAAAGAAGTGATAAAGGTAAGAATTCAAAACCCACTTGTCATTTCTGCAATAAGAAGGGACATACAACTAATGTGTGTAGAAATAGAAGATTCGATCAATCAAACATACCCAAAAGTTTCTATCACAAGTGCAACATGCAAGGACATAAGACACAAAATTGCAAATCAAATGTCACAAGGACTCAAAGATTTGATGGACATTGTTATAATTGCAAAAATTATGGACATAGAGCATTTGAATGTAGATCAAAACCTATGTTTACAGTAAATCAACTAGCAAAGACATCAAACCATGAATTTTGGGATTAAAACACCAGGTACTGCTGTCACTATTGTCAAGAATATGGACATATCCCACAGAATTGCATAAGAACACATTTTAGAGGGAACTACAAAAGATGGTTGAGTCAAACCACATGTTTCAGTTGCTTAAAAACTGGTCACGTTAGCAAAAATTGCCCAATAAGGTCAAAGGAATCAAGTTCTAAGCTTAGCAAAGGAAAGGCAAAGATGGATGTTGAACACATCAAAAGTGAAATGAATAAGACATGGAGGAAGAAAGATGAGTCTAGCACATCAAGTACAAATATCACTTCACCCAATAGGTCAAGTGATCACACTTCATCAAATTAAGCAAAGAACAAGTGTGAGGGATTGATAAACCAAGTTACATCATAAATTAGTCCCAAGACATATAAGAACTGCAAAAATGGAATCAACATAAACAAAGATGCTAAGTCGAAATTGACAACTTTTGTGAAAATATGTCAAAATTGCCTTCAGGAGCCGAGTTACTAACAACAACCGAGTTGATAGTTGATGTCGAGCTATGAAATATTAATAAGAGCCAAGTAAAGTAAAACATAATGGGAGCCGAGTTATGACAAAATCTTTCAAAGTGCCAAGTAGACAGTTGGTAGCGTACTAAGCATTTATTACTCTATTTTGAAAGGTACATAAATCCTATTTTCGATCATTTTCCCACCATTCGAACAAGAAGCAAAGCCGAAAAAGGAGCGGAGAAGATCAAGAACAGCTCAGAAGCCATTCGTAAAAGATTTCAACAGCGATTCAAGACAAATTTCATCAATTTAAGGTATTTTACTTAAGTGCCGAGCTACGTAGGACTCATAAACTTGTTTAAATTATAAACCCTAGTTTGGAAAACAATGGCATCTGGGTCAGGAACCACCAAGGGTTTAGAGAGTCATGAAGTTCAGTTGATCAGTAACGAAGTAAAACAACCTGAATTTAAGCCCATTCCAGAAGTAGCATACAAGAATGATCCTATAGGAGCATTATCAGTTATTCCGGATAAGGTTGTTATGGTCCAAGATGTTCGCAAATGTTACAATTGCAAAATTGGTGCCATAGGAGACTTAGAAATTCATAATGCATATAATAAACTGTCTGAAAACAAAGTACTGAAAAATGAGTTTTCAATAGTTGAAAGAAAAGGATTGGCCAAAACCCTAGCATTTCCGACTATTTTCAAAATAGAATGGGTACGGATAATTTTTAGCCAAATACATGATGGAGCTTTTTGGTTAGAATCAGGGCCAGTAAAATTTACCAAGAAAACTGTTCATAGGGTTACTGGTATTCCAACCCTAGATCGGCCAAAGACCTTGGGAAGTGACAAAAGGGAAATAATAGAGAAAAATACAGGTGCCAAATGAAACAATAGAGGAATGACTATTGACACAGTCATAGATCCCCTACTAGATTTTTCTGTGAGAATTATTTCACACAAATTCTATCAATCAAGCAGGTTGAACAGTGTACCTTGTATAACAATTGATGTTGCATATAAGATAATAAAAAAGGATCACACTTATGATCTGGTAGAGCTCATGTTTCAATAGATTAATGAAAATCTAGGAGCTATAAGGAAGAGCAAGGGAGCTCAATGCAAATTTGGATCAGTTTTGATGTGTATGTTCTTCTATCTGATGAAAGAATTTCCTTCTATGGGGAAAGTAAAATGGAATCCGGATAAAACAATTGTTGAACAAATTAATGGATACATTAAACAAATGGGTGAAAATTTTGATGCCCAAATGACAGGTTATTTTGAGGACTTCAAAAATTCCATGAAAAAAAGAATGAGAATTCCAGTCTCATTGACTAAGAAATATGAAAAAGACATTTGTTTTCTTGTAGATATAGATTATACTTACATACAAGTAGTTATACCTAGAATAAGATGGCTCAGGCCACTAGGTTATGAACTTGATGTTGATCAAGCCTCTGTAGCAATAATAGCTCTACTTGTAGAAGAAGCTAATAAAAATGCACAAATTTTTGGAACCTATGATGTTGTCAAATCAAAGGTAATAATAGATTTGAAGACTACTTCAGTAGTAAAGAAGAAAGAGAAAATGGTGAGACAAATCAAAAGAAAGTTTGGCATGGAAGAAGAAGAAGGAATAGCAGAAGAAGAAGGAGAAGACATTGAAGAAGAAGGAGATAAACTCCAAAGTCAGACTCAAGGGTTAGGAGAAGACAAAGAGGAAAGTGTTGAGGTAGAAGAAGCCAAGGAAGCACCAGTTAAGAGAAAGATCACAACTCCCTCTACTCCTAAATCAAAAGGAAGGAATGTGGCTGCCCCTGCATCAAAGAGACCTACCACAAGGGCTACAGCCCAAAAAGCCCAAGAAGAGGCAAAAGGAAGGAAGGAAGACTCAAATAAGATTGCTACTGAGTCAAAGAAAAGGAAGTTCATTCCCCAACCTGAAACAGATGAGGAGAAAATAGAGTTAGAGGACAATAGTCAATTTCAAGTGGTAAGACACAAACCTCAGACTGCTGTTGATAAATTATGTTCAAAAATTAGAAATAATGATTTAAAAGGTCTAAAGAACCTGAATTTTTCTAAGCTCACCATAGAAGAGAAAAATAAATTAGAGGAATCTGTGTATGCTATGATGGCTGAATATAAGCACACACCTCTAGAATTAGATGAATCTATGCCAAGAGAATTGTATAAAATTTTAGAGGATAAATGACATTTTTTTTTACAAATGGAAAAAGAAATAAGGGAGTCTACATTAGCAAGATTGTTGCCTAATCTGACTAAAGATCAAATAATAAATGTCGTAAAAAGGCATAATAACAGATTCACTCCCAAGTATAGAGCATTCAACATACTGCAGAATAAAATTGAAGAGGTAGTTACTAAATCCACAAGATTGTGGAAAATAGTTTACAAGAAAATTGAAGATGTATATAATGAAGAATATAAGGCAGATGTAATTGCCAAGACAAAGGAAAAGGAGGTGACAGAAACCAAAGAAAAAGAGAAGAAACTAGTGGAGGAAAGAAAAGAAGAAAAGGAAGAAGAGGCACACTATGAGGAGAAAAAGGAAGATAAAGATACGATTGAGGCACAAGATCAAAGTATACAAGATATAAAGACATCTCCTCCTAGTCCTCCTCATGCCACCATCACACCTGCAGATATCATAAAAATAAAGGATGTTATAAATACTTCAAATCTAAACATCAATCCATTAACTGTAGGGGATTTGGAAATCCTTGACCAATCATCACTTGTAGCAAAATTAAGTTCAAATCCTGTATTGGTTAGTGTTGATGAATTATAGAATCCAGAAGTCAAGGTAAAAGCACAAGTGCCACCTCTGACCATACAAACTAATGGTATTCTATTCCTTCCACCACCACCTCCACCAAGTATATCACTGATACACTCCAAATGTCGAGTACAGCAGCAGGGGAAATAAAAGAAACATCTGAACAATCAATAAGTTCAACCCCACCTAGCATTCATAAAAGGGATATTCAAGATGAAGAAAAAGATGAGACAAAGAAGAAGGAGGAGACTGCAATACAAACATTGGTTGCATTACCAAAATTTGGTACTCCTACACAAACTCTTTAGCAGCTGAGCACAGATGGATTACAGTTGCAAATTAGGACACCAGGTTCGAGCTCATCAAAGGTAGTCAGGAAACTTCACTATGGAGTTCCTAAGCTTGATGAAGAAATAAAGATCCCATATTATGAATCTAGTACTCTTACTGAAGAAAAGATCAATGAAATTCAGAGTGCATTAGAAAAAAGAAGGAGACAAGAAGCACTAAGAAAGGGATACAAGCATAAGCTTACATTAAATGAAATTAAAGACATATTCACAGAAGCTTTTTACTTACACTCTCCAAATGAGTCAAGACTAATCATGGAACAACTATCTGATATAGTTGACCAGGTGACTAATGAAGACCAGGAAACAAATGCCAGATTGCTTGAATGGTCAGAAAAGAAGTTCCAAGGTAAAGTAAATAGTAAAATATCCGGTGATATAGCACTGTCTAAAGAAGAACTAGAAAAAAAAGTTATTACAGTTAAAATTGTACTAGGAAACATCTTTTCCTTGTATAACAAGTTGTGTGATTTTTCCACATTCACACAAGACACTAGCCAAAAAAAACTGAGCTTGGAAAATAATTTAAAAATTTCTAGCATGCAACTCCCCATAGATCCAGCTCAGAGTGAGAAGCATTTTGTCCAATCGCTTCACACACAAAGAGAGTTAGCTGTCTTAGCAGTAGAGGAGGCAACCACAAAAGAAAAATTGATACAAATTCAATCGTCAATTACTCCTCATTTGGAATTACTTCACAAGGAGCAAATAAATGCAGAGACAGTCCTCAGGAAAGATCCCAACCTTTCTTCATCTGATGGACTTGTACACCTAGCAATAGAGATTGCCATCCAACATAAGACATTGGATGTTACATTAGCAAATTGGGATGCAGCTCTGAAGGTACTCCTTGAAGTAAACAACTCATTTTTGGCCAAGTAAGGCATTTCACTGTAAAGACCATTGACATAAGTGTAAAAAAGAGGGAGAATAAGTAATAAGAGTTGAGTACAAGAATGAAATGATAAGTATAATAAAAGGGGGAGATAGCACATTGATAGAAAAAAGGGGGAGATAGCACATTTTGAGCAAATTTTGAGATAGCAAATTTTGAATGTAGGATAAATTACTAAGTCACATGGATCTTAATTAAGTGTTTTTTCCACTCATGTCAAAGGGGGAGATTGTTAGCTTAAAGAATA
Source organism: Cupressus sempervirens (assembly GCA_028749045.1). Lineage (NCBI taxonomy): Eukaryota > Viridiplantae > Streptophyta > Pinopsida > Cupressales > Cupressaceae > Cupressus > Cupressus sempervirens. The sequence continues at coordinate 452,641,243 of CM053783.1, forward strand.
AATTTGACAACTGAGTGTCAATACACTTAACCAAGATCAAGAGTAAGTGCCGAGTAAGATAAGGTGCTGAGTGATAACAAGTGCCAAGTGTGATAGGTGCCGAGTGATAACAGGTGCCGAGTGCAACAAGTACCGAGTACAACATGTGCCGAGTGATACAATTTTGATCAGGTGCCGAGCTATCCAGGAAACAACATGTGTCGAGTGTCAGGAATACTTCAGGAGCCGAGTAACTCAGTAGAATAGCATAAAAGTTTGGAATTACACAAACTATGATGCAAACATTGTTTGCAGCCGATAGAGGGTAAATCTCGAAGGATTGAATGATAAGATCGAATCTTTTAATTTTCCTATGTAATTTGCATGCAGACAATAAGGAAAATGCTAAAGGCATGCAACCAATCAGCAAAAGATAAGTATTAAGTGAGAAATTGAGATTCAATATGGATCATAGATCCAAAACAAACCCTAAGTCTTTGAAGTCTTTATAAGGAAGACGAAACTTCATATTAAAAAGGAAGAGGTAATAAAATAAAAGGTGTGAGAAGACATACAAGGGTTTTCAAGGAGTAATATTTTCAGAAGTGAGGATTATCAGATCGCAAAAAGGATCAAGATCAGAGAAAGCATAACAAGTGCCTACAATCAGTAATCAAAGATTGTAATTAGTCAAGTTTATTGTATCTAATACTCTCTAGCAATTGTATTAGAATGAAAATCCTATGGTGATAGGTTAGCTTTACAGCTATTTTGTAAGAACCTTTTGATTAGGTGATTGAAATCCTTTAACCAAGTGACACTTCATGTTAAGTGTTTGAAAATCCTCTAACCAAGTCACTATTAACATAGTGTAAAGCCTTTAATAGGGCAGGCCTTTAAGAGGGAAAACCATCAAAAGTGGTTGAACAATATTGCTGCAGTAATTTTTGTGGGTATCATCCCCACTGCAGTTTTACCTTCTTATTCCTGGAGGGTTTTTGGGTTACCAAAATTCCTGTGTTATGAGTTATTGATGCATGTGTTTTGTTACATGTTTATTTGATATGCATGTTATTTACTTTCAGTTAAAAGTTTTATTGGCAAAAGTATGATACTTATGATTCACCCCCCCTCTCATAAGTACTCTTTCCATATTTGAAAATTCCAACAAATTATTTTTGGATTTTTAGAGTTTTTGTGCCCAAAGACCAACTGGATTTTAATTTTAGAATTTTTTCAAAATTTGGGGGTTTTACCTCATTTTGTGTGCCACCCTATTTTCTTAGATTTTCTCGGCATGAGTTGGGTCGTGGACCTAGATTATGCATTTTGATATTAGTCAGACCTTTGTTGCACTTTTTGTTTGCATTGGGATGCATGTTGCATTTGTACTCCCAACTTTGTGTTTGGTTGAGTAATTTTATACCTGATGTTATGGTTTCTTTTGGACCTTTGTTGTTGTTTCATGGACATTGGGATTTGTGTAGAATCCATACCCACAGATTGAGGCTAGTTGAGTAAGTTCATGATGTTTGGTCTTGTTGCATCATTGGGATTCATGTAGAATCCATACTCCTAGATTGAGGTTGATTGAGTGATTTCATGATGTATGGTTTTCTTGTTCTTTGGGGATTCCTAGAGAATCCGTCCTCCTAAGTTGTTTTCACTTGAGTGATATTTTACATTGTGTTATCATCCAGTCCTTGTTTAATGATCTTCGTGATGGTGGTGCACCACACATGAGTATGTGTGTGTACATTTGTCAAGTGACTTGCGAGGCCTGATCTTCCATGGTACTTTCGTGAGTTATGATCATTGGGGTAGGGTTGGGAATATGCATGTCCACAGGCACTTGTCATAGGATGAGCATGGGTAGGGTAGGGTGGTATTTGGAGGGGGCTTCTATCTCACAACCTAATGATCATGGAACCATGGGTTGGAAGAGGAAGTTTTATATAAATGATAACTAAATAAAATGTGTGAATGGTAATAAAACTTAAGATAATAAAACGTGTGAGCACTTGATTAAGTTTGAGGACACAATGTGTGAGCACCCATTTAAGTTTGAGGACACACGATCTAAGCTTGGGCTTTTTGATGCCAAGCAACTCTCCATGATGTCAACCCTACTTAGTAGCCTATTGAGTATCTAACCAAGATGTGTACTTCTTTCATTGTCATAGGTTCTTGGTTACAGTCATCATTACTATTTGGCATGAGTGATAGCCATGGCTATTTGCTTTGAGTGTTTGTGGTTGGATCATTATCTCCATTAGCATGGTAGGTGTGGACCTATGGGTACCACATGGTTGGGAGGCATAGTTACCTATACCTCTACTAGGGACCAGTGTATAGAGACAGTCTTTTATCCTAGTATGACCATTGCTTGATGTTTTCACTTGGTACTTCACATTCCAGAGTATGCTTCTTGTGATTTATGCTTTCATTGGAATACTTATATATCATGTTTAGATGATATTAGTTATTTTTGCATTTCCTTATTATGATGATTAGCATGTGATCATGTAATAGGTGATGTTATCTACTTTATAGAATTATCTTATGCTTTACTATTATCATGTTAGATTTTCTTATGCTTATATTGTAGCATGTTTTAGTAGTGACGTCCCTATTCTGATAGTACTAACAATTTGATTAGTGGCTTGGGATGTTACACATGGGGGATGGCTAGGATCCATGATGGTCTTATGATGCTATTGACGGTTGGGAGGAACTGTGTACTTAGTCATTTTGTTCAATTTTGTGATTATTTCTATATATTGTGATGTTATTTCTATACATTGTGATGTTACTTCTATTCACTATGATGTTTCTTTCAGTATGATCTTTACTAGTATGGTTTAGATGGATAGATGTTCCTCTTTCGTGTTGTTTATGCACTCGAGTGTTTGTTTCTTGATTAATGTGGATCCAGTACTCCCTGGTGTGGAGGAAATTCATTTCCTAGGTTGTTTTCCTTAAGTGTGTTGTCTTGCTAATGTGTTTCCTTGAGTGAAATTGTACTTTTCCACATGATAATGTGAAGGTTCGCATGTCTCCTTGCATGTCTTTGCATAGTTCTTGGTACTTCCTTGCACAAGAATGTGAGGGTTTTCACAGTTCTTGGTACTTCCTCGAGCGAGATTGTGCACTTCCTCTTGCAAGATTGGAGACTAGTGTACTTCCTCACATGAGAAATAGGGAGCAGTTAGGCTTGGCCGAGGAAGTTTTGAAAGTTGGTTTTGGAAACCTTATTGGATTTCACACTTTTCCAATTCAAAATAGTTTTTATTAGGGGTTTAAAATATATCATTTAAGTATAAGTTGATGAATATTTTTATACTTAAGATATATTTTAATAAATGTGATGAATCTTTTGAGATAGGTTTCAGACCTCTTTGAGATAAGATAAAGATTCTAGGAAATTTGAGGGCTTTAGGATTTCAGACTTAGCCAAATTTTAGGATTCTATATTTTACCCCATCATGGTTTTTTTTGATGAATGGTCATTTCTTCAAGCCCCCATCATGTGTGTGGTCATTGTTGGCCTCTATTTGTGTGTGTTTTTTTGGTAGTGGCATTTGAAGATTCATTGGTTGTCAGGATTGTGGCGAAGTCTTTTGTTGCAATCTTTGTGATCCCTGTATGATGTTTTCATGTGCATTCATACTTATAAAAAAATATATCTTGGCTTATATTGAATCCTTGCTCCAAGGATCTCTAAGCGGGTCATTACACATTTATCATCAATTGAGTTACCTAGTTAGTTGAAAAGCCCACCTAGAACCTTGGAGTTGGTCCTTGACCATCTTTTCAAGAGAGGGATTAAAAAGGACCTCTATCATTTAGCATCATGCAAAATGATAACTCAACATATGCTAAAGAGTAATTGTGTGTAGAAATAAAGTAATGTTGGAGAATAATACATATAGAAAATGACACAACGATGGATTCTTCAAAAGTTTCATAATGGGGAATCTCTATTCAAGAAAGAGATTTTGTAGAGCTGAGACATATCATCTTGAGAATGGATGAGCCTACTTATGTGGTCCCTCTATTTTCATTATTGTCCATGTGGATTACAAAGTCATGAAGGTTTAAAATTTTAATAACATAGAAAAATATAGAAAACTTGGTTTTAGTGTCTCTTACAAATAATATCAATGGGAGTAGAAATGATAATAATGGAAATGTGCTTGGAAAGGGTAAGCTTCAAAAATTAAAGTATAAATATTTCCTCAAAGAAGCCAAAAAAATCTGAATTATTCAAAACTTTATAAACATCTTAGAGAACCCTTATTCCTGACTTTCCAACATCAGTTAATCCTCCTCCCTCATCATCAAACATCATAGAAAAACATCTTTGGTCGTAAAGGATGTGAAGAGGTTTGATCCCATGTTGAGGGAGAGTCAAATTGAGGGAAAAGATAAATATGATATGAGGTATCTAAGGATTCTATTTTAAGCATTGGAGGGAATTCACCATCACTTTGGGCTGAAAGAGGAAAAGGAGAGTGAATGTAATTTATGAAAAAAATTTATAAAGAGAGAGAGAGAGAGAGAGAGAGAGAGAGAGAGTCACCTAGTGTCTTATAATCAAACCAAGGGATATGTAGAATCGTTAAATAGACTTGACAATAGGAAAATCCATAGAAAAAAGAGGTAGAGATACAAGTGAAAAAAGATGAAGATATAATACTACATAGAGATGATGTTAACATATTGGAGATTGGGGACATTAGAATGATTCTCTTTTTTATGACTCAAAACAATCATCAAGCCTGGATAAGTGTGGATAAGTAAAGTAGTATTTAATTATAGAGCTCTACACAAATAACTAGCAAGTGAATGAATAATGACATCAAGTGATCAAATGAAGGTAATTATAGTTTGTAGACTCTTTCTGCATTGAAGAATGCATGCTCAAGGGTGATAATTGACTATTGACATGTACATAGAAAGGTCAAATCTTAGTGCTTATTTTGGAGTTGTGGACCTCATTCTTATCTTCTATCCATGAGAAATATCTAAGAGTGGTATTGAAAAGGTAGAGATACTCAATGTAGAGTATACAACCACACAATTTTTTTTTAAGAAACCTTTGTGTAGTTTGATAAAATATTTGTTGAGGCATTTTTCATTCCCCATGGGAGTCACTTTTTGATGTGATGTTCCTTTACTAGATTCATTAATATCAAGGATGTTGATGTACATATAAGTATTTATTATTCTTAAGTATTACATTTATCTACTCATTATAGTCTCTCTGTCATTTTCATTTTTATATGTACAATATGAGTTATTTTCCTTGATCTTTTACTTTGTATTTGAAGTTGATTTTGTCAGAAAAGAAGAATGGCACATTAGGAAACTTATGATAGTAGCTTCAAAGAAGTTGTGCTTATATTGGATAAAGTGAGGCTCTTGAAGAAAATATCTTTGATGATTGAGCTCATGAGTATCCTTCTAAATTAATAGGGAGTATGACACTTCTTCAAAGACAACACACGATCTTAGAATATTGATACTCAAAGGGAGTCTAGAAATACATGTGTGTGACTATATGATTTTGATGGGCCTACTCCTATGTACATCATGAGTAAGTAATAACTTATCACCATATAATTGGAAGATTGATATTAGATTTGGAGGGAATCCAACATGCAACCTTTGGAAAAGAGAGCCTCTAAGGGAGTAACTATAGGACCTAACTTCATATGATCATTGTTCAGAGGGAGAATTTTGAGGCACAATCCCTTGTGAATGATATCTTCTCCATGAGGGAGAAGTTCTAAGTAAAATTCCTTGCAATACATTCTTATCTGTGAGAGAGAAGTTGAGGTGAATGCCTTTGTTCCACCCTTGGACTTAGCTCATGTTGGTTACTATTTTGTATATGTGGATTATGCCATGAAAGATGATGATCTTCCATTGATATATTCTATTATCTTAAAATGGAAGCACTTCCATGTTAAGAGTATTTAGCCCTCCAAGTAAGTGGTTTGGGGTAACGTCAAGCACCTTGAATGGGTCTTTGCATGGATCTGGTAGTTTTTCACTATTCTTCTTTTCTTTCCACCCTATTTTAGACAACCTGCTCTGTGAAACTGAAGACTTTGACTTCTGGATCAAGGACAACCTGGTGGGTCAAGGTCAACCTTGACCTTGACCTAGGGACCTCAACCTTCACCTAGGGTAGGGTTGAGCTCGTCCCTGACCCTAAGTCTCATTTTCAATTTCTAGGAGTTTGGTGATTTCAGGCTTCAAAAAGTTTCTTTTCTTGCTTTTGGGTTAGATATTTTGGGTTTCAAAATGGTAGTGTATGCACCCTAAAATGGTCGCCTAGACTATGGGCCCCCATTATTAAATTTATCAATTTACCAATTTCCTAAACCAATGGTTTGCAATATTTTGTTAAATCAATTCAAATCAATTTCTTTGATCAAATTAATTATTTTATTATTTCCTAAGGTTTGATCAATTTATCCTAAATTTTATTTAATTAAAAGAAAATATTCCTTTTAATTAAATAAAATAAGTCCCCATTTAATTAAAAAAAAACCTTTATTTTAATTAAATAATTCATCCACATTTAATTAATTATGAGAAAAACCCATCTTTTAATTTAATTAAATATTTCCTATTTAATTAAAAGAACTTGCTCTCTTTTAATCAAATAAAATCCCACATGAAAAAGGAAATGAAACAAATGAAAATTAAATAAATTCTTTTTCCCTTCCCTCATTTAATTTTCCTCTATTTTCCTCATTGGTGGAATTTTGTCTCACATGGAGAAAACTCTATTATCCCATATTGGTTGTGAGAAGCCTCCCACCTCCACATTTTCCTTTATAAGGGAGAGCCTTCTCCTCATTTTACATACACACACTCTATGCTACTATTATACTGTAGGTTTGGAGAGTGATTTTTGAAGAAGTTTGAATACTAAAGCTTTTTGTGGAGAACTTCTATGTTCTTGTCTTCCTCTCTCATGCATCCATGACTTCCATCATCACGAACCATCCTTGCATTTTCATATTAGCTTAGAGTTATATTTTTTTTTCATAGATTAATATTGCATTGTTATTTCCTTTCATAGATTAGATTTCCTTTCTTGCATTGCTTTGCATTGTCATCATTTAGATTAGTTTGCATCTCTATTTGCATTCATATTTTGGTCCTTGAATATCTTACTTCATAGCGTAATTACATGGGCACAAAATAGGTCAAACTAAAGGGCTCCATTACAAACCCTTGCACTCCATGAGTAGAGAGCTATGAGCTACCATTCAAGACCTCACTCTTGAGCAATCTTGGATATAATGACTCATAGAAGCATGCCCACATTTTAGGCATACATTTTTGGCACCCACCTTTACTTGCTAGTTTTGTATATTTTTGGAGTTAACCCTTTGTGCAGATTTGTTTGGAGACAAAAAAACCTTAGATCTGAAAGATTTGATCATATCTCCCAAAAGGCTTGGTATTTTGATTTGATTTTTTTTCAAGGTGACAATATATCAGATAAGCTTCAATCCAATTTTTAGATTTTTCTGAGGTATTTTCAATTTTTTATAATTTTTTGTTGATTTTTCATGCAAAATCATTTTAGGGAGAAAATTAATGAGTTTTTTAAAAAATTATACATTTTTGGAAAGCTCTCTAAATTCTAAATAGATTCGATTCTTTGCATTTTTATTTTAGAGATCATATTAGGGCTCAATAATTCAATTTGAAAAAAAAAAATATCTATTGTGACAAAATGGCTCTCTAAGGCACAAATTAAAAGATCTTTTCAAAATTCTAACATTTTTGGAAAGATCTCTAATTTTTGACAAGGGTCTCTTTTCTACATTTAGGAGTTTGGATCCAAATTCATATCATAGAGGTCCAATCTTGTTGACTAGGTCAAAAATCAATATTCAAAAAAAGGTATTTGATGAAGAGCTTGCATTTAATCTTCACAATGGATCAATGCATGATGTGAGCTTTCATTTGGGTTATTTTCTAATTATTATCACTTCAAAAAAATGAAAATTTCAAATCTAACCCTAGTTTTGCATAAGTTGGATATATATTGCAAAGCTTGTGTTGGCTTGTTTTGCTTGTTTCTTTGTTCATTGTGAGTGAGTGTTCGAGTGTAAACAAAAGGTACAACAAAGAAAAGATGCATTGCAAGGATTATCATTTATTTTTTTGGATCTCTATAACATTTGGGTTTTGAACTAAAATGAATATCTCATGTGTTTGTCTTGAGTGCTTTTACATGCTTTCATAGATTCACACTTCATTTGGTGCTCTAAAATTGGATCTAGATTTGCTTTCACACACATGTATTTCACGTAGCAGTTAGGCCCTATGAACACTATTTGTGGATTTCTAGAGGGAATGTGCTTCATTCACTTGCCTTACATGTGAAGCACTTCTTGATGATAGATCCTCTTGTAGGTAGGGAAGGATATTTGCTATTATCTCACTATTTACCTTAGATTTGTCCTCAACATCCATTAGTACTTTCTCTTTTGAGATTGGTGGTGTTTTTTGGATTTTCCAAAAAAATGATGAGGTGATTTCAAATTAGCATGTTAAAGAATATTGTTTTTTATGATTGGGTAAGGTGAAGAGGCTAGAAGAGTATGCTCTGTTCTCTCTTGGGCACATCAAAAACTTGGAACCCTTGAATCCAAACCAAGTCCTCATGTGATACAACTTTGTGAGTTTTCTTTGATTAGAGAGGGTTAAACCATAGTGAATATTCCCTTTATTGGGTCAACCACATGGACAAAACCTCAAGTGGTAATAACCATTTTTGACATGGTAGTAGCAACTGCTATATAAATGTCCTTGTGGGAGAAATCCTCACAAGTGTAGTCTTTTGTTGGGCTACCAAATCTCCTCAATATCTTTGATTGATTAAATTCTTAGAATATATCAAAACCTTGGTGCACCAAGATTTGATTTCACCCACTCTAGACTGAAAAAGCTATAGATTTGAACATTACTAAAAACCATAGTGTTACCAAATTTTTCTTTCTAGGACTATGTGTGTGATTGGAAAACATTTTGAGAACATATACAGTAATGGTTCTAAGGATTAGATTGATAATATGACACTATTCTTGTTCATGTGCAAGGTTGCTTTGTCCCTTGCTCATTGTTTGAAGATGTTTTCTTGAAATTCCTAATTGCTGTCTTGCATGCCTAGTTTATGGTTCAAAATTTATCACACCTAGTTAGATATTTAAAACAAAAAAAATCTGAGTTCCTGAGTCAAGACTTTATGATCAAACTACTTTGCTATCCTATTATTTCTAGTCTCCTTAGGTTGATCTGGTTTAGATTAAGCTACTTACCCCATTGTTAGAAACTTGTTTGCACCTTGGATTATTGTGCTTTGACCCCTTGAATTAGGGATCACTGATTTCACAAGTGACCTTTTCTAGAGTTGGTGGGTTAGAGATCGTCCTTGTTGAGAAAGATATACCTTGGATTCTTTGATATTATTCTTGGAGAGTCTTAGTAATCTCTTATCTATCCACTTTCATCAAAACTCAATTTCAATTAATTAAAATTTGGGTAAATCATCTTCTTGGTCCATATGTGCTAGGGTATTCACCCAAAGTTGTGAGCACCTTTGTGGCAATGTTGGTTTACACCTATTGTAATATTTTATCTTATCATTTCTCTTTTAGACAAGTGAGTGCTTTTTCTATCCTAGTTTGGTACCAACATTTCTTAAGGTTTTCCTATCAACTAGTACCTTTTCTTTCATGTTGGTTACAAGTGCTATTACATGTTACTCAACATTCAAATGAACTCAAATGGTGTCAAATTTAACAAAATGACTCTAGGTCTTCTTTCTTCTTCATCTTCCATGTCTTTCTAATCCCCAATTTCCATTCTTCCTCTTCTTCATGTCTTCTTGATTATTTTCCTCCTATTATCATATAGTCTACCTTCTTCTATTCATCCTTTCTCTTTTTCCATGATTGATTCTTCTTCTTCTAGAACCATGGACCCTGATTTGAGCACACATGAACTTGACCTCCTTATTGAATTTGAAAAGTGTTGTTACTCCAATAGATATATGGATGCTAACCTTGTGACAAAAATGATGAAAAAAGGGAAGAAATTAGACATTATTGCTAGGATCATACACAAGATCATATCACAATATCCCTCTTCCATATATTCCTTATCTTCCAAGTCTCACCATGATTCTTCAAGATATCATTCACATTCTTCATCATCCAAGTCTTATCATGATTCTTCCAAATATCATTCACATTCTTCATCTTCTAAGTCTTATCATTATTCTTCTAAATATCACTCACATTCTTCATCTTCTAAGTCTTATCATGATTCTTCTAAATATTATTCACATTCTTCATATTCCAAGTCTTAACATGATTCTTCTAAATATCATTCATGTAGGTCTTCACCTACCTCTTCTTCACGATATCACTGTTCTTCTACTTCTACCAATAGTCTTATTCCTCTTATTGAGACATACCATAATGAACCACATGAAAAGTCTTGTGATATGCCTAACTATAATTCCTATAGTGATTATCATTATGATGATGATGCCATTATATTCCTACGAGTCCTAAAATTCCTCCTAGTCCTATGCTTGTGCTCAAATGGGATGAGTCATGGATAGATATTGATGGTAATCCATACGACTCAAATTTTGAAAACAACATTGATTAATTTTGTGAATAGTATTTAAATGATAAATCTACAGTTTTTAAGTAAGAGAAAGCATTTTTTGCATTGAAATAAAACATCAATGGCATAAGAGTTCCTCTTCTAAGAACCCTCATGCTGAAAATAAAGATTACACTCTTGAGCAAGATCATGTTAATATTGAACCTTTACCTTCTGATGCTCCCCTTCCATCTTCTACTTCCTCCACTATCCATACATCTCCTAAAGATTCTAGGTCTCTCAAATATTCTACCAATCCTTCATCTAACAAAGATCATAATGCTTTTCATGTGGTTCCCTATAGTTATCCTCAAAGGCTACCTCTTAAAGAAACTCAATCTAACCTTCACTTGGTTGCAAATACTTTTGATAATGCTAAACCTAAAGATCCTAAGCCTTCATGTGCTATAATTCCTACTTCAACTATTTCTTAATTATCTATTCATAAGTATTCCATACAATTCCAACATGCTTCTTTCTCCTTAGGAGTGGCTTCATGTTGAGATGACCCTAAAAATGATAAAGAAAATAATATAAAGAAAGATCAAGATCAAGAACCCTCCATGTCATCCAATTATTTTCATGATGTCTCTAATCCATTTTGAGGTTCTTTTGATCCTCCATGCCCTTCCTCATTCATTCCACCATGTCTAAAGTATTCTCCTAAGCAAGATAAAGCTACTACTTACACCGCTAAGCTTATTGACAATCAAAATGGCCTTAATATAGTTTCACCTTCCAAAGATGATACTTCCATTAAGGTTATTAAAAATAGTTTTGTTACTTCCAATGTTGAGCCTATTAAAAATCAAGAGAAAAACTCTACACTTATGCTATCCAAAGATCCTTGTCAAGATCAAAGTCTTTCCATCTTCTTGTTCTACCACTCCATGTTCCCTTCCACTTTCTACTCTTCCTAAGTCTTCTCAAGCTTCAAGTACTCCTATCAAAGAAATTACTCCTATTCAAGATGTTCATGATCCTATTGAAAATCCTAATGCTGACTCTAAATATGCTGATGTCCTTGATTGTCATATAGATGTTGATGAAGTTATTGATTACCCTTTTGCATCTTCCACATCCATCCTTGGATCCCCCCCACCAATACTAAATGCTTCATGTCTTCCTTCCATCTTGGTTCCTTATGTCCCTTCACTTTCCCCTCCCAATACTCCTAAATCCATCTTGGGTCCTTATGTCCCTCCCTCTCTTATCTTTCCCCAAGATCAACATAGATGCATATCCTTGAATCCTTTTTATCCACCCATTCACCTAAACTAGTCATATTATCTTTCTTCTTCCACAAGTCCCAGGTCTTTTGGAAGTAACTTGAATGTTCAATACAAGAAAAAAAAGAAATTCAACAATCCATATAGAAAAGAAGACCCCCATGTCTTCTCTAACCAACATGGGGCATAAAGCCAAAAGAGATATCTAAGAAAAAAATTATAAGTTTGGGTTCCAAAATCTATCATTGAAGATATTATCTCTACATCATCAAAAATAAATAAATAAAGGCCTACGACTATATGGATTCCAGAGTCTCTTTTGAGAGATTCTAATGTTGAAAAACAATTGAAGTTGACATTCAAGCTTCCAAAGAATTCCACTTCATATTCTTTCAAAAGCATTCTTCCATTCAATGTACCTAAACCACAACCTCTTCTATCCACTCACCATATTCCTTCATGTATTTCTTCATTCATGTTTTCTCCATCTTCTCACCACCCTTCAAGGTGTGTGTTGACATTGATCCTTCATTTCCATTTTCCAATCTCTCTCACTTTGCATGAAGCCATATCCTCCATTTTTTTCTTCCATCTTTGTTTCCATATCAACATCTTTGAGCATATGATTGCAACTCCTTTTCATATCTTGGTTTAAAATTTCAAGGAGCATTATCTAAAAATATTGACTTCTTCCAAAAAAATAAAAAATTGATTTTTTTTGAAAAAACAAGAAATAAAAAAATTCAAAAATTCAAAAATGTGCCTCGGTGAAAACTTGGTAATTAGGAACCTTGGTAGCAAAAGTAAAAAAGAAATAATTTTGTCCTCTGGTGAAAACCACTCGCTTGTGGTGCCTTGGATAAGTACCATGATGAAAACCTGACAATTAGGCATCAGGCATAGTTCTTCTACATCTTTCATCCATTCCATTTTCTCTTTTTGATCTTGAAAATGTTGACCTATACACAAACATTTGTCTATCTTGTGAGCTATTTTATGATGATCTTTTTTTCATTCCTTTCATGTTTAGCCTTCATATCTATTTTCCTCCATTCATTCTAGTCTTTCAGTACCCTTTTCTCATTTACCCCTTTGGTCTTGGTCTAATAAAAAAAGAGTAAAATATGATGCTATGAAGCCTCTTGACATGTCTACTCCTTTGGATTGCATCTTTACCACTTTTACATTATGCTTTCATGAATTATCCTATGTTGGCCTTTGATTTCTTGTCCAAATGTGCTTTACATGGAAATTTTTCCCTAGCTTGGGTACTGTTGAGGAGTTTTTCCTTGAGGATTTCTTCCCTTTATTCTCCTTTATTCTATTTTCTTTCATTTCTTCCACTAGCTTGCTAATCACTCTTGTCCTCCACCTTGCTATACATTGGGACTACATGATGTGATCTTGCTTGAGAGTTTGATTTTTGTTCTATTTTGGGGAATTTTATATTATTTGTACATATTTATTGATCCTAAAAAATATTTTAAAATGATATATTTCAAAAATCCAAAAAAAATGATATATTGTGAAAATTCTAAAAATGAAAAATGTCCCAAAAAAAATAAAAAATAAAAATAAATAAAATAATCCAAGTGGTGAAAACTTGGAAACGGGCACTACTTGAGGCCTTTGCACCCCTATTTCTTAGTGTGCGTCCTCGACACTTAGCCTTTCTCCATCATGCCTTGTCCTTTTTGCCTTAGTTTGAAACTAGTCTTTGTCTAGGGGGCATAACTGTGTTAGCTTTGGTCTCTTGGATGCATTAGTCTTTAAGACACCTCGTAAATGGTATTTTTCAACACTACCCCAATTTTATTTTTCAATACAACCCCTGACATCGAGTATTTTTCAACACTTATTAGTTTGGTCTTACCCAATTTTGTCATATAATCTTACCTATTTGCAAGCATTCAATCCTTATCCTTGAAACTTGATATTAGTTAACACACTTAAATCTTTAAACATAAATACTTAATGTTTGAGCTATGTCATGATCTTTTCTTTGTGTGCTAATTTTTATTGATGTTTTTTGAGAGTTATTATTCCTAAGTCTCTCTAGGATGCACAACTAGAGGACTTGGGGCATGAGACATATGTTTTATTTGCTACATTAAATTGGGTAAGCTAACATCAAAGTCATCTTGACCTTTATGTCTTTGATGCTTATGTTAGAATCTTTCCACATTCCAATCCAATATAAATCACATCCATATCTTCCTGGTTGCACTTGTGACTAGTGGTTATTGTGTGATTTTCCAATGTCTGTTAATAATGGTCCAATGATAAAAATAAGTTCTTTTACATTCTCTAATGAATGATGAACACAAAATCCTATGTTACAGTTGCTATCTTGCAAGTACACCTTTGCATTTTCATGTAGCTTGCATTATTAGACTTCATGTTAGTATGCATTTTTAGGCTGCATTATGAGTTTGAGAGGGCTGTCCCTTCATCTTTATTGTGGACTTTTAATCAATTGTGGTCATGTTTTGATCTTCATTTCCTTATCTTCTTTTGTGATCTCAATCAAAATTTCTATCTTAAATAGTTGATTGATTTTGGGGCATTCTATTTCTTATGAAATTTTTAATATTCTTCTTCCAAATTTCTACCTTCCATTCACTTTCACTCGACTTCTTTTCTTCTAATTCATCTTTGGGGCATAATATCTTACATCTTTCATCAAGAACCTTGTCTTTAGTTCGATTTGATCAAATTTATCAATTTTTTGTTTCTTCTCTATCTCATTTTGATTTTGATCACAAGGGGGTAGTATCTATCAACTTCAATCCTTGATTTAGTTTTATCAGTTTTATCCTCAACTTTTTAAAGTCAAAAATTATTTGTATTCTTTCTCCTGATGTGCTCCTGAATTGACCACACATCTGGGTTGTTTGTGATCCTTTATCGACCTCACACTTCAATTTATTTCTTTGACTACATGTGTTCCCTAATCAACCACACATTAGTCAAAGAAGGGCAAATGTATGCACCCTAAAATGGTCACCTAGACTATGGGCCCCTATTATTAAATTTATCAATTTATCAATTTCCTAAATCAATGGTTTGCAATATTTTATTAAATTAGTTCAAATCAATTTCTTTGATCAAATTATTTATTTTAATATTTCCTAAGGTTTGATCATTTTATCTTAAGTTTTATTTAATTAAAAGAAAATATCCATTTTAATTAAATAAAATAAGTCCCCATTTAATTAAAAGAAAACATCTATTTTAATTAAATAATTCATCCACATTTAATTAGTTAAGAGAAAAAACCCTCATTTAATTTAATTAAATATTTCCTATTTAATTAAAAGAACTTTCTCTCTTTTAATTAAATAAAATCCCATGTGAAAAAGAAAATGAAACAAATAAAAATTAAATAAATTCTTTTTCCCTTCCCTCATTTAATTTCCTCTTTTTTCTCATTGGTGGAATTTTGTCTCACATGGAGAAAACTCTATTATCCCATATTAATTGTGAGAAGCCTCCCAACTCCACATTTTCCTTTATAAGGGAGAGCCCTCTCCCCATTTTACATACACACACTCTATGCTATTGTTATATTGCGGGTTTGGAGAGTGATTTTTGAAGGAATTTGAATACTTAAGCATTTTGTGGAGAATTTCTCTCTTCTTGTCTTCTTCTCTCATGCATCCATGGCTTCCATCATTAGAATCCATCCTTGTATTTTCATATTGGCTTAGAGTCATATTTATTTTAATAGATTAATGTTGCATTGTTATTTCCTTTCATAGATTAGATTTCCTTTCTTGCATTGCTTTGCATTGTCATCATTTAGATTAGTTTGCATCTTCATTTGTATTCATAGTTTGATCCTTGAATCTCTTGTTTCATGGTGTACTTGCATGGGCACAAAATAGGTCAAACTTGGGGCCTCCTTTACAAACCCTTGCACTCCATGAATAGAGAGCTATGAGCTACCATTTGAGACCTTATTCTTGAGAAATCTTGGATATAATGACTCATAGAAGTGTGCCCACATTTTAGGCATACTGGTAGACTCTTAAATTCTATTTAATTTAGGTCTATTTCTAAGGGTTGAGGTTTAATTAGGATTCAATAATCCCATGATGGCCATCTCTAGGAGTTTGTGCCCTAGATTACTATTTAAGGAAGCCATCTCCCCTCATTTTCTCTAACCTAAGAGTACATACAAAGATACATTAAGATATTGGATTATCTACAAACAACTACTATCTATGAGAAACTACCTACTTTTCAAGTGAGCAAGCATTCTATCATTCAAGCACTCAAGTTCTCCATTGAAGATCAAGGATTGAAGCATGCAAGATTCATCATTTAAACCCTAGATCTAGCCATCATGGTGGTGTGATCTTCCTTCAAGATCCTTTGTTCATATTCAAGATCTACTCATTCTTCTATTAAGGTGGATTCTAAGCATACAATCATGGAGGTTTTAGTTTAAATTTTTTAATGTTATGTTCAAGCTTTCATATCAATATAATTGTTTACATTTCAAATACAATTGGATATAAATTGAGTATCATAGCTTCATCATTAGATTTACTTCTACTATTTGCTAGCATTCTCTATTTCAATTCTATTATTAAGGTTGATTCCAAACTAGGGTTTGAACAAGGTAAACTACTCATCCAAATAATAGAACCATTTTTCTTGTAGATGTAGGTGTGGAACAATGAATTGAATAGTAGATTTGGATACCCTTTTCATCAAACTTGTGAGATCCGTGAATAAAAATTTCGTCGAAGCAATGTAGGTCAAGGTCAACTTTTGGGATACAATTGCGCCCTAAGGTAAGATTGTGCCTTGAGGTAAGATTGTGCCCCACTATTAGGGTCAAGGTCAACCTCCCTTCAAAAGGACAAAAGATTTTTTGGTTTTCTCTATCTTGAGATTTTTTATGCAAAACAGGTTGCAAAATTATTAGAAATCAACATTTTCTATATTCAAGGTTAGTATATGTCTTTTATCTATTTTAGGATTTAAGCACATACTCCTCATAATAGAAAGACCATTGAATGTGCTTTCTCCCTATTCTCCATCACATGATCCATTTTTGCATTGATCACTTTCTTGTGCTTAATCAATTTGGATCATTACTTTTAGAAATTAGGGTTAAGAAAGGAAACCTTATTTTCTTTCTATATATATTTATGTATTTGGAGGGTTTCTATTATAAGGTAATGATCATAGCAATAGCTTGACCTATTATATTCATGACAGACTACATTAACTTATTGCCTCAGAGTTTTGGAGATCATGATACTTGTCATGATAGAGTTCATGACATGTTGATTACTAATTATCTGATTGACTTCATTAAGTTGTTGTCCAGAGTGGCAACAATTAGAAAAATCATATCCTACTAGGATATAACATATTTTTTTGGTAGGCATCAAGGATTTGATGCTAGTGCACATACCAAAAGAATATAAGTATGATGAATATCATATGATTGATATTTCTTGTTTAAACATACTTCAAATTAAATTGAAAGATAACATCTAAGTTGATGGATATATTTTGATATCCTTAAATATGCCATTCTAGGAATATCATACTAAGATGATATCTTTTCATATACTTGAGAGCATAATATGTTCTATAACAATCCTCCCTAGCTAAGAAGGAGTGTTAATGTTGTAGCTTCTATAAGATTGAATTCACTTGGACATAATCCCTTTAGATGGTCATTGGTTAAATATATATGTTATATTAATATTTTTAAATCAATGATTAATTGATAAATTATCAAATAGACATGCCTCTTCATGAGACATGTCTCTTCTATGAATATTTATATAACATTCACCATGTCACTCAACTTCAGACAAAATAGTTAAGTCATCACCAATGAAAATAATAAGTATTCTGGGTTGAATTTGTTAGGATTAATGTTGATGATACTACATTGGGGGAGTATCTTGAGCATTAAGGAGTATTGATATGTTGCATTAATGACTATGTTTTTAATTGATGTCAACATAGCATTGTTTGTGTAATGACTGACAGAGTAGCATACATAGATCTTGATGGTATGGACAATGGTTTGATTGTATAGTCATGCATAGTTATGGACATGTACAACACAATCATGTCCTAACGACATGGTTAAGTGCACAAATTCTAAATCAATGGCATACAGAAGTTGTACCTGATTTATAGAGAGTAGTTCAAACATAATATTGGGAAATCAATTACTGATGATTGTTGTCTATCTTACTTCTAAGATGTAATGAAGTGATGTATAGTCACCTAGTGGTATAGGATAGTTAGATGCTAACATCAAAAAGTGCGCAAGTCTTAGTATCAAACGTGTGAAGATTTGTAGACTCTAAGTTGATAGTGCTATTAGAATTGTAATTAATTAAATATCTTATTATAATTAAGTGGGAAAGCCTCAAGGTTGACTCAAGGAATTATTATGAATATATGGTATAAAGGAAAGATATTTTCCTTGATTGTAATGTATGTTCAAGTATTGTGATCATTGTTCAAGTGAAAATTGTGAAAAGGAGTAGAGTGCTTACTGAATGCATGTAAGTAATCCAAGGGATTATTGGATGCATAGTTAGAGATATGGTTACAAGATTTAAAGGAGTAGAAGTTTGATCAGAAAGATAGAGACAGAGGATAGAATTACCTTTTAGTTTTATTATTCTACAAGGAATAATATAGACATCATTTGGATAGTGGGTTCATCGGTCTTTCCCTTGAAACTGTTTGGATAGTGGGTCCAACTGTCTTCCATAACTCCTAATAGGGTTGGAATCTCCTAACAAGGATTTAACGTCTCCTAACAAGGACTTGTATGTATTGAATGTTGTAACAAGATCCTAACAAGTCCTATCCTCTAACAAGGAATATTTATATTAGTACATCATCTTGCGGGTATCATCCCCACTAGGCTTTTTCCTCTAGTCAAGGGTTTCCCTAGTTAACATATCAAGTGTTATTGTGTATAGTATCTTGTTTTGGTTTGAGTTTACATAATTACTCATATGATTAAAAGTTTGTTTAAAGTTTTTATTTGTGACAATAGTTGAATAAATGATTCACCCCCTCCCACTCCCACCCCTCTCAGTTATATCAACAAACCATATATTTTAACAATTATTATCAGACCTTCAGGTCCTTGAAGGAAAAACTTAATAGTTTTGAGAGATCAATGGTGAATATGATCAAGAAGGATAGTCTAAGATTTTATGGGGCCAACTATGATAGTTGAAAGGAAAAGATGAAGACTATCTATTGTGCATGGGTCTAGGATATTGGATCTTGACATAAAGTCAAAAGACAATTGTTAAAGAAGAAGATCTTGAAAGTTGAAATGAAAAAAAGAGAGATTTCTTCATGTGTAACATGAGAGCAAGAGAAGCCCTACTAACAACACTTCTAGAGAATGAGTACAGTTAGGTAAAATCTCATGAACTTTGGAAAGCTTTAGAGTCTACTTTTGAAGGTGATGATCATGTAAAAAGAATGAGATTATAGAATTCGATATGAACATTTCAAGATGCTAGAATGATGGAAGATGAATATGTAAGAAGTTATATTGGTAGAATATTAGAAATGGTTGTAGGTATTTCGTCTCATGGTGGAGCCGAGGAAGATGATGAAGTGATATGGAAGATCTTGAAATGTTTGATACCACTATTTAAGCCAATAGCATAGATGATTCAACTAGTGATGCCTTGCACAAAGGATTTTACTAAGGAAATAGTGCTTGGAAGATTAGAATCAATAGAAGTAGATTTGAGACAGATTGGTGAACTTGCAAGATTTGAAAGAACCTTTAGTGCCCTAAAAATTCAACCTAGTTTGACAAGGAGTGCAAGCACCCATGGAGATTTTTTTGGTAGCAATAGAGTTGATCAAGAAAAGAAGATTAAGGAAGGAATAACCCTTCCAATGAGAAGAGAAAAATATGGTAAACAAATCTTTAAATGTTTTTGATTAAGAATTTTTTTTAAAATGTTGGACTTGTAATGAATTTGGTCATTATGCATCTAAATATCCTAAAAGAGAGAAAATATAGAAGGGAAGATTTAACCCTAAATGAGATAGAGATAGAAATTGTTTATATGAAAATGAAGATGAAGAATCTGATGAGAAATGTCAAAGTGAAAGTGATGATGAATTAGGATTATGGCTATCAAGGAAGATGATCTTGATAGAGAAATTAGAGAAGAATGAGCTCTAGTCACCCAAGTGGAAAAGAAGTCTGATTGGATAATCAATAATGGTTGTTCACATCACATGACTAGTGATATGAATAAGTTTGTTAAGTTTAGGAATCATGAAGGAGGAATTGGTAGAGTTGGTAACAATACAATCTATCATATAATAGGAGTTGGATCCATTTCTCTATTGACATGAAGCTCAAGTTTGTTCATTAGTGACACTTTGTCAATTAGTTAAGCTGCTACTAAGCTTATTTTGTAGTTTGTATTGTTAACCAAGTAATCCAGTCACTACCCAGTTCTACAGTTGCTACCAAGTTTCAAAATCTACATATAGTTCACACTGAGCTATATCTACCGAGTTCATCAATGATAGTGCAAACTAAACTTCATAGTATTATTTGAGTTGCATAATGCCAACCATTTTCTCTAGTGTCTACTGAGTTCACAGTGTTAGTGATGTTATTCTACTTTTGACCAAGCCAAGGAGTGTCAACCAAGTGATTTAGTTTATACCAAGCTCATAGTGTTATTGTTGACTAAGCCATGTAGTGTCAACCAATTGATTCAGTTTATATGCTGAGTTTCATAGTATTCACCAAGTCACAAGTGCTAACTAAGTTTTGACTACTTAGAAGTGATTAGTATGAATTGAGCTTCTACATCTACTGAGAGCATGATGATGCCATGTGTTGACAATGGTTGCTGAGTATTAAAACCTCATCGAGTTTGTCTTTAGAACCTGTGTGCCAATATTTCAACTAAGTTTGTGATTATTGATGGAAATCTATGTTATATCCAACTTTGATGAATTATGTTTTGGATTCATATATATGTAATGTATTGTATCACATTCAAATATCATAAGAAGAACAAAGTATGAAGAAAATATAAAGCACAAAAGTGAAAATTTAGAAGGCTATAAGCAGTATAAGGGACAACAAAGATTTATCTATCATAGCAAGGTGATCTTTCAAAGTTGTAGATTAGAGATTAGCCATTGGTTCTTCCTAACAGGTGTATTAGCTAAATCTTTTAACAGGGTAGACTTTATAGTTTTTGAAAATCTCTTTACCAAGTGCATACTTCATTGTATGTTTTGTAAATCCTTTCACAAGGTGGACATATTAGTCATTATTTCTCCTAATAGGGAAAATAATTAGAAGTGATCAATTGTAAGCCTTAATAGGCCAACTTTATACTATATTACTAAAGCTTGTGGGTATCATCCCCACCCTAGGTTTACTTTCTTTTTGGAAGGTTTTTGGTTCACCATATATTGTGAATGTTTTACTACTTTCATTCTTTCATGCATGCAATTAGATCAAAATATTATATGAAGGATTAATTGATGAAATAAGTTGAAGTTTTATTGGTTCTTGATTCCCCCCCCTCCCCTCTCAACAACCTTGCATACCTCATATTTCCAACATACTCTTGATGGTAAAACTAACATTGATGATGTCTATTTTGTTGATGGATTGAAACATAACTTCTTGAGTGTTGAAAAATTGATGGACAAAGGTTATCAGTTGTAGTTTACTAAGAAGACTTGCACTATTAAAGACATAGATGGTAAGATGATTGGAACTAGAACTAGATCCTTAGGTAATGTATTTCAATTGAATCCTACTGAGATGACATGTTTGGTAGCTATAGTGGATAATAGTTGGTTGTGGCATAGATGATTCTATCACAAAAACTTTGATAACATTGTGAAAGTTAGTAGCACTTTTGTAGTTAGAGACTTGCATAAGATTGTTAAACCTACTAATTATGTGTGTAAGGAATGTATTTTGACTAAGAAAATGAAAGTATCATTCCATATCAAGAAGTTAACTACCACAGAGAAGCTAGAGATCATTCACATAGATTATATTGGTCCTTCTAGAATAGGATGATTCTATGGTGAAATATATATTATGATTTTTGTTGATGATTTCACTATAATGATGTGGGTAGCATTTATTAAAGAGAAATTTGAAGCTTTTGAGAAGTTTAAGATATTTAAGAATAGAGTTGAGAATGAATATGGTGCTAAGATTAAGTGTTTGAGATCTGATAGAGGAAGAGAATTCACCTCTAGAGAATTTAACATGTTTTGCAAAGAAAATGGATCAAAAGACAACTATGTGCACCTAGAACACCTGAGAAAAATGGGATTGCTGAGAGAATAAATAAGTCATTTGCAAAGGAAGCTAGAGAAATGCTATTTGAAAATGATGTATCTAAGACATTTTGGAGAGAAGTGGTGAATACAACAATGTATATTTTGAACAAAGTACAAATTAGAAAAGGTATAGATAAGACACCTTATGAGCTATGGTTTGGACATTCACCATCAATCAAATATTGCAGGATATTTGGGAGTAAATTTTATATTAAGAGAGATAGTGACATTGGTAAGTTTGATCTAGGAAGTGATGAAGGTATGCTTCTTGGCTACCTTTTGAAAAGTAATGCTTATAGATGTTTCAACTATGGAACTAAGAAAATGGTTGAATGCACAAATGTAAGGATTGATGAGAATTTTAGAACAAAAAAAAAGGTGATAGATTATAATTCAGATGAAAAAGAAAACAACTCTCTTATTGTTAGACAAAATGTTGAAGTTTTGTTTAAGACTAACAATGACTTGTAGAATGATGTGCTAACCTTTGAGCATAGAGGAGAACATAGTTCTGAAACTAGAGAAGAGATAAGAGTTGAAATGTCAATTCCTACTCATAATAGAAATCTGACAAGGAATCACCCACCTAAGAAGATAATTGGAAGTGAAGATAAAGGCGTTATGACAAGGAACACAGTAAATGAAGAGATATGCCTAATATCTCAAGTTGAACCCAAGTGTGTAGATGAAGCAGTCAAAGAAAATCATTGGATCCAAGCAATGAAGGAAGAATTGGATTAGATAATAAAGAATGATACATGGGAGTTAGTTCCTAGACCAAAAGAAAAGAATGTGATAGGAACAAAATGGGTTTTTAGGAATAAAATGAATGAGCAAGGAGAAATTGTGAGAAAAAAGGCTAGACTTGTTTGTAAAGGTTATTCACAAAAAGAAGGAATTGATTATGAGGAAACATATGCACCTATAGCAAGAATGGAAGCTATAAGGATGTTCTTGTCTTAAATGTAGTGAACAAGAAATTCAAGGTTTATCAGATGGATGTTAAATCTACCTTTTTGAATGGAGAATTAGAAGAAGAGGTTTATATTGAGAAGCTTGAAGGATTTCCTTTATCAGAAGATAAAGACACATTATACAGATTGAAGAAAGATCTTTATGGTCTAAAGCAAGCACCAAGAACCTAGTATGCAAGGTTAGATAGTTACTTGACAAAGCTTGTATTTGCTAAAGGTACAAAAGATAGTAACTTGTATCTAGAAGAAATTGGAGATGGTTTGTTGATCATTGTAATGTTTGTTGATGAAATATTTTTTGGAGGTAATGATGAAGCTAGTGATAAAATTGTTGAGGAGATGAAGAATGAATTTGAAGTGAGCATGATAGGAGAAATAAAATTTTTCCTAGGCTTGTAGATTGTGCAGAATAATGAGGGTATATTCATTTCACAAGCTAAGTATCTAAAAGATTTGTTGAAAAGGTTTGGTTTGGAAAGTTATAAACTTGTTGGCACAACTTTGATAACTGGTCACAAGTTATCCAACAAAAATGGGACACTTGCAGTGGTGTAGAAGAAGTATAGATCAATGATTGGAGGTTTGCAGTATTTGACTCACACCAGACCACATGTAGAAAGTGTAAATGGGATCATAGCTAGACTTCAAGATGATCCTAAGGAATATCATTTCACAATAGTTAAAAGAATATTTAGATATCTAAAAGGGACATCTACTTATGGAAATCGGTATGATAGATCAAGTGATTTCACACTTTGCACATATACTGATGTTGATTGGGTAGGTAGTATGGAAGATAGAAAGAGTGCCAGTGGTGGAACATTCTTTCTTGGAGGAAGATTGGTTTCTTGGTTGAGCAAGAAACAAGATTGCATCTAATAGAGCACTATTGAGGTAGAGTATGTTGTAGCAACAAATAATTGTAATTAGGCTATGTAGATGAAGAAGATGTTGAAGCATATTAGAACTGAGATTGAAGAACCTGTTATCCTTTACTATGATAACACAAGCACAGTGGGTATGTCTAATAACCCTTTGTTTCATTCTAAGACAAAAGATATATCTATTAAGTATCATGTGTTGGGAGAAAAAGAAGCAGAGAAGGAGATCAGATTGGAGTATGTAAGTACTAAGGATCAAATTGTAGATATCTTTATGAGGTTGTTTCCTAAAGATACATTTGAGTACTTGAGAGGTATTCTTGGGGTTATGCCCTTACCTACTTCTAAGTAGGAGATGCAGAAAGTGCATCAGTCTAGTGGTACAAAGCACTATTATTTGAATGGGCTAAATGATGATGCTTCCTATATGGGGGAGTATCTGGTATGTATTGAGTCATTGAGGACACTTGGTATTTAATATTTGGTATTGAACAATGTCTTTGGACACTTGAGTTGGTTAATGACTTGGAGCAACTGGTTAGCAATTGGTATTGAGTTTGACACCTTTGACACTTCAATGGGGGAGAGATATACATGAAAAACACTTCCTAAGGCCCAAGGGAGAGTATGTATGGAAGAAATCCTAATCAATGGGGGAGAGATATCTCTTTATAGAGATTTAGAAAGATTCATGAAAGGAAGCAAGAAGATTTTAGACTCAATTAATGAAGAGGAATTGAGTTGATAAGGACAACAATAACAACAGAGTATTACTTGGTATATTTGGAACTTAGATATTTTTTCATCTATGTTGCCATCAATGCCAAAGGGGGAGATTGTTAGCATGAATGCTAATGATACTACATTGGGGGAGTAGCATGAGCATTAAAGAGTATTGATATGTTGCATTCATGACTATGTTTGTCATTGATGCCAACATATCATTATTTTTGTAAAGACTGGCAAAGTAGTAGACATAGATCTTGATGACATAGAAAATGGTTTGATTGTCTAGTCATGCACAATTATGGACATGTACAACAAAATGTCTTGATGACATGGTTAAGTGTGCAAAGTCTAAGTCAATGGCATATGGAAGTTGTACTTGATTTATAGGGAGCAGTTCAGAGATAGAGTATTGGGAAAGAAGTTCCTAATGATTGTTGTCTATCTTATATCTAAGATGTAATGAAGTGATACACAATCAAGCAGTGATACAAGATAGTCAAATGATGACATCAGAAAGTGCACAAGTCTTAGTAGCACATGTGTGAAGTTTTTTATAGACTGTGAGCCAACTGTGCTATTGGAATTGTAATTAACTAAGTATTTTATTATAATTAATTGGGAAAGCCTCAAGGCTAACTCAAGGAATTATTATGAATATATGGTATAAAGGAAATATGTTTTCCTTGATTGTAATGTGTGTTTAAGTATTTTGATCATTGTTCAAGTGTGAATTACAAAAAGGAGTAGAATGCTTACTAAATGCATGTAAGTGATGCAAGGGATTATTGGATGTGCACTTAGAGATCTAGTTACAAGATCTGAAGGAGCAAAAGTCCAGTTGACAGGACAGAGAAAAAGGAAAGAAGTACAATTCAATTCTATTATTCTAAAAGGAATAATACAGAGATCATTTGGACAATGGGTTCATTGGTCTTTCCCTTGAAGCTATTTGGGCAGTGGGTCTAGCTATCTTCCACAACTCCTAACAAGGTTAGCACAACTCCTAATAGGGCTGGAATCTCCTAACAAGGATTCAAAGTCTCCTAGTAGGGACTCATTTGTACAAAATATTGTAACAGACTCCTAACAAGGTCTATCCTCTAACAAGGAATATTTATATTAGTACATCATCTTATGGGTACTTTTTGAGCTATGATTACTAATGCTACCATTCCTTTACAAGTATAAAATCACCTTGGTCTTTTGATAGGATTCTTAGAATCAACTTCATCAATTTTAGAGAAATTATCTATGAGAATTTTTGTAAATGGTGTTGATTAAACTCTACAAATCTAGATGGAGTCCACTTATTAGGTATGAGGCCAATATAGATTATGTTGAGCTCTTTTATTATCATCCCATTTCTATATGATTTCCATAAGGGCACCTAGATATGTCTACCAATGAAACTCCAATATTTTTCATTGAATATTATTGTATAATGATTGGAATGTGAGGATTTTTTTGGAGATAGGGTAAAAATTGCACTCTTAACTTCTTCCAAAATGAAAGGAGACAATAAAAATCTATTATCCTTAGACATGATTACCTTTGGAATGATTTTTAAATTTTTTAACCCTTTTCTTCCTTAATCTCTTTAGTTATCTTTGATTTTCTTTTAAATATCAAAATGTAACGTTCAATAAATAATGTTACTCTTGCAAAAGAATGGGACACCATGTATTTATATCCCATTTGTATAGACAATCTTCATGGATATTTAGAGTGCCACACTGAATTCCAAAACAAAACATTAAATAATTAATAATAATTATCTTTTGAGTTTATGTCATAGAAAATGACCTTAGAAAGAGCTGCATCACAAAATTTGTAATGAAATTATAAGAGATAATCTCTTAGACAAAAGTTATACATGGAAAAGAAAGTCTTTTGGATGAAATTGATGTCGACAACCATTTAGAAAAAGCTAACAATGGGCAAGAAAGGGTCCTTCATAAAAAATGCAAATCTATTAATTAAGTGTGCATCTCCCCTTCATGACATATCTTGGAAGGTAACTTGTATTAGTGTAAACACAAGATTCCCTAACCATAGGTAAGGGTGAGTCCATATCATGTTTTACTCCATGCTCTGTTAACCTCAATCAATAAATGTCAAATGATGTGTTCTAACTGATGGACCACGTAGTATGTTCAACAAATGCCTCACAAAAGTACAATTTTAAAACTACAAATTTGGTCCTAAAACTTAATAGTTTATCGCAAATTTTGCCCAACAAGATGAAATAAATAACTATTAACACATTTTCTTCATTTTCTTTATTATTCCTATCAGTTCAATTGTTGGATGCCAAAAAATTATTTAGTATTTCAATTCATGAATCCATTGCACTATACCATTGATTTTCAAATTACACCTCTAATCAATAACTGTTCTTTTTTCTCTTTCATGCCATGCCTCACACACCAATATTTATGTTATTATATTTTATTCATTTCTCACACAATAGAACATAACATATCATGAATAATAGTTTCCATTCACTTTTATTACATAGATAATAGTTAATCACATCCACCAGTAAAACCATTAGTTGTTTAAAATTTTACTAATAGATAAACACTTATGACAATAATATTTTACTTCTGCCAATATTTCTCCACTTCACATGGTGATAAGTTTTCAATGCTCACCATTATAAACCCTCAAAAATGATTTTAAATACCTCAAAAATGGATTTTGATAGCTAAAAACAATTTGAGTGCTTAACAAAAAGATAAATGCCTGGTATAATTAATCAAATAAAAAATGTATAATAGTTATGAATAATATATCAATGTGAATTATTTTATTCTTCCAACTCTTTAGTTCATCTTGATCAATAGTTCCTTCTAGTACCATTGTGTGCATGTCTATAGATACGATTGATGGACCGATGCTAACCAATGTGAACTATTAAATCAATTTTCACATTTCTCGGTACTGATTTTAGGTATTTCTCAACATAAAACTATCAGATTGTTCAATCAACATAGCTGAAATCTTTTGTAAAGAGAAGCCTACTAGCTTAATTAATTTTATTACAATATTAATAATTAAAATATATAAAAAATAAAAAATTGCCTCGTTTAAATATAATATGTTAAATAATACTTAAGCTGCTAGGCTTAAACCCATTGGAAGTCCTATTGGATTGTTTGGATAATTTGGAAGTCTTACACCATGAAATGAAGAAAATAGTGTTGGGGAAGTGACGCCAATATAGTGAAAACTTAGAGATCACTGGAGCACAATAAAAATATCATCGTCATGGTGTTATATATATATATATGTATACATATATATATATATGTATACATATACATATATATGTATACATATACATATATATGTATACATATACATATATATGTATACATATATATATATATATATATATGTATACATATATATATATATATGTATACATATATATCTATATCTATATATATATATATATGTATATATATTATATATACATATATATGTATGTACATATATACATACATATATATATGTATATATATACAGATACATATATATATATGTATATATATATATCTATTTATATACATATATATATATATATGTATCTGTATATATATTATATATATACATATCTATTTATATGCATATATATATGTATATATACATGTATGTATATATATACATATATATATGTATATGTATATGTATATATATAGATATATATGTATATGTATATGTATGTAGATATATATATATATATATGTATATATATGTATGTATATATATATGTATATATATGTATATGTATATATATGTATATATATGTGTGTGTATATATATGTATATAAATATATATACATATATATAGATATACATATATATATATATATACATATGTATATATACATACATATATATACATATATATATCTACATACATATACATATACATATATATACATATACATATACATCTATATATATACATATACATATATATATGTATATATATTTTGATATTTCTATGGAAATTGTTTGGATAGTCTTTAGAACCCTCTTCACCATTTCTTTGATCAAAATGGCAGACAAAGATCCACACAAATCCAAGGGTTTCTTGATTTTATCTCAACAACATATCTTCATATTATCTATGTGTTTGATATGTGTAGATTGTGTTCTAGTAGGCATGGAGATTTTCTAAAAATTAAAGATGCTCTATCAAAGTGAGTGAATTCATAAGCATAAGGACTTTAAATAAAAATATATAGCCTATTTTGAAAGCTCTTAATTTTATTTTTGTTTAAATATGACAGATCTATGGTTCAAAAATATTTAAAATGAATGAAATGTATTATTTGAGTTCTAGTCCAGAGAAATATCTACTAGTAGATCAAATGAGAACATAAGTTGATTTTAGTGATAATAAAAGTGTAGATTTGGATGAAAAATGATTAAGAAAACTTGAAATTTTGATCAAATAGTCAAAAGGAAAATGAGAATCAAAATTTCCAATTGTTAGGAATAGAGAAACAAAAATAACAATAACATGAAAATATATCCAATATTAGAAAATAATAAAGCACACAGAAGAGAACACAATACACAAAGATTTAACAAGGTTCACCTAATACTTGGGCTACATCCACCAATAATGAATTCAATATTCTTATTATCCAGTGATTACATCCTGGTTACTATTTGCATTCTCTTATAGCTCAATACTATATCAAGAAGCTATTATCACATCACACATAATGAAATCCCTAACTCCAAGCCATTTTATACAAGATTTTTGCCGCCTACAAAATTAGGGCTAGAATAATTACAACATGTTGGCCCCCATAAAAATGGCCAATAAAATAGCTCATTTTTTCTTCTCGGAGACTATGCCCTTGAACCCCTAACAAATATGGGCTATCTCCCCCACATGTATAAGGGGTTGCAACCCCTAAACCCTCACTTGGGGCTTGACTTGGCCCTGAACCCCAACAAGCATACATGGTGAGTGTATAGTACTTTCCTAATCAATCACCACAAGCTAACAATCTCCCAGTTGGTGACTGATTAGGTTCCATGCTAAACAACCTCCCACTTGGAAACTAATCCTATAGCAACACTGCTACCACATTCAAGGCTCCCACTTGATTGAACCACCTTGGACTTAGTCGTACCTTTAAGAAGACCAACTAAAGCTAAAGAGGAGTTCAACTTCTCAAATAGCTACCTTCATAAACATATTAGATGGATCATCATCTATATGTGTCTTGTCTAGCTTTAACTATCCATCATCAAAATTTGATCGAATGAAATGATACCATAATTGTATGTATTTTGTGTTTGAATACATAGCATAATTCTTGGAATGATGAACAACACTTTGACTATCTATATATAAAAATAATTATCCCTCTATGGATGTCCCAATTTTTCCATGAATAATTGATCTATATCATCTTCTTGGCTACCTTTGTAGAAGAAACATACTTTGCCTCTGTAGTGGATAAAGAATTCACCTTTTGTAATCAAGAAACCTAGTTCACTATTGTTCCACCAATAGTAAATGCATAACCTATAGTAATTTTGTCTGGTATCAAGATTACTTGCCAAATCTAAGTCAACATAGCCCTATAAATCAGTAGTAGAGCCCCCAAAAGATAAATATTTACTATATTTTCCTCTGAGATATATGAGAATCCATTTAATTGCATTCCAATGCTCAATCTTAGTATGAATCATATACCTACTAACAATTCCCACTACATCTACAATATCTAGCCTAGTATAAATAATAACATACATCAAACTTCATATAGCAAAGAACAAATGGCAAGTAGGAGTGGGAGTAGATAGGGGAGAGGATGAGAAGTGCCCTTTCAAATTTTGAAACCAATTCTAGGTGGGAATCTCCAGGGAGAAGGAAATTAGAAACCAAGTTCAAAGGAGGAGAGTCAAGAAGAGTGTGGAGAGGCAAAGAATGGGGATGGGGACCCACGTGATGTTGGTAGAGTTTACAACAAGCCAAAATCGCAACTTAGGGTGGATAGATTAGGGAATCTACTAGTGAAATGGTCTTCACTTTTTGGTGTCAAACCCTCTGGTAAGTCATCTTTCCCTCTAGTTAAGGTTTTATCTAGTTTGGAAAAGGGGTCATGTGTGATTCCTATTTCGGACGAATTAGTTGATCATAGTATTGCTTTGATGGCCTCTACTCTAGTTGGATAGTTTATTGGGAAAAGAAAAAATATTGACATGGTGAGATCTTTCACTATGAAGAAATGACATCTAAATGGATAGGTCAATGTAACAACAATGGAAAAAGGATTTCTTTCTTTTGATTTCACATGTAATGAGGATCTAGCTAATATTCTGTGTGAAGGACCCTAGAGTATAGGTCGAGCTACCCTGGTGCTTCAAAAATGGTCATCAAAATTGGATCATAACAAATATTTCTTTCAACAAGCACCAATATGGGTTAGACTTCTGGAGCTTCCACTGGAATTCTGGAATGAGGATGTTTTTATGGGAGTGGCTAACTCTTTTGGGGAACTCCTATCTATTGATCTGATTACTACTTCTAAGAGTAGATTAACCTATGCAAGGATTTGTATCAGAGTAAGGGAAGGGATGACATGCCAGAACTGGTGTGTTTCCATTCTAAACTTGGAACTCACATTCAGAAGATAGATTATGAAAGTGTTCCTTTTTCATGCTTCCATTGTCTAAAGACTAGATGCAAGGCATATCAATGTTTGAAAGTTAAAAAGGAAAAGAAAATTTTTCCTTATTCTTCTCATCAAAGGGACAAAAAGATATGGAAAAAGAAGATCATTAATGTAGGTCATAAGGAGGGGGTTTCATAAGATTGGTTAGAATGAAGTAGCACAAAAGATTGGTCAGAAGGAAGGAGATCAAAAGTGAAATCCATCTTCTACTTCTTCGAGAAAAGACAATGATGTCTTGTCTGGACCTAAGATCTTAGATCTCCAAAGCCAAATGTGGTAGAAGAATCTATAAGGAATAAGGATATTCCAGAGAGAGTGGACTTAATAAAACCAGATAAGTCTATGAAAAATCAAGAATATGTGGATACTTGAGAAGTTGTAGGGAATGATGTCATTTAGTAGAGAAAACTAGTGGAAGAAGAAGGGAATGATGCCATTTAGCATATTAAGCAAGCAAAAGATATAGTGGTTATCCATGTAGATTCTGGGAGTGAGTTAACTTTTGAATCTAAGGAAGATGTGATGGAAAGAGGAGAGAAGGATATTATGTATGGTCTATAGGACAATGTTGTTTCTTCTAGAGAAGGAGATGTTAGGGTTTTAGTGTTGTCTAAGAAGGTTGGGAGTCTACATGATTATGGGTTAGAAACCTTTTGAAGGATGTGGGGGCTCTTGACTCAACCCTTTCTATTGAGACAAGGAAGGAAAATCAAGTCGAGTGGGAGGAAATTCCTATCACCCCAAGGAAAGCATTAACTATTTCTTGTTCATTGGATATAGAATTGGAGAGAGAAGCCTCTTTATCTCCAAAGCCTAAGAAGAAAAACATAAGGGAGACTTCTATGGCTTCGCTAGTTGAGACTACAAGTAGTAGCAAACCGAATGTGGGAACAATGATAAGAAGAGGTAGAAAATCTAAAAAACAAGCTAGAGAGGAGGAGCCTAGAAGATGTTTGGCAAATGGGCACCAAAGAAGTCTTTTGGAATGTTCTATGAATGTGAAATGAAATTGATATCATGGAATATAAGGGGCCTAAATGGTGCCCACAAATAGGAAATTATTAGGAACATGATTAGAGATCAGAGACCAAGTATATTGATGATTCAAGAAACTAAGATGAAGAAAGAAAGTTTGGGGAATATAAAATTAAGTAAAACTATGACTAGTGAAGCATTGAATTTAGAGGAAGGATCTGGAGGTCTACTGACTTTGTTCAATAATAAGTATTTTAGATTTGAATCAGAGTATAATGATGATAATATTCTCTTCTGCAAAGTTTTTCATATGCACTCTAATGAAAGTTGGTTTTTGTTGAATTTATATACTCCTAATAATAAAAGAGATAGAAAGAATTAATAGTCTAAAGTAGGTGAGCTGGTGTAGGCTTGTAATTTAAAGAAAGGTATAATAATGGGGGATTTCAATACCCCACTAGTTGATGAGGAGATGATGGGTGGTTTGGTGCCAGACTAGGAAAGCAAACAAGACCTTTTCAACTTTATAAATAGATTGGTTTTTTGGATCTAGATCTCTTGGGAGGAGTTTTTACTTGGTCTAACAAAAGAATTGGATAGGAATGTATCTAGGTTAGATTGGATAGAGCTTTAATCTCACCTGACTGGTTGCAGTCTTTCTCTTGTAAGTTATCTCTGCTTCCTAGAGTTGGCTCTGATCACTCTCCTATTTCCCTTTCAGTAGTTCCTATTGAACCAATAAGGAATTTTCCTTTTAGGTTTGAAAAAATGTGGATGATTCACCCAAATCTTTTAGATAAAGTGAAACTCTAGTGGGGGATTGATGTGGAAGATACTACAATGTTCATAATTGCTAGAAAGTTGAGTAATGTGAAAAGGATGATAAAAGTTTGGAACAAAATAGAATTTGGTCATATTTTTCATGATAAGGAGGATATGTTTGATAAACTTACTTCTATTCAAGACAATATTCAGCAGGAAGGATATAATGAGTTAAATAGGGAGGCTGAGTTGTCTATTCTTTTAGACTTGCATAATATCATTAGCAAGGAAGAAAAGTTTTGGAGGAAAAGATCAAGGATAAATTGGCTCAAGGAAGGAGACCATAATACAATTTTTTTTCACCTTACTACTCTCAAACATAGAGAAAATAATAGAATTTCATGAATCAAGAAGGGGTAGGATTTGGTGACAAAGGAGAATGACATCTCAATAGTGGTGGTGTCCTTCTTCTCCTCTCTTTTGTCTTGGGATCCCTTGTTGTCAAGGATGGATCAAGGTGATATTGTTTCTTGTATTCCTCACATTATCCAACCCCATCACAATAAAATGTTTTAGGCTATTCCAAATGCTCAAGAAGCTAGAGAAGCTCTTTTTTTGTTGCCTGCTAATAAATCCCCAAGCCCAGATGGGTTTCCTACCTTCTTTTTCCAATTGTATTGGCAAGTGGTTATGGAGGATGTGGTGAAGGTTGTTTAGGAGTTCTTTGGAGCAAGAAGTATTCTTAAGGAGATTAATTCCACTTTTTTTGTCCTCATTCCTATATCTCTTGGGGCTAATTCTTTGGATAAATTTAGACCAATCAGTTTATGCAACTGCTTTTATAAGATTATCTCGAAGGTGCTTACTTCAAGGATGCTAAAAATTCTACCTTTTATTATTTCTCTGTAGCAAACTAGTTTTGTCCCTAATAGACAAATTTTAGACTCGATAATGATGGTACATGAAGTAATTCATTCAATGGAAGCTAGAAAATGAGAAGGAATGCTGCTAAAACTAGATCTCTCAAAATCCTATGATCGAGTTGATTGGTATTTTCTTGGTTTGGTACTTCAAGCCTATGGGTTTGATCAGAAAGTCTATGAGATTATCTCTTAGCTTGTTTCTACTTCTTCTCTTGCTATTTTGGTGAATGGTGCTCCTTCAAATTTCTTTAAACCTTCGAGAGGCCTTAGATAGGGAGATCCTCTCTCACCTATTCTTTTCATTATCTTGCTTGAATGTATTGGTAGGTTAATTGAGAAAAATAAGAAGGCAGGAAGACTTAAAGGGATTAGATCATCCTCTAAGTGTGATCCATTTTCCCATTAGCAATTCATGGATGATACTATTATGGGGGGGAGGCTTCTATTAAGAAAAGGCTATGAAGGAGATCCTTGATATGTACACTAGAGGGTTGTGGCAACTTATTAATTGGGATAAGAGCTCAATATTCTTTGTAAACACCCCAGAGGATAGACAAAGAAAAATTGCAAGGATCCTTGGTTGTGGAGTGGGAAAGCTTCCTTCCATTTATCTTGGGCTCCCTTTGGGTTCTACTCCTCCTGATTTCTTTTGAATTGGGATTATGGATAGATTTAGTAAAATGCTGGTGGGTTGGAAAGGTGCTTCTCTCAGCTAAGTAGGTAAATGTCAACTAGTCAAATCTACTCTATAGAACTTTCCTATGTATGCTTTGAGTCCTTTTGGGATTCTAGTGAAATTTGTAGAGAAAATGGAAAAATTCAAAGGGACATTTTATGGATAGGCCTTGAAGGGAGAAAAATGTATCTTCTTGTTTCTTGGGAAAATGTTTGTCTACCAAAAAGATATGGAGGTTTAGGTAAGGAAATCAACCCATCTTAATAAGGCTCTCCTAGCTAAGAAAATATGGCATATTTTTAATAGCATTGGTGAATGGAGAGATATCTTGGTTAATAAATACATTAGGTCTTCTCTCCAATTTTTTCTAAATAATGAGGACATTCCTAAAGGGTTGGTCATATGGAATGGTATTCTAAAGGCCATGGATTTGGCTAAGGCCAAAGTTTCCTAGAAATAAGGTAATGGGGAAGAGATCCAATTCTAGTATGATGGTTATTTCAAGGTCCCCTTATTAAAAATCCTATTTATGAAGTTTGGGCTAATGTATGTATCAGAAAATTTGGGTTGAAAGTAAGCAATTATAGGAATGGCTAGGGATGGAGAGATCTTTCCCTCATATTAGAGGATCTCAAACTGATTATGATA
The DNA here is from genome assembly GCA_028749045.1 of Cupressus sempervirens. Classification (NCBI taxonomy): domain Eukaryota; kingdom Viridiplantae; phylum Streptophyta; class Pinopsida; order Cupressales; family Cupressaceae; genus Cupressus; species Cupressus sempervirens. The sequence continues at coordinate 452,676,801 of CM053783.1, forward strand.
ATGTCAAACTCTATGGTATTAAGTAACAAGAAAGATGAGGTGATTTGGGGGGATAATCCTAATGGTATTTATTCTATTACTTCTAGCTATAATTCTCTTTGGTGCATAAGGGAGAAACCCCCTTGGGCGAAAGCTTGGCTTCCTAGTCTTATATCTAAGATCAATATCTTTTATCAGCTAGCCCTTCAGAATAAAATTCTCACCTAGGATAACCTTATTAAAAGAGGGCATATCATGCCTAATAGATGTGTTTTATGTAAAAAATAGCTAGAATCAGGTAATCACTTGTTCATTCATTGTTCCTACTCTAGGGAGGTTTGGGATTTTGTAACCCAGGATCTAGGGATTAGCTAGTGTATGCTGGATAATCTTCAACACTTTTTTAGTCAATGGAAAAGTATGTTCAAATCTTCTATAATGTAGGAACTAAGCACCTGGATTCTGCCTCATTTTTGCTGGAGTATCTGGAAGGAAAGGAACAACAAAATTTTCAGAGAAAGAGAGGAGCCAATTGTTGTTCTTGGGAAGAAGATTTATAAAAACATCAAGGAGAATTACCAAGTAAGGAAGGGGGGAGAAATTGAAGTAGGTTGCAATAAGTTGGAGAAGGAAGAGGATAGGAGGATAAATAGGCAGGAAGTTAACTGGCTTCTTCCCCCTAAGGAATGACATAAAGATAACTTTGATGGTGCCTCTAAAGGAAATCTAGGTCCTTCGGCCAGTGGTGGAATCATAAGAACTTTAGTGAAGGAATGTCAGCTTTTTCTCTCCCACTGGGAATCCAAACCAATCATTTTACTGAAGCCAATGCTACATCCAATGTGGTAAAATTGGCTTTTGAATTGGGAATAACTAAACTTTTGTTAGAAGGGGATTCTAATAATATCATAAATTGCATAAATTGTAAAACTCAACCCTCTTGGTCAATTTCCAATTTAGTTGAAGAGACTCATGCTACACTTGCTAAATTTGAAAGTCTCCACATCACACATGTGTTTAGGGAAGTTAATCCTATGGAAAAATGGTTTGCCAACAAAGGTGTGAGATTAGACAAGTTGTTGACATGGCAATCAAGAAAGAATATTCTGGTATAAGCCAAGACCCACATTGATCTAGAAAATTTTTAGGGGTGTACAGTGGAGATCTAATCACAATTATGACTATTTATGGAATTTGGGGAATGGTATGATTAATAAAGGCTTCTTTAGAAATTGTAAATAGCTGAGGTTATCATTGTCTTTTTGACATGTATTATGGGTCAAAATTTTCATATGCATCTTGTTTTATTGTAAGGTGATTCAATTTGACACTTTTAATAGGAACATAGCCCATTTTTTCAATTTTTTTGAGAAAGGGTTGTAGAGCTCAGATTATATGAGAATTGCAGGAGTAGAGAGTGCAGAGATGGTGGGAGAACACAACAAAAAGGAGCCAGTTAGGGAAGTGGAGAAATAGAGAAACAGGGGAAAAGTTTGGGATAGATTGGATAATGGAGGAATTGCAAAGTACATTGCAAAACTTCATGGGTTTGATCCAGAGGTCACCAAAAACATGGTGAATTCGTGGAAGGATGGTAAGGTAAAGGTGAATAGTGTTACTTTTCTAATCATAGAGGAGGTTGTCGCTACAATTTCTAAGATTCTGGTGGGGGGTTTCAAAATTTTCAGGGACAAGAAACTTTCAACTAATGTTGTGAAGAATTTTGTGAAGAGTTCAGAAGAAATGAAGGACCTGGTTAAATGTGAGACATTTTATGAAATGGATTCCATTAAGAAACTCTAGAGGTATGTCTTGTGTACTGTCATTGAATATATTACTCTAGATTCTAGGTTTGATCAAGTAAGAACCCATCATTTTGTTCTTCTAAATCATTTTTATCATGGTAGAAAAATATCTTTCCCTTACTATTTATTAACCTCTATGAGTAAGGAAATCTCTAGCTTTAAGAAAAAACCTACTATCAACCCTACTCTGCATGAGGGATTGTTACTACTAATTCATGAACACTTCAAAGCTCAAATGATTAACAATAACCCCTTGCATGATGCAAATGCTGACAATGGTAGCTCTAGCTATTCTTCTAATTTTGATGACATTCAGAGTATAAGCTCTGAGGGGGAGGGGAATACTTCATCTAGAAAGAAAATTAAAGGTCAAGAAAAGAAGACAACCTCTCCTATAACCCCAAGCAAAAAGAGTCCAAGAGGTCATGGTAAAATTTTTTTTGGTCAAGATGAAAAGGCGTATAATGAGGATGAGGAGGAAATAGCTTTAGATCAAGAGGGTAAGGAGAAAAGGGAAGAAAAAATGGATGATCATGTAGGGAAGAAACGGAAGAGGGATAATGGTACGGATGACGAGAGGGTTTTGAATTAGGGGCTGAATGTGATGAATCTCCCTCTTTCCCCTATCCACCCCCAAATCCAACACAAGGAGCAAGAAAAGGAAAACATTGGTGGTGATGGGGGTGATGTGGTAGTGAAGGAAAGGAGAAAAGTGTGGAAGAATTTCAATGCCAAGATGACAAAGATGGGTATTTTTACTGAGGTAGAGCTAGAACTGAAGAGGATGTGGCTACTAATATCACCTACACCAGTTTGGATCAAGATGAGAATAAGACCCATGAGTAGATGGAAAAGGAGACCCACAAGGCATATGAAGTTGCCCAGACAATGTAGGATCTCAAGCGAAAGAATGAAGAGTAGTTCTCTTGTTCTATCTCTTTGTTTTTCTGTTGTTTGCTATTTTTTGGCTATTGGCTTTTCCTAGTTCTGGTTCTCTGAATAGATGTTTTACTGGCCTTTCCATTGGCCTTTTTTTTTGGCTGGGCCTTGTGCTTATTATCAGCTGTTAGACATGTTTTTATTTGGCTAGACTTTTATTGCTTATTTTCAGCCATGTTACTATAATTACTTTTGGGTTTCAAGGTCCCTATAAAACCTGTTTATCTTATCAAAAAAATACACCAAACTTCCTATATCTAAAGAATAAGGTACCTTGGATATTTTATCCTCCTCTTCTTAAATCTTTGGACACATCTCCTTAGTAAATTTAAAATGACTAGGCAAAGGTGTCCAAAAAAATCAGCCTGAGATAGAGTCAATTTTTTCCTATCTCTAGATTTTCACACCAAGGATTTTTTATCTACCCCCAAATCCCTCATAGCTAATAAATGTGCTAACTATTGTTTCAATGTCTTAATTTAATCCATGTTGGACTGATCTACAAACATATAATCAATACATAAACATAAAGTAATGTAGTTGGGCAAATGCATCAAGTAGTGGTGCCAAAAAGATGACACCCATATTCATTTTTCAAAATTTCCTATAGCATGTACATGCTATGTGAAATCATATTAAAGGACTACAACATTTAGCCCATGCCATTTTCATCCATTTCTTTTGCCAGTTTCCTTCTCTACCCCCAACAATGCATATACATTTTATAGAAGGTGAAATCTTTGCTCACTCTCCTAAAAATGCCTCCTCATCGCCATAGATCAAGATCAACTTCATCAAGTATGTCTTCTATCTTTATTTTTACATTATTTTATATATTTTAGTATTATTTTGTATGTTTTTAAAAGTTTTTCTTCGAATTTGTTTAGTTTTTAAAAATACAATTGGTTTCTTATCAGGAAATGTGAATAATCAACAACCAAATCCCTAGCCTAATCAGCAAAATTCTCTTCAAAATCAAAATGAAAACCCTCCACAAGATCAAAATGAAAACCCTCATGAGGAAGAGAAAGAACCTCTATGACCTTCATTGATTGAAAGACCTCCTCTTAGCACCCAAGAAAATATAGTGAATTAAAAAGAAAGAGGGAAAACTCAATTAGAAGCAATCATTGGTAGGTTAAAAGCTTGCAATAAAACTAATCATATGAGAGCACAATTGGCATCCTCCCTTGAGTCCATTGTGAGTCAAGTAGCTTCTATTAGTGGTCAGTTAGATATTTGGCATGTTAAGAGAGAAGAAAAAAGAAGATATTATGCAAAAAAAGTTTCCTATGAACATGTAAAAAAAAAAAAGACATAGTGAAAGGTAACATATGTGCATTGTTTAAAAATCTAGGAGAACAAGAAACTGTTAAAAATACAATCAAAAGGCTCCTCATCCATTGGTGCATCCATGATGATATTAGAAATAAATTTTATGATAGACGGTAGATGGTCTTTGAAGCCCCTCTCGGAAATAATCATGAGGTTCCAATATATTTCTTAAAGAAATTGTATTATGAATTTGTTCTTGGGGAGATATCAAATCATTTTGACATGTTCAATTTTCAAGGTAGAGGTGGGTGGTCATCATTTGAGAGGCCAAGGGCACATTATGACCCTAATGTAGTTAGGGTGCCTATTGTCAAGCCTCTTGTTGGGCATGTCATTATTCCTTTAGTTGTGAAGGAACATGTAGTGACTAGTAATCTAGGGACTATCAATTCTTTGACACAGACCCTCATTCATTGTGCTAGTACATTAGTTGAAGAGGACCCTTATTTGCATCATTATTGCATGCGCACATCATGTGGATGCTTATGCACATTTAAAATGCATGTTGGAGACACCATGGATGATGGGTTAGTCTTTGATGGCTTCCTTAGTGAGACATTTGGCATTGACACATAGACAAATTATATTTATAATAAACTAATTTGATCACATTTCATATGTACAATGAGTAACTAATAAATTAGCATGTCTTGAAATTGTTCAAAATTTAGGGTAAGAGTGTTGATGGCCTTGGTATAGATTCCTTGGCCCCATTTTATGTCTTATCAAAAGGTATGTATCGATTTAGTCATTTTAATTAATAGATATATTTATTAAGTAATCATATAAAGGATTAACAACATTTTGTTTATCCATGTGCATTAGTTCTATACTAGACCATCAACATTCACATGGGACTCTAAGCCTAGGAATGATATGAGCTTCATAGAGGTACATTTATTTCATGTTAGTTTAATTCATATAATTATATTAGATTCTATAAAAAATATTTAAATTTTATTAAATGATTTGCAATTGTTGATGTCAGAGACTCCTCCTCATCTTCACCAGTCCTTCAATTGTGGAGTTGCTGCCACAATGGCTAGTTTAGAGCCATTGAATGAGGTATGAAAGAGCTTACATAGTTTTAGTTGTTATTTATAATAGTTAGTATTAAAATTTCAAATGGTCTTTATAAGTATGATCGAGTGATTATATTGATTGAATTGTTATAGGGCCTTGTTACTCTCGATCGCCTGCGAGCCTTTTGTTGGATACAATTGATTAATTATGTATTATCTTTGATGCTACAAAAATGTCATATTATTATCAATTAGTGCATGCCAAGCTCACTTGGGTAGTGAAGATAGTTTTCTATGTCTACTGAGAATTCCTATGTTTGCCTAGTTTGGAAGGTAGTGTCTACCGAGTTAAATTGGGCGTCAGAGGAAAGTCTGCAAAAGATGAGTGTTAACCAAGCTCACTTGGTTAATGAAGGAAATGTTGGATGGAACCAATATTAATTGAGTTCACTTGATTACCAAAGGAAATTTGTGAATATGCAATGTTAACCGAGCTCACTTGGTTAAAATAGGAAAATAATTTTTGAGTTAGTGTCTATCGAGCAGGGTTGGAACAAAAGATTTTCATGTTTTGTCTTATTGAGTTTAATTAATTTATCTATTGGTTCTAGCTTATTTAAGTGATGAATATTAGTTATTCTAAGTTGTATATGAGCTAAATTGACAATATGAATGATATAAGTATAAGGTCAAGTTGAGAATTTGAAAGTGTGTAAGAGTGTGAATGCATGAAAGATTTTGAAGATCTAATGGTGTAGTAGGGAAGCGAATTAGAAGAGTAAGTAGAATATCCTTGTGAAGCTGAAAAATATGTATTTGACCAAGAATGATCAAGTACAAACTAGAATAGAGATCTATAATTAGCAATTTAGTTGCATTATAAATTAGGTCATCTCATTGTTACTCTCTAACTATTGTAGCAGTGATCTAAATCTCTTAACAAAGTTGGCTTAATAGCTATTTGTAAAATCTCTAACAAGGTGGCAGTTCTATTGAATTGTCTAAAGAAATCTAAAAAGTCCACTCCTAACAAGGTGATTAAATAATTTAACAACATCACACCTAACAGTGTGTTTTATAGGGGTTGGCTCGTAACAGGCTCACTTTAGAAGAGTGAAAATAATAACTAGTTGGAATTGGTGGTTTTCCCAAATTTGGTTTCCACTTTAAATCCTGGTGGCAATTGTGTTCATGCTATTTTTTTTTTTTTTTTTTTATCTAAGTTCAAATAATGGTAATCATAGATAATATCAAATATTTTCATGTTAAATACTTACCGAGCATATTTAGTATTTACCGAGTTACAACATTTTATGTGTGTTTGCCAAGCACCAATAGTATTCAGTTTTCAGAGTTTATTTTGTACTGACATCTAAAGGGATAAGGGAGATTTATTTTTGTGGTAACTAATTCACCCCTCCCCTCTTAGTTACTCCTCTTATATTTCCAACAATTGGTACCATAGCTTTTGGTTCTTGCAAAGAAGGTTTCAAGGACCTGAGCTAAAGATTAGGATGTCTTATAGAAGAGAAATTTCCAAGTTGAACAAAGACAATTTTGTAGCATGACAAGGACTTATGAGGTTATATTTGGCTACCATTAGTGATTCAAGTTGTAAATATCTTGATGCTGAATAAAAGGCTCCCATTGGATCATTATTAGTTGAAGATATTGCTGAAAAGAAGAATCATAACATCATGATGATTGATATTGCATCTGCTCTTAGTTATTCTAAATTTGATGAAGTAAAAGATTGTAAAATTGCTCATGAAATATGGATCAAACTAAAATACATTTATGGAGGAGATGAAAATGTAGGAAGAGCTAAGGTTGAAAGTCTTAGAGATCATTTTGATCAAATGGAAATGAGAGAAAATGAGAACATTACAATATGTGTGGAAACAATCAAAGCAAGTGTGAGTGCAACCAAAGCCTCTAGAGGAGACATTCAAGAAAAAATAGTTGTAAGTAAGGTACTTAGAAATCTTCTTCCTATTTATGAAATTAGAGTATCTACTATTCAATAAATGAGATGTGATCCAAATAATAAAATATCTTTGGATGCTCTAGTTGGAAGATTGACAACTTTTATAACTATGTTCCTAGCTCAAAAAGTATTGAGTCTACATTTGAAGCTAAACTCTCACTCAAGAAAAATAGTAATAAATCAAAACCAAGTCAACCAGGAAGTGAAGAAGAAATAGAATAAAGCTTAGATAGTGATCTTGAAGTTGTTGGAGCCCTACTTGCAAAAAAGTATTCCAATTGAAGTGGAAAGTACAAAGGTAAAGTTCCTCTAATAAGCTTTTCTTGTGAAGAAGTTGGTCACATTGCTGCAAGGTGTCCAAATAGAGAAAAAAAATATGAAAAGAAAAGCAATAAGCAAAAACAAAGAAAGGATTCCAAGAACTACAAGAACTACAAGGACAAAGGTAAAAAATCTTGTTTTATGGCCAAAGATTATGATAATACTGAAGATGAAATGGTATATATTGTAGTAAAAGATGAATTTGATGATGAAGAAGATAAAAGGGAACATATCTCTCATGTTAAAAAAAATGATACATGAAATATTGATATTGGCTATTCACATCATATGACTGGAGACAAAACAAAATTTGAGCACATGGAATATTATGATGGAGGTAGTGTGAGATTTGGAAACAATGAACCTTGTAACATAAAAGGAAAAAGATGTATTTCTTTGACAAAGGAACATGTATGTGACAATGATCATTGGGTTAATAGACTAAAGCATAATCTACTAAGTGTGGCTTAGTTGAATAACATTGGATTCAAGGTAGAATACATGGATGGACAGGCCAAAGTACTAGATGGAAAAGGAAATCTAGTTGGATCTGGCAAGCAAACAAAAGGTAATCTATTTTATCTTGATCTTAGTGAAATTTCATGTTTTATTGCTCAAGTAGAAGAAAGTTGGTTATGACACAAAACATTAGATAATGTAAACATTGATAATCTGGTTAAGATATGCAAACATAAAAGAGTAAGAGATATTACTAGTTTGAAGAAGCCTAATATGGTTCTATGCAAAAATTACAAAATTGGTAAGATGGGAAAGACTAGTTTTAAAAGCAAGAACTATCAGTCAGGAGATGTCTTAGAACTTGTGCATATAGACTTATGTGGATCTATTGGAATAGAGTGTTACAATGGAGTAATTTTTTTAATTCTTTTTGTTGATGATTATTATAGAATGATGACTATAATGAATATAAAAGAAAAATCCAAAGCTTTTTAAAAATTCAATGGTATCTGGAAAGAGTAGAAAAAGAAACTAGAAAGAGATTAAAATGTTTAAGATCAAACAAAAGTGGTAAGTTCATCTCTAATGAATTCAATAATTTATGCATTGAAAGAGGGATCAAAAGACAAGTATCAGCCTTGGTACTCTATAATAGAATGGTATACCTAAAAGAAGAAACAAATCCATCATTGACTATGCAAGAATATTGATGATTGAAAAGAATGTTGCAATCAAATACTGGAAGAAAGCTGCTAACACTATAGTTCATAACTTGAACAGAGTATAGTTGAAGAAATATTCAAATAAACCTCCTTATGAACCATGGTATGGCTACAAACCTAATGTAAGTTACTTGAAAGTATTTGGTAGCAAATGTTATATCTTGAAAGAATCTAGAAAAGGAAAATTTGATGTCAAGGGTGATGAAGGCATATTTTTAGGATACTCCTGCAGAAGTAAAGCATACAAATGTTTGAATTTGTCTACTCATAAAATCATAGAAAGTGCACATGTGAGAATTGATGAGTTTCTAGAAAGGAGTGAAGAAGAAAGTAGTTAAGAGCTAGAGGATTACAAAAGATTTTTTTACTATGAACTTGATACTTTGCCAAATCTATTTGGGAGAAAGGAAGCTTCACCCCCCAAGTATCCATAATCTCTAATAGTTACTGAGTTGTAGATAGTGCAACCTGAGTCACAATATGAAGGACTTGAATCATAGTCAGAAGCAATCAAGCTAGTTCAAAATGAGTTTGATGGACCTGAGTTACAAATAGTGGAACCCGAGCTTGATACTGAAGTTCATGATGAAAATAGTGGAATTGATTCCAAATCTAAAGAACCTATGTTAGCAAGATATGTTAGAAGGCATCATGCACCTAATCAAATCATTGGAGATAAATCTAATGAAACAATGACAAGAAGCAAATTAAAAGGTATATATTTACTTGCTAAATTTGAACCTAGAAATGTTAAAGATGCTCTGGATAATGAAAGATTGGGTTGAAACAATGAATGAATAAATATAATAAATACTGAAGAACAAAACCTGGACCCTTGTCCTAGACCCAATGATAAAAATATATTTGGCACAAAATGGGTGTTTAGAAATAAGCTAAATGAAAATGGAAAAGTTTCCAAAAACAAAGCAAGATCGGTGTGTAAAGGCTATTCTCAAGAAGAAGGTATTGATTATGGTGAAACTTTTTCTCGTGTTGCAAGATTAGAAGGTGTTAGAACTCTACTAGCATATGCAACACACTAAGGATTTAAAGTGTATCAAATGGATGTTAAATTTACATTCTTGAATGGAATTCTTGATGAGAAAGTCTATAGTGAACAACCAAAAGGTTTTGTAGATCTTTAAAAAAGAGACATGGTTTGCAAATTACACAAAGTATTATATGGTCTCAAGCAAGCTCCTAGAGCTTGGTATGGAAGACTTCATAATTACTTGATACAAATTGGATTTCAAAGAACAAATGATAATAGTAGTCTATATATCAAAGAAGGAAAAGACAAGAAGAATGTTCTAGTAGAATTGTTGATGATACCTTATTGACAAGAAATGATGACTTATGCAAGGCATTTTTGAAAGAAATGAGTAAAGAATTTGAGATGTCTATGTTTAGAGAGATAAAATTCTTTGTTGGATTGTAGATTCAATAGAACAAAAATGGTATATACATTACTCGATCCAAATATTTGGAATGGAAGATTCAAGACCAGTTGGAACCCCTATCTCCATTGGACATAAGCTTTCCAAAAATGATGATTCAAAAGAGGTAGGTTAGACCACGTATAGATCATTGATTGGAAAATTGTAGTGTGTAGTGCATACAAGGCCTAACATTGCATTAGTAGTTGGTACAGTGGCAAGATTCTTAGCAAATCCTAGAGAAAATCACATGATGGAAATCAAGAGAATCATGAGATAAATGAAAGGAACTGAAGACTCTGGCTTATGGTACAAACTTGAAGGAAATTTGGACTTAAAGCTATTCACTAATACTGATTGGGAAGGAAGTATATATGATAGGAAGAGCACTAGTAGTGGAGTATTCTTTCTTGGTAAAAAGACTAGTGTCTTGGACAAGCAAGAAACAAAATTGCATCTCTCAATTCATAGCAGAGGCAGAATATGTGGCAGTAGTAGTAAATTTTTCTCACCTTATTTGATTCAAACAACTATTGGAAGGAATAAAGATAGAGATCAAAGATCCAGTAGTCATATACTATGATAACACCAGTGTAATCAATATATCAAAGAATTCAATAATGCATACCAAAAAAAAACACATTGCAATAAATTATTACTTCTTAAGAGAATTGGTGCAAGATAAAGAAGTCAGATTGGAATATGCAAAGACAAAAGAATATATTGTAGACATATTCACCAAGCCATTACTTAAGAATGCATTTTTGTATCTAAGAGGTAGGCTAGGGGCCATTCCCCTATCTGAAACTCACTAAATGAAGTTTAGTGATGCAATACTAGAACCTATTGAAGATCAATTAGTTGGTGTAGTGTTAACAAGGGCATAGCGAAAATGAATCAATACTTAAGGTATTTTGATATTAATAGAGTTGTTGTCTTTGGCATGTGGTTTCAAAGAGGGAGAAGTTTACTGCCATATCTCATAAGAAAATTTAATTAGGAGATTTTTTTTTGTAAGAGGGAGAAGTATGCTATCATAAAGATGTCTAAGAGGGAGAATGAACTTGGTAATAGTTGTTGAAAAAAGTTTTTTGATAGAGGGAGAAACTAAAGATAGAAAGAGTTCATACTGATAGAGAAGGCTCTCATAGATGTGAATCAGAATGAAACTAAGCATATGTTCCTTACTTTATTCTTGTTCCAAAAATTTCATTGTGTTATGACATGTTGTGTTGCCATCAATGCCAAAGAGGGAGATTGTTGGATACAATTGATTAATTGTGTATTGTCTTTGATATTACATAAATTTCATATCATTATCAGTCAGTGCATGCCAAGCTCACTTGAGAAGTGAAGATAGTTTTTTGTGTTTACCAAACATTCCTATGTTTTCCTAGTTCAGAAGGTAGTGTCTACCGAGTTAACTTAGGCATCAAAGGAAAGTCTTTAGAAGATGAGTGTTAACTAAGCTAACTTAGTTTATGAAGGAAATATTGGATAGAAACATTAGTAATCAAGCTCACTCTATTACCATAGGAACTTTGTGAATATGTAGTGTTAACTAAGTTTTAGATTACAGTAAAAACAGGTTTTGAAGGGACCTCAAAACCCTTTTACATCCTCAAAAAAGGAAAAAACATGCTAACCAAAAGGAAAGAGTCCATAAACCTACTAAAAAGTAGCATCAAAATCAAGTTTTATAGGGACCTAAAACCACTATTAAAGTCCAGATAATAAACCCAGGTTTTACAAGGACCTGAAACTGACAGTATATAAAAAAAACTAAAAAGTAGAAACCAGGACCAAACACAAGAACTAGAAGAACTAGCCAGCAAACAGGACTTGCACAGGAACCTGACTAGAAAAGAAGACCCAAGAAACTATTGCAATTTCATAATCATCTTCACAGCCTCCTTACCAATCTTAGCCATATCTTGGATGGAGTTAGCAGTCGAAGAAGTAGCATCAATCAAAGCTTTTTTCCTTGAACTCTATCTTTTCCTCTTGCTTGGGCCCTCTGAAGATATGGTTCCTTCATTAACTATTTTACCCAGAGTTGCTGCCACTGCACAGATGCTTGAGGTAACTTGCTCCATTTTTGTTCCACTTTCCCTGATGAGTAGTCTAAGATTCTGCTCGTAGTCCTTTAGTTTTTTTGGGATATCTCCCATTTGCACCTCCATGTGTTGAATAATAGCTCGGTCAGCCTCCTGGTTATGTTGCAATGTATCCACTTTCTTCTTCGGCCCCACTATTTCATTATATAACTAGGAGTTGACCTGAAGGAAAGAGTCTTCTTTTTGTTTAGCATAGTGGAGGAAGGAAGACTAGTTTCCCTCTCTGAGGAGTCACCTGCATCATCAACAATGGTGTGTGGAATAAGGCCATCTTTATCAATATGAATCCCCTCGTCCAACGGTTCCATCTCACCAGGCTCCTCTTGAGTATGGTGGCTCTGTCCCACCTTGTCATGTCCCTCAATCTTCTTCAGATGAGTGGAAGCTTTCCCCATGTTTTCCTCCTCACTCAAAATGGCTAAATCATTATTTTGTTTCTCTTTGTCACCTCCCTCAGACTTGCGATGAGTGTCCTCATTTTCAGACTTGCTGTGTTCTGAATTCACCTCCATAGTATCTTCCTCTCTCCCCTCCTCATTATTATCTCTCAAGTCTGGGTAACCATCCAGGTTAGAGCTAAACTCCCCAGCATCTGTCCCCTCCTCTTCCTTAGGGGCCTCCTTATCAGAGCCATCAGTTCTCTCCACCTCAGTGTCCTCTTCCTTAATATGTCTTTGAGAACTGGAGGGTTTCAGTTTAACCTTTGGTATCTTTTTAACACTCTCATCTATTTTTCCTATAACGAGATTAGGACTCTTATGCTTGGCAGTGGATGGGGACGAAGCAATGGACTTATTTTTACAAAAACCCTCAATGAGTAAAATCAGATCTTCATGTAATATGGGTCGAGACTGTTTCTTTTTATGGGCATTCAAACTTTGGAGCAAAGAAAACTACAAATAGAAAGGGAAGAAGATTCTGTCCTTGTACCTGAAATGGTTAAGGAAAACAAAGTGGAATTTGTGCACCCTTTTACTTCTACCATCAAGGATGAAATATTCACGAATGCAACCAAGCACATCACGCCAAATACCTTTTATCTGTTGCACATCCAAAAAGTCACTACTCTTTTCCAATTGTAGTTCTTCTTCTTCCATCTTTGGGAATTTTTGTAGGTTAGGTTGGAAATACTAGTCTACTTCAAAAACTTGATACCTTTCATGGGAAGACCGGTGACTTCGGCAATGAATTCCTCAGTCAGCTTAACAGACACTCCATGTAGGGTAACTTTGTCATTCAACCAATTTTTAAAGAAGGCAGTGGTGACATGGGGTTTGAATCCATGCAACCCCTCCAGGTAGCTGGCCACCTTCCCTTTTTGGAGAATCTTCCAAACGTCCTACCTAGCCTTCCAATCATCACATTTTTTGGGTTCCTGCTTCCTTAGTTCACCTCCCATATTGCAGAGTAGACAAAAAACCAGAGACACCCAAATATCAAAAGTAGAGAGAAAGAAGTGAGGCCATTTTTTCATGATACGATATTAACAATGCCTTTTTGAGGATACATGCAAAGAGAAAATAGCCTTCACATGAATGTACCTCCTTGGGAATGCTAAACTGATAATCGTAAGGCCACTCCTGCAATTCATTAAATTTCTAATCCAAGCAAATGTTTTCCACTCTGGAATGAATAACATCATAATTAATAATCACTTTAAGATCCACTTGTTTGTGCAAGTCATCGATCCACCTCATCTTTTAGTGTTAACTAAGTTCACTTGGTTAACACAGGAAAATTGTTTTTGAGTTAGTGTCTACTAAGTAGGGTCGATTAATGAAGGATTTTCTTGTTTTGACATATTGAATTTAATTAATTTATCTATTGGTTCTAGCCAACTGGGGTGATAAATATTAGTTATTTAAGTTGTATATGAGCTGACTTGACAATATGAATGATATAAGTATAAGGTCAAGTTGAGAATTTTAAAGTGTGTAAGAGTGTGAATGCATGGAAGATTTTAAAGATCTAATGATGTAATAAGGAAGTGAATCAGAAGGATAAGTAGAATATCCTTGTGAAACTAAAAAAGATATATTTGATTAGGAAGGATCAAGTACAAGTCATAACAAAGATCTGTAATCAGCAATAAAGTTGCATCATAAATTAGGTCATATCATTGTTACTCTCTTACCATTGTAGCAGTGATCTAAATATCTTAATAGAGTTGGCTTAACAGTTATTTGTAAAATCTCTAAAAAGGTGGTTGTCCTATTGAATTTTATGAACACCTCTAACAAGGCCACTCCTAATAGGGTGATTAAATCCTTTAATAGGGTCACATCTAATAGTGTGTTTTATAACCTTTAATAGGATTGGCTCCCAGCAGGGCTCACTTCAGAAGAGTGAAAACAATAACTAGGTGCAACTGGTGGGTTTCCCAAATTGAGTTTCCACATTAAATCTTGGTTTCAATTGTGTTCATGCTATTTTATTTTATCTGTTTTCATCTAAGTTAAAATAATGGTAATAATAGATAACATCTAATATTTTCATGTTAAGTACTTACCGAGCATATTCAATATTTACCGAGTTACAACATTTTATGTGTGTTTGTCGAGCATCACCAGTATTAATTTTTCATAGTTTATTTTGTAATAGAATATAAAGGGATTAGGGAGATTTATTTTGTGGTAACTAATTCATCCCTCCCCTCTCAGTTCCTCCTCTTAAGGTGGATGTATAGAGTGACTATTTGATGTTGGTAAAAAACAATTAATTTTGTGTGTACATATATTTGATTTCAATGTATAATAATTATTGATTCATATATACTTTTTTTGTATCAACTCCAATTAGAGATGAGCCTAAACAAGAGAATGAGTAAGTGTGTGAGGAAGACCCCATCATCCCCATCATCTCCCTCCATGTAATGATTTAAGACATCTAGGGACTTGTTTCCTTCTCCTCATGGGAAGGAGAAGATATAGGGATGGACACACATATAGCCATTAGTGGACATATATCTTGTATTTTATTTTAGTGGACATATTCAAAATACATTTGATGTATGAAATATATTTGATGCATGACATTATTAGGCTTACAACTTTGATACATCAGTTTGTTCATGTATGACATAATTGGTTATCATAATATATATCTTATTTTTCTTTTTTATGTTTTAAATATTTCATGTATTTCATTTTAATGTAATTTGCATCCAAAATAAGGGTAGGAATTTTAATAATAAGATTTGATAGTATCTTTTGACATGTGAATAAGTCTATGATATTAATTTGTATTTAGATTGTACAAGTTATGAGTAATTTATTTGGAGTATTTGTTGGGATGAAAATAGTGAAACTTGAATTCTTGTTATTGTTATACAATAACATTGAAATTTGAATCTTGAGTTGGATGCATTATGTAAATGTATAACCGTGAATCTTAGTGTCATCATAAACATGTCAAGAGTATATATATTCTTTATCTTCATAACATGATAAGAATTGAAATAAAGTTTTTAATTTATTCATGGAATTTGATATAAATAATTCTTGCTTATCCATCTCTTCGAGAGCTTCATTCATGGAAATACATTATATATGCTCTTCTTATGATTCTTGTAGCTATAGTTGTTGCATTTTTTCTTGCATATCTTTTGTGTATCATTATCCAGTATGAAATGACTACACTATCTTTGACCTCCTTTGTATGGTGATGGATTCTATTATAGACGCTCAAAGTGGTTTGCGCCTACAGTTTTATCACATTTTCATACTAACTCATCTCATTTTCTCATTCCACTAATTCTAATCTTTTGGCCAACTTGATTATATCTCAACAATGTCTTTCATCATTTGTATCCTCTTTAACATCAATTGTAGAACATTTCAAAACCATTTCAACATCATCAAAAATCATATCAAATCAATTTGGAATCATATTAAATCAACTTAGAATCACCCCAAATCAACCTAGAATCACCTAAAATCAACCATAATCAACCCAAAACATGTTAGATACCTTAAATCAACCATCATCTATCTAGTCCTAAGCATTTTCACATCTCTCAGTGCGCTGGAAACCTATTGATCCATCAAATCTATCAATCCGACCTTAGCACTATCATGACACTCATTGCTAGGTCAAACTATCATTCACATCATTTGATATTTGACATTATCAAGTATCTTAGTGTTAGATCATGGATAAATCAAATAAATTTAATAACATTAATAGTATATGTTGATGTTATTAAGATCTACCCTATCAATCAATCTCGATTCTGTAGCATTTACAATGTCAGTTAAATGTTATGTGTCCTTAATTCATGTCATGTATCCTTGGCATGTTATTAATTTTAACCAATCAATCAATTGGATCATGGATTTGATCTATCCACCATCATCCTAATTGATTTACCCAATTATTGCATTTTCATCCAAGGATATTCTCGTACTTATTTAATCAAACTGGCCAATCATCTACTAATTTTCTCTATAGGATTAAATAACCCATAATTTAATCCTACGCCATTTCACTATTTATTCTTCCTAAATAGCATCCTTAGCTAATTAATTTTATTTATTAATTGATTCATCATTCACAAAACCATGTAAATTCACAATTTCCTAAGTCATGTTTTCTACCATTAATTCCATTTTTACTAATTTCTATTTGTGTGGATATATGCATTTTTAATTCAAATATTCCACATAATATTGACATAATCTTGACATCATCATGACACATGGGCATGACACATCATGGATTCTCCATTTACACTTGGCTATAGATATTTTATAATCCATATATTCTCATTCCCTTATGTATGTCTGTATTTGGCTTCCATTGTCATAGATTTTTTTCTTTAAGCGGGTTTGAGGTGTCACATGATGCATCATAGATCCACTTCCATTTATAGACATGTTTGAATTCCAAGCATCATGAAATCATACATTTGGAATCTTGTGTCATATGTGTCATGTATTCTCAAAGGGATCTCTTTCCAAGTTGCATATCCAAGGTGACAAGTCCAATGCTCTCATCTTGCATGTTAATTATAAATTGAGCATTCTTCCTCTCATTTATGGTCCTAAGTCTTGAGGTCCTAAATTCTTAGTCTCTTTATTGTTCAAATCACTTCTTCTAGTACTCTCATATCATTATCATTATCATAAACTTTTGCTTCCTAGTTGTGTGCATTATAGGCAATTGGAGCTACATCATATGGAGAAGAAAGAAGGACATGGGAGCTACAAATGAAAGAGGGGGTTTTAACTTTGTGTTGTTTTCTTTGTTTATTTGGCTTTCATGATAGACTAGAGGTTATAATATATGTTTATTGAATTTGTGATTTTCTCATAGTCTATTAGATACTAGCCTATTTTTTGGTCCTATAATTGGTGAACTTGACATAAAACCCTAAGAATTCATGTCCAAACATAAAATACCTTCAACCATAAGCATCATACTATGAGCATGAGAAGATGGAGATGATTATGAGGAGGGTGAGGATGGTGGGGATGATGATGATGAGGTAGGTGATGAGGATGATATAGGTGAGGATGCAACGGTGATGGATGTCGAGGGGGATCTAGTGGATTCCACCGGGGGACACTAGTACTAATACAAGGAGGACCTAGCTAGTTAGAGCTTATAGAGGTGATCAAAGGTCTCTTGAGATAGTTGGACTAGGTTGTAGTGATAGTAGGGAGAGATATAGTGATAGTAGAAAGGGATTAGACTATGGTAGAAAGGGATCAGACTATGGTAGAGAGGGATACAACAATAGTGCATAGGGAAAAGAGGGTAGTGTAGGAGTTATGAGAGTTCATTAGCAATGTTAGAGATCTGAACTTCCAAGAGATGGCTATGATGATGATCGAGGCACATATGGAGACACAATACTAGAGGGATTAGTATGTGATGGTAGTGCCACTAGGGAAGAGGGTAGAGAGCTTTCATGCATTGAGATCTCACTCACAGTGGACATAGAGGACACAGAGTAGTGTAGGGTTGATGGGACCAATGAGGTCACCATAGACGATAGAAGGATCATCCTCAAGGTTAGATAGAGACCATGGGGGTAGGGATAACACAGGTTGACACAGACATGCTCATATATAGAGGGGCTTCTCTATTTTGCTTTTGTTTTTTTGTATGCTCATTCATGGTTCATGCTTTGATACTTTTTTGAGACATTTATGAGATGAAGCTATGTTATGATGACTATATGAGATGGATTATGAATATGTTTTATATGGATGTATTTATGAGAAAATCATAGTCTAAAACCCTAAGCATTCATCTCTAAACATCAAATCCCATCAACAAATCCAAAAATCATCTTGTGTCAAACCCTTCAATTTTCTTGATCTCATGCCTTCATTTTGCATATCTTAAACATCATTACCAACCTTACAGTACCATCCTTTTCATAATCCAACTTACACACATCAATCTCTAACATCCTTCTCAAGCCTAAGTCCAACCCTAATCTTCATTTTGCATACCCTTTAGTCAAAATCCAAAATGTCATTTATATTTGCTTTTGCATAGTTTCCCTAGGAAATTTTCACCTTTCATATCAAAACCCTAGATCATTTGGAACTTCCATAGGTTGCATAACATCCCTAAACTCCTAAAAATCCAAAAAATACTCGTACCCACTTACAGATTTCCAAGTTTTTCCCTATTTTACCAACTATAAACTTCAAGTGTGCAATTGATAGTTTCAATGTGTAGTTGGTAGTTTTAGAGAACACTTGGTAATTAGGAATTTCATTCTAGGTTCTAAAACACTAATCTACACTTCCATATCTTGAATTACATCCCTAAACCCTAGAAAACACTTAAAACACTCAAATCATTCATATTTTGCATATTGGTCACCTTAACAACTCTTTTTACCAATTGCATACCTTTCGCTTACCAACTGCTTACCTTCAAGTCTCCAAGTGCATCAAGGGCACACTTGGTACTATTAGAGAATAGTTGGTAGTTTAGGTACACACTCAAGAGGTAGAGAGTCCATTTAGGTTTTCCTCCATTGCATCTACATCCTTAGGTATCATGCCAACACTTACAAGGACATAATCAGCTTAGAGACCCGAAGAACTATATCAACCCTTTTTTTTGAGGTGCAAACACAACCAAAACCTTGTCTAAGACCAAAGAAGAGAAAGAAAACCCAACAAATGTTTGATGATGACCAAATTGAAGCATCACAACCCTTACTTGTGGACCCTTTCAACATGTATCCGAAAGATCACACTAATCAATGGATGACATAACAAACCCTAAACAATATACCTACTATGAGGTTTCCTTTAAACACTTTTCATTCACATGGAATGGTTCAATGGAGCCCTAAATTTGAGCCTATATTTTTACCAATACCACTTAGAGGTGGTAGTGTACCAACCACACCTAAGGATGAGCAAACACTCTCCTTTGAATTCAGAAAACCCAACATAAGTACCTTCAACCCTAACATATCAAACATACAACAAGGTACTATACACCTAAGTGATGAATCTAACACTAATAATGGCATCACTAATGAAGAAATGGCTAGGGCATGTCAAGATAAAACCTTTCGAAAGAACTTTAAACTTTTGGCTGCCAAAGAAATTGTCAAGTTTAATCCAAACTTGGAGGGACCTAAGTCTAAACATCAATATGTTCCCACATTCAAACACATCCAACCTATGATCAATTTAGACTTAGAAAATAATAAACAACCTTTGGAAATCTCAAACACATTGATGACACCTATAAGATCCCATGAAGAATCAACAATTGAAATCCTCCAAAGTATGTTTGAACACATCAACTTCGATCCCTTGTTTGACGAACCTCCATCTATCAACCAAAACAAGACTCTTCCTAAATATCCCAAAAGAACATTAAGACTTGATCTCAATCACATAATGCAACAACTAGATGTGCCTAAAGGGACTTATACTCTAGGTGTAATAACCTAAAAATGGTCATCTAGACTATTAGCCCCCTTCTCAGCATTTTGGCTAAATTAATTTAATCATTTACCTAGACCAAATTGCTAATAATCAATTTATTTGATTATAACCAATAGTTTGACTATGCTATCCTAAGTTCATTATTTGATTAAAAGAACATGTCCCCTTTTAATTAAATAAAAGACCCCATTCTTCTAACCCACTTAAAGTGCACACATAAAGACCTTTTTCTATTTTACAATTAAAAGAAAAGGCTTGTGAGACTTTTTGTCTTATGTGACAAGTCAACTTATATTCTATTAGTTGACTTGTGTGTGCACATGGATCACTCCTATTTTCGAATTCCACCATTGATCATCCACCATCTTCATCTTGATCTCCACCATCCATACATCTTTAAAAGGGAGAGAGATTTCCCCCTCAAAGAATCCATCCTCATTTTGAATATTGTTATGCTGCAGGTTTTCTAACAGGTTTCTTTGGAGCTTTGTGGAGAACTTCTATTTCTTGTCTACATTCTCTCATCCATGGCATCATGGCATTCTAGCTTAGCTTAGCTTTCATTTTTAAATGTAGCTTAATCTCACATAGCTTAATAATGGTATTGTAACATTCTCATACATGTTTTAGCATAGCTCCACTTTGCATCTCTTTCTAGCTTAATCTTCATTTGCATTGCATTCTTGAGGAACTCCTTGGGACATTTGCATTCTTGCATCTTCTCTTTGAAACCTCCCATTGCATGGTTTACTAGCAAGAAGAGTATCTCTAAGGCTCATCTAAGAGCCTTCTTATTCTTGAAATATACTCTCTTGCACTTCGTGGATAGGGAGCTCTAAGCCGGCATCCAAGCATTCCAAACTCATGGAATCATTTGGATAGAAGGGTTTAGAATGGGACACTTTTGAGTGTACATTTTTGGCGCCCACCGTGGGGCTTGAATCAAGTTTCTAGCTCCATTTGCTTTTATTTTTCATCTTTGGTTTCTTACAACAGCATATTAGATCTAGTCAAATGCTTTTGTAGAATTATCACTTTGGATTTAAGGCCAATCCATAAGTAGATTGGTTTGAAGGCCAAAAATCTAGTTGGTTTAAAGATTTGATCATATCTTTTAAACCGCTTAGAGTTTGGTTCTAAATTTTTTTCTATAGGTTGGGTATGTATCCAAAATATTTTAGTTCGATTTTTAGAGAATTTTGATGTGATTTGTGAAAGTTATTATATTTTCTTTTTTTTCATAAAAAGTCATTTTTGGTCGTACATTAGCATCTTTTTTAGAAAAACTTACATTTTTAGAAAGGGTTTTCAATTCTAACGGGGGTTCTTTCTTTGTGTTTTGAATTTTGAAGCCATATTAAGGATCAAAAACTTGATTTGATAAATTTGGCCTATTTTGACAAAATCGATCTCTAGAGTGCAAATGAAGAGATTTTTTTAAATTTCTTGCATTTTTGGAAAGCTCTCTGATTTGTATTAGGGGTCTCTTCTTTTCATTTTTATTTTTGGACAAGAAATCATAGCAAACAAGTCCAATCTTGTTGACTAGGTCAAAATCAAAGAGTAAAAATGAGAGCATTTGTGATTAACTTGCACTTTCTTTGCATGCACTTGGTTGGAAGATAAATTGAATTTTTGAGGCAAGTCACCACTTTTTATTGCAGATTTTTATGTTATTTCACACTAACTTTTGGTGCTAACAAGTTGTGATTACAGGTTACCATCCTTATGAAAAAAATATTGAAACATTGCATAAAAAGAATGCATGTCAAAGCTTCAAATGCGCAAGGGCTACTAAAATTGTTTGCAGGGCTGCCCAAAGCATAAAAACTCAAAATTTCTTGCTTTTTTGTTTTCATGTGTGGCATTGACTAATTTTTCATTTTTCATAGGCACATAAAACTTGTGATTGGAGTCTTTTAGTAATAGGAGAGTATGCTCTTCACCCTTGTGGTGAATTAGAAATCTTGACTTGCCATTTGGTTTCAAAAGCAAGGGGTAACTGAATATTCCTGATGTGCTTGGGAGAAAATGACTGGAATAGGAGAGTATGCTCTTCACCCTTGTGGTGAATCAGAAATCTTGACTTCCAAAAGTTGATCCACTCTTTGTGTAGTTTAGAATCCTTTAGAGGGCCTTCTCTCGGACAACCTGAGAGGAACGACCCAAGTGGGGACAAGCAAATTACCTAGCTCTTCCAACCCACTATAAACTCGCCTAGTATTTTTCTTCACCTAGTGTGATCACTTATGGGATTTTGACCATAGGGAGATTACTAGGAAAGAATGCTTAAGGTACTCTTGTGATCGCGAGATCGGTTACTCATTGCAAGGTGAGGTGTCCCGTAATTGGGAGCAAGAGGAACACTATGAACGGAAGCCCTATCTAAACACCCTAAGTTAGTAACTACCCTTTTTTAGCCGCTCAACTTCTTGGTGCAAGTATCGATCCTAGTGGACTACCCGGATCACCCCAAGATTTTACACTCACCATATGTGTTCCCTTGGTTGTGCTTATGGAACTTCCATGACAAAGCCAATATCTCTTGTGGGAAACCACTTGGTGTGAGGCAAAGGAGCATCAAGTGTGGGCCAAGTTGTTGAGTAATTAACCATGACTTTTAGGTAGATATTGCTTTATGTGTTCTCAAATGTGCTAGACCTGTGGAAATCTTTAGAACATACACATGATGATAGTTATACAGCTTTCTTTTAAGACCTCACATATGCTTGTATCATGCAAGGTTGCTTTGTCCCTTGCTTGATTGTTTGAAGACTACTCCATGTGTCACTATCTTGCTTGGAAAGAAATTGCTTTTGAACATCAAACTTGCTATGCTATCAACTATTGTCAAACTTTGTCAACCAAGTCAAAACATCAAATGAAAACATTTTCTTGTGTTTCTTGCTAAGGGGAGTCTCATCATTTGATTTTTATTTTCTATGTCTCTAGCTCTTGAACATGCTTAAAGCGACTCTTTGGTCTTGGTTCTCTTGGTCTTTCTATCTTCATGGTCTATGCATGCTTGCTACTTATCCTTCTGCTAAAATGGTTACCTTGATTTCTTGACTACACTCTTGGGTTGGGAAAATTGTTCACTTGTCACCCTGCTTGCTCTATTTATTTGGCTATTTGGGCATCTTGCCTAGCTATTGACTTGAGTCATTCATGTCGTAAGTTTCTTGGACATATTGTTTGACAAGTCACTTTAATCTCTCTCTACTATCTTGGCAAGTGAACACTCTACCTCCTATATTTTCAACATCAAGTTATCTTCTAGGCTCTTTTATGCTTGGCTTTGCATCTAAAACTATGGGATCTAAACCTTGTGCTACCAAACTTCAACTGAATCTAGATGATCATGATATCCTCCATGTCACTAAAGAGTTTCAAGATCTATATGCACAATACAAAGAACTAGAAGAGACAAATGATCTTTCTTAACTTCGTCTCTCTAAGCGCATGACAGAAATGAAGTCTAAACTTGAGAAAAGGTTAGAGGAGAAGATTGCATCATTAGATGAATCTTCCTTAAGGTCTTTACATGCATGTGAGTCACCTTCTTTGAGGTCATCCTCTTCTTCTAGGTCTACATGCTCTACTTCAAGACATCAAATGACTTCATCTTCTAGATCTAAAGACCTTTGTAGAGAACAAGCACTTGAGGCTATGCCAAAATTTCATGATGGACCTATCTTTGACGAAGATAATGATGAATACATGAATGCATACCATTCACATGAGAAACAAAAAAAGGACTCTAGACATAATTTTGATAGAACATTTGCTCCCTTGGAAGATTCTTATGATGACACTTTGCAAAAACTTCATGGCAATAAGATCATCATGTTACCTAAGTCTAGCTCATATGGAAACCCATTCTTGGATATCTATTGTGCTTATTATCAACCTAATGAGCATAGTACTTTAGATTACATTGAGCTAAAACATAAAATCAAATATCTTATTGATAATGGAATTATTGGAACCTCTAGTGACTCATGTGCTAAGGATACTTTTCTTGAGCAAGATTACATTGATGAACCTATGTCTAGTAGTGGCTCCATTACATCCTCCACTTCTTGCAACACTCGTGCATCTCCCAACACTTCAAATCTTTCCAACATGCCTCCATCAAATAAAGAATCTAATGCTTTCCACATTGACTATGTGTATCCTCAAGGGCTATCTCTAAAAGAAACTCAAGCTAACCTTCACTTGGCTGCAAACCTTTTCCATGCTACCAATCCTAAACATCCTCAACCTTCATGCACTACTATGCCTAATCCAAGAATTACTTCATTCACTCGTCATTCTCCCTTGTCCTTAGAAGTGGCTCCATGTCAAGAGGACTCTCAAAAGGAAAAAGCTATAAATGTCAAGAAAGATCAAGATCAAGCACCCTTTCATCTCTTTCAAGATTTTTCCCCTCCATATCATATATCTTGCCCACCCCCCAATTATGATGAAGATACCACTTCCATTATCTCCCTTGAGCTTACTGAAAATTATGAGAAAAGTTCTCTTCCTATGCTATCCAAAGCTACTTGTTAAGATCAAAGTAACCCCTCATGTTCTACTTCTCCATATCCACTTCAAAATTGTGCTCAAGCTTCAAGTGCTACTATTAAAAATGTTGTTCCTATCAAAGGTACTCATGAGTCTATTGATGGCTTTGACCATGTTGCTCACTCTAAAGATGTTGATATCCCTTCCCACTATCCCTTTGCATCTTCTAAATCTATCCTTGGTCCTTATCCATCTAAGCTAAAGCATTCAAACCTTCCATCCATTTTGGGGCCTTATGTTCCTCCATCTCCTACATTCACTCCTATCTCATTCCCTAGCTCTCCTATAATACCTCAAGATCAACAAAGACACTCATCCTTGATGACTTTTCACCCATCTATACATCTAAACCATTCATATCAGCCTTATTCATCCACAAATCCCAATTCCTTTGGAAGTGAGAACAAACATAAGAATCCATTAAAAAATGAAGATCACTATGTCCCATTTAATCGACATGTGAATGCTAAGAAGGAGAAAGCACAAAAGAGACTACAAAGGTCCACTATTAAAAAAGCTAAATCAAAGAAAATCTGGGTTCCTAAACCCATTATTGAAGAAATCTGTTTTGAAGTATCCAAAGGAAAATCTAAAGCTATATGGATTCCCAAGTCTCTTTTAGAAGACTTGAATATTGTAAATATTTCAAAGTTGACATTCAAGCTTCCAAAGGATTCCATTCCATCTTCTTCCAAAAATCTTCCTAAAATTATTCCAAAGCCTTCCACTCCACTTTTTTCCAAATCTCTTCTACCTTATCATAGATCTAAACCTCAAGCTATTTCATCCATGATTCCTCCATCATTCCAATACCCTTCAAGGTGTGTGTCAATGTTGATCTTGTCCAATATTTTAGCTACATGAAATCCTCTAAAGCTTACACTTACTTTCTATACATGAACTATTATCCTCCATATACTCTTCCTACTACCATTTCTCTTTCATCACCCTATCAACATCTTTGAGCATAACTTTGTATGGTCTTGGCTTATCATGACTTATCTTTTCTATAGGAGCATTATCTACATTCAAACAACTTGAGCTCTTTCTAAAAATTCAAAAAAATGAAAATGTGCCTTGGTGAAAACCACTTCTTGTGGCACCTTGGTAGCAAAAGCAAAGAGAAATAAATCCATCCTATGGTGAAAACTACTTCTTGTGGCACCTTGGATAAGTATCATGATGAAAACTTGGCAAACAAGCATCATGCGTAATTCTTCCATCATCCATCTATCCCCTCTTCTCTCTTTGATCTTGACAATGTTGAGCTATCTTTGCATATTGGCTATCTTATCCATGAGATTCTCTATTTTTTCTTTCTCATTCCCTCATAGCCTCCATCTTGAGCTTTATTTTTATTTCTCTATCCCATTACTATCCTATCTAGTTGACCCCTTGGTCTTGATCATAATAAATGAAACATGGTTCTCATAGGTCTCTTGACATGGCTACTCTTTTGGACTACATGCTTCATGCTATCTCACTTGTTGGCTTCATTGCTTATCCTACATGCTACCTTTCTCATCACTTCCATTGCTTATCCAAAATATGCTTCATATGACTATTTCACCTCTTTCCCTAGCTTGGGTACTCTTGAGGAGTCAATTCTTGAGGATCACTTTCACTTGCTTCACATTCCGTTCTTATGCATCTTTGCTTATCCATCGGCTTGTTTCTCCATCGTGTCCTATACCTTGCTAGACATTGGGAGAAAATGATGTGATCTTGCTTGAGAACTAGTGATATCTAAAACCTTCTAAAAAATTCCAAAAAAAATAAAAAATACAAAAATACAAAAAAATTGAAAAAAGTCCTAAAAAAATCTATCAAGTGGTGAAAACCTAGAAACAAGGCACTACTTTAAACCCTTGCACCTATGTCTATTAGTCTCAATCACCCACTTCGCTACACATTTCCTGGCTTGGAATTGTTTGTTGTCCTCATCTTGGAGGCACAACTTTTTAGCCTATTGAGGTATTCTTGTGCATTAGGGTTCCTTTGACAACTCACAAAACAATGTTTCTCAACACTTCCCCCACCTTGACATCTAGATTTTTTCACCACTTTTCAAATAGTTTACCTACGGTCTCCGATGTCGCAATATTTCTCACTATCAGAATCAAGTCTGGAAGAAATGGCCAAGTGACTTACACACATGCACTTTAACACTTAAACGACTGAGCTATGCTGACATTTATCTACTTTGTATGTTGTCTATGATGATTTCTTTGCCATGTGTTCCCTCCCTAATAGTCTTTCGAGGATGTCATTGACTAGAAGACTGGGGGCATGGGGCATGTCTTCTTGATTTCTGCTTGTGGGTATACTTTGTTTGTCTATAGTGTTGTAAGCATTTATGCTAGTCCTATTCAACACGTTGACTTACAAATGTATCATCTTTGACTATTTTGCAAGATCGCACTCAGGGTTTATCCTGGCGCTTATGCCTTGATACAAGTGTAATCTTGCTAAATTAAACTTAGGGAATCTAATCGTGTAGTTATCTTGACTTACATGTCTCTGATGCTTAGATTGTATTTCCACATACCTATCTAATATTGATCATATTCATATCCTCATAGTTATACTAGTGATGGTTGTATGATCTCATGATGTCCCTAATAAATGCTCAATGATGAAATTAAGAGTCTAAATGTTATGCGTTTCTTGCTGGTAAACCACTTTGCATATTAGCTTGCATTTTAGGTTCATTTTCTAGCTTAGTCTTGCATTCTTGCATATGGGGAGAGCTCTCTCTTCATCTTTTTGTGGACATATCTGCTAACTCCTTTCATATATTTCTTTACTTTCTTCTTGTTCATGTCTTTTCACCTTCTTAATCTTTCACTTCATCTCTTTTCTATCTTGTCATCACATTATATAAATTTTTGACCTCTTAAATAATTTTGACATCTTAGATTCATTTTCGGGATCAAAATCCAAATTCGAGTTCATCTTGATAGTAAAAATTGTCTTTTAAAATTCTACTTTTTTCTAAGTAGTTAGCTGACCTTTTGAGGTCTAATCTCTGAATCATCACTGGGGGATCTTCATTTCTTCATGTCTTCATCATTTCCATACTTCATATCTACTTCAATTCACTGTTTCATGTCTAAAATCACCTTTCTACTCATTTTGACCTAATTTTTATACTATATCCTTCAAGGTCAACTCTAGTCAAACTGGGGCATTTTATCATTTTTTAATTTTTTTTTTCTAGTCATTCTTGGGTTCTAATAATCTATCTATCATCTTGGACATTGTTATATTCTAATTTTCTCATGTCTAGCCAGTTTTTGCATCCCCTTACCTCATTTCAATTTCGATCCCGAGGGGGCAGAAATACTCTATCATTGATTGCTACAACTATCTATTTCTTAGGAGCATTTGTTTGATCTTCTCAACTGTTCTTGATCTATCTACTTTGCTAAGTGTTAGTATTCTTCTTGAATTCTGACATCATCTTTTCCTAGTGTTCAGTACTACCACTATCAGGCTGTACATTTAGGACTTGCTATCTTTTTCTACATTTCGTTCTTCAAAATCAAATATCTATATCTATCACTGCCTACTTGGCTTTCTATTTTCTTTGACATAATGTGTTCCCAGATCGATCACGCATTAGTCAAAGAGGGAAAAATGTAATCACCTAAAAATGGTCATCTAGACTATTAGCCCCCTTTTCAACATTTTGGCTAAATTAATTTAATCATTTACCTAAGCCAAATTGTTAATAATCAATTTATTTGATTATAACCTATAGTTTGACTATGCTATCCTAAGTTCATTATTTGATTAAAAGAACATGTCCCCTTTTAATTAAATAAAAGACCCCATTCTTCTAACCCACTTAAAGTGCACACATAAAGACCTTTTTCTATTTTACAATTAAAAGAAAAGGCTTGTGAGACTTTTTGTCTTATGTGGCAAGTCAACTTATATTCTATTGGTTGACTTGTGTGTGCACATGGATCACTCCTATTTTTGAATTCCACCGTTGATCATCCACCATCTTCATCTTGATCTCCACCGTCCATACATCTTTAAAAGGGAGAGAGCTTTCCCCCTCAAAGGATCCATCCTCATTTTGAATATTGTTATGTTGCAGGTTTTCTAACAGGTTTCTTTGGAGCTTTGTGGAGAACTTCTATTTCTTGTCTACATTCTCTCATCCATGGCATCATGGCATTCTAGCTTATCTTAGCTTTCATTTTTACATGTAGCTTAATCTCACATAGCTTAATAATGGTATTGTAACATTCTCATACATGTTTTAGCATAGCTCCACTTTGCATCTCTTTCTAGCTTAATCTTCATTTGCATTGCATTCTTGAGGAACTCCTTGGGACATTTGCATTCTTGCATCTTATCTTTGGAACCTCCCATTGCATGGTTTACTAGCAAGAAGAGTATCTCTAAGGCTCATCTGAGAGCTTTCTTATTCTTGAAATATACTCTCTTGCACTCCGTGGATAGGGAGCTCTAAGCCGGCATCCAAGCATTCCAAACTCATGGAATCATTTGGATAGAAGGGTTTAGAGTGTGACACAAATCGAGTGTACATTCTTTGACATAATGTGTTCCCAGATTGATCACGCATTAGTCAAAGAGGGGCAAATGTAATCACCTAAAAATGGTCATCTAGACTATTAGCCCCCTTTTCAACATTTTGGCTAAATTAATTTAATCATTTACCTAGACCAAATTGCTAATAATCAATTTATTTGATTATAACCTATAGTTTGACTATGCTATCCTAAGTTCATTATTTGATTAAAAGAACATGTCCCCTTTTAATTAAATAAAAGACCCCATTCTTCTAACCCACTTAAAGTGCACACATAAAGACCTTTTTCTATTTTACAATTAAAAGAAAAGGCTTGTGAGACTGTTTGTCTTATGTGACAAGTCAACTTATATTCTATCGCGCAATTTTTTTTCAAAAATCTTGAAAACGTGCGAAAAACTCACAAAAAGCTCGAAAAAGCAACAAAAAGATAGTCACTTGCCGGCGCCCCATATCGCTCTGGCCGGTTGTGCAACCGGCTGCGCTCAAAATGGTGTCGATGAAGAGGAATGTTCACCTGAGCCATGATGCTATGTGGACCACACAAAATCTCTCAAATCACAAAAAGACAAATTAATAGTGAAAATGACGCTTGGACCCCTTTTATAGCCTCCAACCTCATTTTAACCTAATTTTTTTACTCCTTGGAATTGCGCGAAAATTGCACCCCTAACTAATTTCGACATCGTGGATCTATTTTCGGGATCAAAATCAAAATTTGAGTTCATCTTGATGGTCAAAATTGTCTTTTAAAATTCTACCTTCTTCTGAGCAGTTAGCTGACCATTTGAGGTCTAATCTTTAAATCATCACTGGGGCATCTTCATTTCTTCATGTCTTCATCATTTCTATGCTTCATATCTACTTCTATTCACCTTTTCACATCTAAATCCTCTTTCTACTTGATTTGACCTAATTTTTATGCTATATCCTTCAAGGTCAACTCTAGTCAAACTGGGGCATTTTATCAATTTCTTATAGTCATTCTTGGGTTCTAATCATCTATCTATCATCTTGGACATTTCTTTATTCTATTTTTCTCATGTCTAGCCAGTTTTTGCATCCACTTACCTCATTTCAATTTCGATCCCGAGGGGGCAGAAATACTCTATTGCTGATTGTTACAGCTATCTATTTCTTAGGAGCATTTGTTTGACCTTATCACTTGCTCTCGATCTATTCGCTTTGCTAGGTGTTAAAATTCTTTTTGGATCTTAACATCATCTTCCTAATGTTCAGTACTACCACTATCAGGCTGTGCATTTAGGACTTGCTATCTATTTCTACATTTCATTCTTTGAAATCAGATATTTATATCTATCATCGCCTACTTGGCTTTGATTTTCTTTGACATAATGTGTTCCCAGATCGATCATGCATTAGTCAAAGAGGGGCAAATGTAATCACCTAAAAATGGTCATCTAGACTATTAGCCCCCTTCTCAGCATTTTGGCTAAATTAATTTAATCATTTACCTAGACCAAATATCTAATAATCAATTTATTTGATTATAACCTATAGTTTGACTATGCTATCCTAAGTTCATTATTTGATTAAAAGAACATGTCCCCTTTTAATTAAATAAACGACCCCATTCTTCTAACCCACTTAAAGTGCACACATAAAGACCTTTTTCTATTTTACAATTAAAAGAAAAGGCTTGTGAGACTTTTTGTCTTATGTGACAAGTCAACTTATATTCTATTGGTTGACTTGTGTGTGCACATGGATCACTCCTATTTTTGAATTCCACCGTTGATCATCCACCATCTTCATCTTGATCTCCACCATCCATACATCTTTAAAAGGGAGAGAGCTTTCCCCCTCAAAGGATCCATCCTCATTTTGAATATTGTTATGCTGCAGGTTTTCTAACAGGTTTCTTTGGAGCTTTGTGGAGAACTTCTATTTCTTGTCTACATTCTCTCATCCATGGCATCATGGCATTCTAGCTTAGCTTAGCTTTCATTTTTATATGTAGCTTAATCTCACATAGCTTAATAATGGTATTGTAACATTCTCATACATGTTTTAGCATAGCTCAACTTTGCATCTCTTTCTAGCTTAATCTTCATTTGCATTGCATTCTTGAGGAACTCCTTGGGACATTTGCATTCTTGCATCTTGTCTTTGGAACCTCCCATTGCATGGTTTACTAGCAAGAAGAGTATCTCTAAGGCTCATCTGAGAGCCTTCTTATTCTTGAAATATACTCTCTTGCACTCTGTGGATAGGGAGCTCTAAGCCAGCATCCAAGCATTCCAAACTCATGGAATCATTTGGATAGAAGGGTTTAGAGTGGGACACTTTCGAGTGTACACTAGGGATGCCAAGCATACCTCCTTTGGATGAAAATCAAAAAAGAAAAACCTTGCTCCAAACTTTTCCAAAATTTATGAGATCAAATGTTATGGAGCCTCCCATGTGTATACCATGTGAAACATCAATCACAACAACTCCTATTGACATACAAAGGAAGAGCTTTATTGACATTTCACCTATTCCCAAAAGGAACACATCTCATTACCAAATCAATATCACGTCCGATGGAGAAACATCTAACACACAAAGGTATTGAAACAACAACACAAACATGAAGTTCAACTCTCAAAGGCATAACCAACTTCCAAGACAAAAACAACCTATAGTGGTACAAGGAATTAACATTTCTAATGCACAACCAAGTCAAAATCCACATACAACATATCAACAAAAACATCAACCACAACAACAACCTCAAGTGGTGCAAGGAGCTAATGTCCCTAACACACAATCCAATGTAAATCCACTTGACTTATAGACAATATACTAGCAACAATTCCAACAACAACATGCTATGTTTGCCAACAACAAGAGCAACTAAAACAATAGTTGGAATACCAAAGACACCTTGAGAAAATTTTTTCCTATCAACAATATTTGTTACAATAACAACATACACCATAACAACCTTAGTAGATACCTCTACAAAAATAGTCACACACATGGTCTCACATGCAACAAATAGAGGTATCTCAACAACAACCATAACAGATGGCACAATAACTACCACAAAAAGTGATGCAACAACAACACATGGTACAACAACCATAGTTGATATTGCAACAAGTACCACATCAAATACCACAATATGTACCACACCAAGGACCCTTTTGTCTTTGAGGTACTAAGATGCCTCCACCACCTAGAGACACATCACCTAACTCTTTAGACATAAAATTTTCAGAATTGAGTAGACATAGTTCTCGCCATAGTAAACAATCTAATCATATACATAAAAGACTTGAAGAAAATACTATCATAAAAAACCCCAATGAAGAATTAATATAACAATTCAAAAAAATTTCAAATGAGTTGAGGCAGTGGGAGTCTAGAAGAAATAGGCTCTATGTATAGAATGAGACTTGTATCCTAATCAAATTGATAAAAGTCTATACATGCCTCCATTTCTAAAACACTTTGAGGCTCCAAGATTCAAAAAATACCAAGGAAAAGGAAACTTCATTAATCACATCAAGGAATTATGTGCCTCTTGTACCAAAATCAATGATGAGCCCAACTATATCATGAGACTATTCCCTCATTCTCTAGGTGGGCCCACACTTGAATGGTACTCCAAACTTCTGGGTACCATAAAATCTTGGTCTGAACAGGTAGACAAATTCATCTCCCACTTTGCCTTCAACATTATGAATGAGGTGACATTATCTAATTTGTACTCAACTAAACATAAGACAAGAGAGTCATTTATCAGATTCTTAATATGTTGGAGAAATTTAGTTAGTCAATGCTCACTCAACATTCCTAAAGAACATTCCTAAAGAACAAGTAGTTAATCTATGCATTGAAAACCTAGTTCTCAAATTAATGTACAAACTCAAGATCAAAAGTCCAAGCACCATTTCTAAGATGATGAAAAAGGGGGCTAGTATTGAAGTGCCCTCATCCATAAGGGAACCCTTAAAACAAACAAGGAAAAAACAAACACCAACTTGTCTCATAACAAGGTGAATTTTTTCTCCAAAAACAAGAATGTCACCAATGATGACATTGTAGGTGCACAAACAATTAGTGCAACACAACCTCAACTAACTCTAAAAGGTACAAACCTTATGAATTCACAAACTTCCAATCAAACACCACCTCAACAATAGAAAATTAAGACTTCCATGCTAGATAGACCTCAAAGAAATCCTCAAACAAAAGATAGATGATTTACACCCTTGGGGAAACCTCTTGAGATTGCAGTCCAACAATTACTCAATAATAAATTCCTACAATTATCCCTGATCAAAGAAGAACCATTAACTAAATCTTCTTTGTGGGATCACAAAAAATTCTCTGATTACCATCACACCAAGGGTCACAAGACCTCGTCATGTTTTTAGCTAAAATATGAAATACAAATCCTTATCAATGATGGTATAATTATTGTTGATCCTTCCTTACTAGTATCCAATGTTGATTATACCATCTTCAAAGATCCTTTGAGTAATCATGACAAATAAAAGGCCTCCAATTCAAACTCAAACTCAGAAGCCAATGTTAATTACAAATGCATTAGATATGACTACACTATAAATTTCTTTAATGAGTCCAACTCTCAAATATCCACATTCACCTTAAAGGCTAAAAGCCTGTGTTGTCACTACACGTCATACCAAAATCACCTACCTAGAGCTCCTTCTAGACCCATTGCCTCTACTAGACTTGCATCCCCTAGTAGACCTAATTCTCCTACTTCATTTGACTATAGCCTTGTTGAAAAATTTGATAAAACCCCTGCACAAATATCCATCTTGAACCTACTACACATGTCTCCCCAATATCATAAGATCTTGGATCAAGCTCTTAAAGAGTATGTAGTCCCAGATAACATTGATGTTGCCCAATTCTAGGCCATGGTTAGAAAACTATCCACATCACAACATATTACCTTTTCCCCTTGGGATATTCCTAAGGATAGACCCAACCACAACGACCCCCTTCACCTCAAAATCTTTATCCATAATGCCAATGCCAGACATGTCTTAATAGATGGTAGAGTAGGATTGAACGTTTTTACCCTTAAATTTGTCAAGGGTTTGGGTTACTCTGACAAGGATGTGGATCCCTCTCTCAGAATTAGAATAATGGCCTATGACGATGGTGAATGCTTCTCCAAAGGTGTCATCATCTTACCCATCAGAGTTGGTCTAGTTATTGAAAAATACATTATTCTAGGTCTTGGATAATGAAATGAATTGTATCATGATACTAGTATGACCTTGGATCCATGCTATAAAAGCAGAATCCTCTACTTACCACCAACGCTTAAAATTTTCATATAACAATGTAGAGGTTACCATCCACCCTGATCCAAACCCATTCCAATTCTCTGCCAATCTTAGAGGAACTACTGCATACCAAGTCCTAAAAAATAATGTAGCAAATCCACTGGAGTCTTCCAAGTATTTTGATCCTTCCACACTCATGCCCACATTCAAAGGAAAGATCAAGATTGAAGACCAAGGTTAAGGTGAGTATTCTATGTCACATGCCTTTAAGATTGGGAAACTCCCTCTCTCTCCCAAGTCATATAGTAAACTGCAACTTATGCATAAAAAGCCTAAGTTCGAATTTCAAAAGAAACCTTTTGTGACTTTCACTAGTGGAGGTGGACTGCATGATGAACATGTCTATGAAAACACAACTACATGGATTGAAAATGCTAAAGTAGAATAAGAGCATACTCCTATATCCCAAGACAAGCATGGACCTAGATTCATCATCATTCAAAAAAAGAGATATGATAGATGTAGTGGCTTGGGACCTCAAAAACAAGGCATTATTCAGCCTATTACTACATTAGGAATACATTATAGCCTAGGAATTGGATTCAAACCATTTTTTTTGGGTCTCCCTAATGCTAAGTCATCCTCGTCTAAAAATGTGAATTATTAGAATGATGAATAGACATCTAAGAACACCCAACCTCAGCCTATAGAACCTACATCCAACATCGATGACCCTAATACCCCCTTTGGTCTTGATCACATATTTGATCTTGATGAACTACTCATACAACATAAGTACATAACTAGCCATTATACTGACCCTTTAGTTTGTCCACAATCTTGTGATAAAATACATTGGGACACAAGCCCTCCTGCCTCTAAACATGGCACTTAGGACCCCTTTTATAGTGATACCCATATCCTTTCCTTTGACCAAATCTTATTCAACACTAA
Source organism: Cupressus sempervirens (assembly GCA_028749045.1). NCBI lineage: Eukaryota > Viridiplantae > Streptophyta > Pinopsida > Cupressales > Cupressaceae > Cupressus > Cupressus sempervirens. Next base: position 452,712,217 of record CM053783.1, read on the forward strand.
TGATGGCATTTCCCTAGTTTATCTCAAACTTATTGACTGTGACCAACAAGGACCACCAACATTTGACTAGTTTGAAAATGATGATGCCATCACATAATTCTTTGAGCTCTATGAAGACTTACCATAAGGAGATCACAATTCAAGATTTCCCATTGACCTAAACATCATGGGATACTTTGGGGAGTCAACTCCATCTTCCTATCACAAAATTGAAAAAATAGAAAAAAAGACAAAAGTAGGTCTCTTGGTGAAAACCCAAAGGCACCATTAGACCATGAAAAATTAAAAAATAAAGGATGTATCCAAGGCTGAAAACCTCTCTAAGGTGCCTAAGGATGGAAGATTGGACATACCCTCATTGAAGGAAATATTAGCATTACTATTGGAATGCCTTAGAATAACTGAGAAGGGGGGAGTGAATCAATTATCCAAGGTCCAAATGTATCAATAAAACTTTTCATAGCTTAGTGAACAGATAAAACATTTATCATCATGCATGCATCCATAAGATTATGCAATCACTTAAATGTTGTAGGTTATTGTTAAATCAACTCATAAAAATGTAAACATGAAACATAATAGATTTAACAACACACTTGACATAATGATTTACATGGAAACCCAATTTGGGGAAAACCATCAGTAACATGCTACTCTTTTTCACTCTTCCTAAGTGATGCCATGTAAAAGGGAAACTCTATTAAAGGTTACAATACACACTGTTAAATTTGACCTTATTAAAGGATTTCAATCACCCTATTAGGAGTGAGCCTTGATAGAAGACCTTAGACCATTCACTTGGAATGTCACCCAGTTAAAATATTTACAAATGACTGTTAGGTCAACCTTAATCCAAAGGATTTACCCTAGATTGATACAATTATTAGAGAGTAACAATAAGGCTTTATTTGATAATAACTTACAATTTCATTTGCAGATTATAGATCTCTATTCTAGTCCTCCATTCTGCTTGGCATTCACACACTTTAGCTCTAATAGCTTGTCCACCCTTTAAGCATTCATACCCTTAAGCCTTCTTTCTTAACATGCCAATGTAGACTCTTCTCTTATGTTACTTGATGAAGCAAAACTCTTGATTCCTTGTCTTCTCAAGTTCTCACACATGACAACCCTTTCTTCTGACCAGCCATTCCTATCAATAGGAAATTTAGATCTTTTTCCACTCATTCTCCATCATCCAATTTAGGGTTAAGATAGATTAGGTAGGATACAATGAGTCTACTCCATATTTCATATCTCTTCTAAAAACTTTTCCTTGAATCCTCTTTGAATTTTCCTAAAAAAAGTTTACCTTGAATTTTGTGCCACCAACTCATCAATCTTATCTTCCACCTAGTTCACACAATCCAAGAAAATAAACTTGTCAGCTCAAATCCATTGAATTCATAATCTTTTAAATAATGTAGCCACTCAATATTATCTTGCTTCTAATGCTCGACACATACTACATTGCTTGACATCCTTTATGGAATCACTTAGCATGAACTAAAGTTTATTGGTGCTCAACACCAACTAAACTTTACTCGGCATCCACTATTTTTCTTGGCATACACTAGAATAGACTTTTACTTGACTTCACTTGATTTTTTGATTGGCTTGTACTAACTTTTCTTGGCACCTACTATCCACTTGGTCAAGCTCGGAAAACAAACTTTGTTTAATTTGTTCTTCTATACTTTCTTAGTGTAACCAACCTTTGTAACCTTAAGTAGATTATCAATACATCCTATTATCATTGTCTTAAGTAATTCTTGTACCCCTTTTCATATCATAACTCAACCTTTCCTCTAGGTGTTATTCTTACATATTTTGATCAAATCCTTTTCATCAATCAAAATAGTGATGGTACTTAAATCATATAAGTAGTTATCTTACCAAAAAATAGCAGCTTTGACATCAGTGAAAAAATAATGATTGAAGCATATTGATCATACTTGTATCAATCTATTCTCAACAATCTCCTTCTTCAATAATCTTCTTTAGTCTATTCTCAACAATCTCCCTCTTTATCATTGAATATGTCACTCTTGACCCCAAGTTTTATAGAATCAAGACTCATCTTCTAATTTATGAGTTCTTGAAAACCCAGACTAGAGGTAAAACCATTGGGGATTCAGGTAGTGCCTCAAAGGACACTACCAGTTCTAATTCTGGGGATGTGCATGTAGTGAAATCAGAGAAAATTGATACCCCAAGAAAAGCTATCCTAGTTACCTGTGATCCCCGCATCCCTAGCAGGAAGAGCCCCAGATGTCTTCCCCCTATCCCCCCCTCTCCTCATCCTAAGGAGGTAAAAGAGGCTAGTGATGATGATGTGGAGTTTGATATGGAGTCAAAGGAGGAGGACTCAGAGATGGGGAAGGACAGTGAGATGGAAGAAGATAAGGGGAGAGAAAATGACAAGGAGGTGGTGACCCCTATGGACCCCCAGGTAAACCCCAAGAAAAGAAAAGTGGACTAGGCCCTACCCCAGAAATATCCTAGTGACCATGTTGATGTGCCCCCCAGCCCTACCCCACCCAATTTCCCTCAGGAGGTTCCCATTTTTCCCCCATAGTAGATGATTGAAATCATGGTTGAAAAGGGGGGGGGGGGAGGTAATCAGAAAGAACAAGAGGAGGGCCTGGAGGAACTTCAATGGGGACAAGGCCAGTTTGGGTATTGTTAGAGAACCTGCTAAAATCTAGGTGTTGGGTGACCTTGACAGTAGTACCCACTATGACAAGCTCATTGACCTGGCTCTTTTGGTTATCTCTGATAATGTGCATGAAACTAGCTTCAACTTCTTGAACAATGCAAAGAATAGTCTGATTGACAACTTTCATTCCATCAAGTGGCTTTTTTAGGAAATTGAGGCTCTAAAGGACAGGAACAACCAACCCAATAACTAGGGTACTGACAAGGACCAGGAAGCCAGAGGAAGCAATGACTAGATGGGTAGCCAGGAGAAAGACAGAGGTCAGGACTCCAGAGACCATCAAGATGACAGACTCACCTAGCTAGAGTAGAAGGTCCAAAGGCTGGATTCTATCCACCAGATAATCACCAAATAGATAGTGGACACCCTTCACACCTTGAATGAGAATATTGTCAATCTGGACGAATATCTAACTACAACTAGCCTTGATAGGGATGCAGAGCAGAACACAGAGCAAGGATTCAACCGGGATGAATTTTAGAAAGAGACTAGTGATCAGGTGAATTAGGGGAACTGGATGAACACTCCTACTAGGATTCAGGAGGGTGTGGCTAGTTAGAAGGACAATGATGCTATAGAAACCCTGCAGGCCATGGACAAGGATGACCACTAGCCTGTTCGTCTAGCTTTTCTTTTCTGTCTTTGGCCTTTGTTCTTTGGCTTCGGGCATTCTTTTGTCTCTGACCTTTAGTGGTAGTTTTTTGTTTGTTAGTCTATTTCATCTCACTCTTTTTGCTGTAAAACTTTGGGTTTCAGGATCCCTTTAAAACCTATTTTACCTAATAAAAACCAATCTCCCTCTTTGGTGTTGATGGCAAACCAAACTAATCAACCAAATTGACTAGGTTAAAATAGTAAGACTAATCAAAATACCAAAAAGAAAATAATTCCTTGTATTGAAATCTTTCCCTCTATCAACAACTTCTATCCTCTGAAAAAGGTTACAAAACTCTTCCTTATAACTCCCTCTAATTTCTTCTTATATTTCCCTCTTACTAGGTAGATGTATAGGATTTCTCCTTTCTTTGTTCTCCTAATCAGTAATTATCTTCCTCTTTTTTATATTTCCCTTGATCAATAACTATCTCCCTTTTTGACAACAATGCCAAAGACTTGTCATCTTATCATGCAGATATAAGCTTCTTCAATTTCTTCCTCTGTCACCTTTCTTGTGATTGATTTGAAGTTTTAGCTCATTGATTACTTTAGGCAACTCCTAAAGTAAGATCCACTACATCAATTTGTTACATATTAAAATTAACTTGTTTGATGTAGGGAACTCCTTTTGTTACTTAGGTAGGCTTTGATAGGGGTATCACCTCTAGTTTTCCTCTTAGATACTCATGAGCATCCTTAGGTAATGCTTTTGTGAGGATATCAACAATTTTCTCTTTTGTGTTAACCTATTCCATCTTCACCTCTTTATATTGAACTAATTCTCTCAAGTAATGAAACTTGATTGCAATATGCTTAGTCTTTGTGTGCATCATATGATTCTTTGATATGCTTATAGTACTTGTATTGTCACAATAAAGTTTCACTAGTTTTGTGATCTCTTCCTTCATACCTTTGAGCAACTCTTTGATCCATACAATGTTTGTACAATTTATAGTAGTGGCAACATATTTAGCTTCAACAATAGATTGTGAGGTTCAATTTTGTTTCTTGCTAGTCCATGTGACCAACCTCTTGCCAAAGAAAAATGATCCTCCACTGGTGCTCTTTTTGTCATCAATGTTTCTAGCCCAATCAACATCAAAATAGGCTCTTAACTAAAATTTCTCATTTTTCTTATAGTATAGACCATGCTCCTCTGTTCCTTTTAGATATCTTATTATTCTCTTTACAACCATCAAATAATTTTCCCTAGGATTAGCAAAGAATCTTGCAACTATCCCTACAGATAATGCAATGTCTAGTCTCCTATGTACTACATATTATAATTTTTAAATCATAGACCTATATAATATTTGACTCACCTTAGTTGAATCATCATTCTTTGATAACTTGTGTCCTATCACCATAGGTGTACTTACTAGTTTGGAATCTTCTAGTCCAAAAGTTTTCAATATTTCTTTGACATATTTTGACTAGGTGATGTATATACCATATTTCATCTTATATACTTACATAACCATAAAGAACATGATCTCTCCAAACATAGACATCTCAAATTTTTGCTTTATTTCATTTTAAAAAGCCTTATATAAAGCATCTTGACCTCCAAATATGATATCATAAACAAAATTTTAGATAACAAAATAACTTTTTCTTTTTCTGTCTTCATGTATAGATTGCTATTATCATCAATCCTTTCATATCCAATCTTCACAAGATACTGATGAAGTCTCTCACACCATTCTCTTGGTGCTTGTTTCAAACCATATAGAGCTTTGCGTAATCTACATACCATGTTCTTATTGTCAACATCAACAAAACCTTCTAGTTGTTCTATGTATACTTCTTCCTCTAATATGCCATTTAGAAATGTAGATTTAACATCCATTTGATAAATTTTGACACCTTTGTATGTAGAATAAGAAAGTAGAGTTCTTACTCCTTCTAATCTAGCAACAAGGGAAAATGTTTCTCCATAGTCAATTATTTATTAATGTGCATATCATGCAACCTAATCTTTCCTTGTTCTTTGTGAATTCACCATTTTCATCTAGCTTGTTTTGAATACCCAATTGGTGCCAATCACATTTTTGTCTTCTGGTGTAGGAACTAGAGTCCATGTTTTATTTTTCTCAATTTGTTCAATCTCTTCTTCCATGGCTTTTCTCTAGTCCACATCTTCTAATGCATCTCTTACTAATTTGGGTGCCTTCATTCTCAAGTAAAAATGTATCATTTCTCAATCTATTTCTTGTCATTGGTCTAACATCTTTATCTCCAATAATTTGTGCAATAGGATGATGTCTCTTGACATATTTGGACAATCTTGGTTTAGGTCTGATTTCTTCATTTTGTCTTTTAACTTTAGAGTCACTATGTAAAACTTTGTTAGGTAGCTCAACATCTCTACCATATACACTAATCTCAAAATCAGAATGTGATTCAACTTCATTTTTTAACTTGGCATTTGAGTGTAGCTTAGTTCCTAACTGCAACTCAACATTCATAGTATGTGACTCGATAGTTATTAAAACTTGCTATTGGTTTATAGCTTGATTTGTAACATCTTCTTCAGTAGGCATACCTTCATTAGAGTATACAAACAATTCATATTCTTCTAGTTCTTTCATAGGTTCAACCTCATAAACTATGGTATATTCATCAAAATTTACATTTGCACTTCCCACAACTTTGTTAGTGTTATTCTTTAAACACTTATAAGCTTTACTTCTTGTGGAATATCCTAGGAATATACCTTCTTAAATTTTTGCATCTAGTTTACTATTCCTAAAGTCTTTAAGAATGTAACATTTTCTTCCATATACCTTAAAGTATTTTACATTGGGTGAGTATCCATACCATAGTTCAAAAGGTGTTGAATGAGTACCTTTCTTGACTTGTGCATGGTTCAATGTATAGATAGTTTTGCTTATATCTTCTATCCAATATTTCAAAGCAATATTTTTCTCCATCATGAGTGTTTTAGCACAGTCCATTATGGATCTATTCCTCCTTTCAAAAATTACATTTTGTGGAGGGGTTCTAGGGGCAAATGTCTATCTTTTAATTCCTCTATCATTATAGAAAATCTAAAAATAATTTGATGTAAATTCTCCTCCTCTATCAAATCTCAAACACTTCAAAATTTTACCTATTTCCTTCTCAACTCTTGCTAAGTATCACTTAAACATTTGAAAAGCATCAACATAACTATCATCATTCTAGAATAATCATCAACAAACAACATAATGTACTTATCTCCTTTTTAGCTTTGTACTTCAATTGGTGCACACAAGTCAATATGAACAATCTCTAGTATTTCTTTAGAGATATGAGCTTTACTCTTAGAACTTGACTTTGTCATTTTTCCTAATTGACATTTGCACATTATATTATCAAGCTTCTTCAACTTAGGAAAATGTCCAACTTTTCTCATGTTATTGATACTAACAAAGTTATCAAAATTAACATGACATAACCTTTTGTGCCATAGCCACACGTCATCAAATTTTACAACTAGACAATTAGCATCCTCTACATCAAGATAGAATAGATTACTCCTAGTCTAATCACCCTTTCCAATAAGTTTTCCATTTGTGTCATATATCTTAGCAATCTTGTTTTCAAACTCAACCTTACATCCTAAATTATTCAGTTATGACACACTCAAGAGATTATAGTTAAGTCCTTCAACATAGTAAACATTGTCACATAAAATATTATTTGTGAGTTTGATAGAACATTTTCCTTTTATCAAACATGGTGCATCATTACCAAATCTTACACTATTTCCATCATAATAATTTAGGGCAATGAACTTACTTTTGTCTCTAGTCATGTGATGTGAACACCCACTATCAATGATCCATCTATCATTCTTGTTCACACAAGTTACAAGTGCAGTTACCTCATCTTCATCAAATTTTTCCTTCATTATAACATACACCACCTCATCATTGTGTTCATTAGATTCATCTATTTTTTCTCTTCAACAATATAGCAAGACCTTTTCACTATCTTTGAAATCCGTACTGTCTTCATCTCTTCCTCTTTTGTACTTGTCACAACCTTCATAGTTCTTCTTTTCTAGACATTTGACAACAATATGACCAAATTCATTACAATTGAAACAAATGATAGGTAATTTACTTTTGAACTTGCCTTTACCTTTGTGGAATCTTCTTGCCAGTAGTGCTTCAAGCTATTCTGCATCCTCCTCATCTGTATCACTATCACTAAACACATACTTTATCTTTTTCTTCTCTTTCTTCCCATTAGGTTCCTTTAATGATACCTTATCTTTGAAGGTAGATTCAATATTATCAATTTTGTAATTATCAAATTTAGATAGCTCAAACGTAGTGAGTCTACCTACCAAATCTTCAAGTGAGAGATTATTCCTTGGTATGTATCTTAGTTCTTGAATTGCAGAAACTCTAATAGCATATATGGGCACCAATGTTCTTAAAATTTACTTAGTATAGTATCATCATCTATTTTTCTAGTAGCTCCTCTTATTGCGTTAACAACTTCTTTTATCCTTGCAACATATTGAACAATATTTTCACCTTCTTTCATTCTCATATCATTAAACTTACCTCTAAGACTTTCAACTTTGGCTCTCAAAACATTAGTATCTCCTCCATAGATAGTGGTTAGGACATCTCACATTTTCTTTGCACCATCAAGACCTTTGATATCATCAAATTTTGCATCACTTAGGGTAGAGGCAATCTCATGCATCACCTCATGTTCTTCCTTCTTTTTCATATCCTTGGCTATTGGGGCTCCAATAGGATCAACATGCTTAGTAGTAATGGTAGATTGTGTATGATCTCTAAGTCCTCCAAGTGTAACTTCATCAAAATTTTCCATATAGGAAAGTTATCTCCGTTAAGAATGAGTACTTCTCTTTTTGACATCTTCATCTTTGTGCTTCTAGTACCTTCAAACTAGTCCTCTTAAGCAGATGACTATGATACCAATTATTGGAATACTTTAGAATAACTGGGGCGCGGGGGGGAGGGTGAATCAGTTATCCAAGGTCCATATGTTTAAATAAAACTTTTCACATCTTAGTAAACCCATTAAACATTTATCTTCATGCATGCATCCATAAGATTATGAAATCACTTAAATCTTGTAGGTTATTGTTAAATCAACTTGCAAAAATGTAAACAATAAACAAAATAGATTCAGCAACACACTTGACACAATGATTTATGTGGAAACTCAATTTAGGATAAATCACTAGTAACATGCTACTCTTTTTCACTCTTCTAAAGTGATGCCCCGTGAAAAGCCAACACTGTTAAAGGTTATAGTACAGACTATTAAATGCAACCCTATTAAAGGATATTAATCACCTTGCTAGGAGTGAGCCTTATTAGAGGACTTTAGATTGTTCACTTGGAATGTTACCTGGTTAAAGGATTTATAAATTAATGTTGCATCAACCTTAATCCAAAGAATTTACCATAGACTAATACAATTATTAGAGAGTAACAATAAGACTTGAACTAATAATAACTTACAACTCCATTTTTAGATTATAGATCTTTGTTCTAGTCCTCCATTCTATTTGGCCTTCACACATTTTAGCTTTGATATCTTGTTCACCCTTCAAGAATTCATACCCTTAAGCCTTCTTACTTAACATGCCAATGTAGACTCTTCTCTTAGGTCACTTGATGAAGCAAAATCCTTGACTCCTTGTCTTCCTTAGGTTCTTGTACATGAAAACCCTTGCTTCTAATTAGCCATTCCTATAAATAGGAAATTTAGATCTTTTTCCACTTATTCTTTATTGTTTAATTTAGGGTTAGGATAGATTAGGTAGGATACAATGAATCTACCCCATATTTCATATATCTTCTAAAAACATCTCCTTGAATCCTCTTTGAATTTTTCTAAAAATGGTTTACATTGAATTTTGTTCCACCAGCTCATCAATCTTATCTTCCACCTAGTTCATGCAATCCAAGAAAAAAAACTTGTCAGCTCAAATCCATCAAATTCATGATCTTTCAAATAATGCAACTACTCAACATTATCTTGCTTCTATTGCTTGGCACATACAATGTTTCTCAACATCCTCTGTGGAATCACTTGACATGAACTAAATTTTACTGGTGCTCGACATCAACTAAACTTTACTCAGCATCCACTATTTTTCTTGACATATACTAGAATAGACTTTTACTTGGCTTCAATTGATTTTTTGCTTGGCTTGCACTAACTTTGCTTGACACCTAATATCCACTCGGTCAAGCTTGGTAGACAAACTTTGTTTAACTTGTTCTTCTATACTTGCTTAGTGTAGCCAACCTTTGTAACCTTAAGTAGAATATGAATACATCACATTATCACTGTCTTAATTGATTCTTGTACTCCTTTTCACATCATGACTCAACCTTTCCTCTATGTGCTATTGTTACATCTTTTGATCAAATCCTCTTCATCAATCAAATAAGTGATAGTACTTAAATCATATACACAATTTTCTTACCAGCAAATAGCAAGTTTGACATTAGTGACAAAACAATGATTGAAGCATATTGATCATACTTGTATCAATCTATTCTCAACAATCTCCTTCTTCAATAATCTTCTTCAATCTATTCTCAACAATTATTTGTGGAAATGATAGAAGAGATAAATCTAGGAACACCTAAAAACCCTAAGATCATACATTTTGTAGTCTCATTATCACCAAATGAAAGAGATGAATTTGTCATATTCTTTCTAGAGAGGTAGATCAACTTCTCCTGGTCTTATGTAGACATGCCTAGACTAGATCCTAAGCTAGTCATTCATCACTTTCCATTAAAACTAAGAGTGAAACTAGTAAAGAAAAAGTTGAAAAAGATGCATCCTCAGGTTACTCCTTGTCAAAGCTGAATTGAAGAAATTATTGGATTTCAGCTTTATTAGACCCATTGACTATTGAAAGTGTATATCTAATCAAGTACCAGCAAACAAACACGCTATGGGCATCCAAATATGCATTGAATTCTGTGATCTTAACAATGAATGTCCTAAAGATGATTTCCCATTAGCAAATATAGACATCATTGTAGACATGACAATTGGATATGAGATGTTATCATTGATGGATGGCTTTTCCCACTATAATTAGATAAGAGTTGCTCCTAAGGATCAATAGAAAACAACTTTCACTATCCCTTAGGGAACATACTGCTGGAATGTCATGCCTTTTGGCCTTAAAAATGTTGGGGCAACATATCAAAGAGCAATGACTACCATCTTTTGTGATTTCATGCACATCCTCATGGAAGAATATGTAGATGACTTACTTTGTAAATCCCCAAGAAGATATAATCATTTGGGCATCCTCAATCAAATATTCAATAGAATGGAAAGCTATAATCTTTGTCTAAATCCAAAAAAGTGTGTATTTAGAGTTGTTTCTGGGAAGCTTCTAGGGTATATTGTTTCCCAACGAAGGATCAAAGTGGGTCTTGATAAAGTAAAAGTTATTCTTGATATGCCTCCTCCATGAGATCTCAGGGCATTAAGAAGTCTACAAGGGAGATTATAGTCCATCCATGGGTTTATTGCATAGCTCGCAAACAAGTGCCATTCCTTTCAACACCTATTACACAAGGGAGTGTCTTTTTAGTGGAAAAACCAATGTGATGAATCCTTTCAATAGCTCAAAGACTATCTTCTAAATCCACTCATTTTAATGGCTCCTATTCTAGGAAAACCATTCATTATATATATATCTACTAAAGAAACAACATTAGGAGCTCTCTTAGCTCAACATGATGAACAAGGGAGAGAGTGAGCCATTTACTACATCAATAGAAGACTTGTGGGGTATGAACTAAGTTAGTCACTCATTGAATGAGTTTGCCCTGCTATCATCTTTATAGCTCAAAAGCTAAGACATTACATGCTCTATCAGGAAACAATGCTTGTCTCTAAGATTGACCCACTAAAGTATCTCCTAAGCAAGGCCACTCTCAGAAGGTGCTTAGCCAAATGGGTTATGATCCTTAGTGAATTTGACATCAAATATATAGATATAAAGGCAATCAAAGAACAAGTGATAGTAGATTAGTTAGTAGAAGCACCTGTGACAGATGATCATCCCATGTTTATAGATCTTCTAGATGAAGCAATATTTAACATGGATATAGCTAATGAATGGAAGCTTTACTTTGATGAATCACATAGAAGAAATAGTTCAGGAGCTAGAATTATGTTTATCACCCCCCAAGGTGACATCATCCCCAAGTCATATAAGATAGCATTCAATTGTACAAACAACATAATAAAATACAAGGCAATGATCGCCGAACATAAGCTAACCATCTAATGGAACATACAAAATTTACATGTTTTTGGTGATTCGTATTTAGTCATCAAGTTAATGTTGACTATGAAACCAAAGATGATAATTTAGTGCCTTAAGAGTGGATGTCAAAATTTCTTAAATCTAAATTTGTCACTATCTCTTTTTGTCAGCTACAAAGAATACACAACAAGTAAGTTGATGCCATGGCTACCATCACTTCTATGATTGTTATGCCTCAAAATTTGGAGCATTGTGAGTTCCTTGTCGAGAAACTTTTAATTCTAGCATTTGAACTCTCTCAATTTGAGTTTGTGTACAAACTTGTTGGTCCTAATTCCCCCTAGTATCAAGATATTTATGATTACTTGCATGCCCAAATCCTACCCCCCAAATTTTCAAGAATGAGCGCCGAGCCTTTGTCCACCAAGCCACTAGATATGTCATTGTCAGTGACACCCTTTACAAGAGATCCTTTGACCAAACCCTTCTCAGATTCCTTGACTTGGAAGAAGTTGAAACTAGCCTACATGAGGTTCATGAAGGTATATGTGGAGGTCATTTCAATGGTCTATGTCTAGCCAAGAAACTTGTTAGAGCTGGATATTATTGGCCCACGATGGAACAAGATGCCCATGATTTTTCCAAAACATGTCATAAGTGCTAGATACATAGTAATTTGATCCATGCACTAGCACAAGAACTAAAATTAGTCATATCTCCATGGCCCTTCTCATTGTGGGTATTTCATCTTGTTGGATCTATTTCTCCTCCTTCCTATGATGGCCATAAGTTCATCATAAAAGTAACAAAATATTTTACCAAGTGGGTAGAAGCCATCCCTCTAACTTTCACCACTAGAAAGTAGATTTCAAGGTTTATTTTGAACTATATCATATGTCAGTATGGGATTCCCTTGGCTATTATTACTGATCATGGTATTTCATTTAAAAATAAGGATGTGGATAAGCTTTGCAAGAAATACAACATCTACCATGGATATTCTAATATTTATCATCCACAAGGAAATGACCAAGAAAAAGCATCTAATAAGACCATTGTAAGGATTCTCCAAAAGACTGTCAATAATTCTGGTTGAAACTGACACTTACAACTAAATCTAGCTCTTTAGGCCTAAAAAACAAGTGTGTGTGCTACCATTGGCACAACACCATATTCTCTTGTCTATGGAACTAAGGCAATACTTCCCATTGAAATTAAAATTTCATCATTGAGAGTCTCCCTACAAGATGTTGTTGATGATGAACACTAAAGAGTATCTAGACTCCATGAACTTGAGATGCTTGATGAGTAGAGATGAGCTACCTTGACACATGTACAAGCTTTCCAAAACTAAATCAAATGAAGCTATAACAAGAAATTCAGAGGTCATCTTTTTGAGATCGATGATCTAGTCCTGAAGATGAACTACAAGACTCAAAAGCATAGGGAAAAACTATGCAAGTTTGAGCCAAATTGGGAAGTACCCTATGTAGTTACTACAACATTTGGCTTTGGAGTATATCAGATTACAACCCCATAGGCTGAACCAATACCCATGTCCATCAACAACATGCATCTCCACAAGTACTATACTTGATTTTGTCTAAAAGTCCTAAAAAATTAGCAAAAAAAAAGATAAAAGTCATGAAAAATGGGTGTCTTGATGAAAACCTAGCAAAAAAGCATCTTGGTATGAAAATTTGAGTTAAGAGAAAAATTTCATTCAAAAATGAAAACCTTACAAATAGGTGCTTTGGGAAAGTACCATGGTGAAAACCTAGCAAACAACTGCCATGTGTAATCAGTTGTTGCTCCATTTATTGGGATTCCATCTGGTTTTTACCCCTTTATCATTCCCTGATCATATCCTTTGTATTGTAAGACATCCATAGTCCTTGATAATGACCCATGAACTAGCTAATGTCCATTGTTATCTTACACAAGTGTCACTAGTTTGTACGTACTCTGTCTTTGGCCTTTGAATATAGTTTGTGTCTTGTCTAGGGGCATATCACCTACATAGTGCATGAGTTTGAACTTGAATTGGGGGCATCTTTTTAAGCACATCTTATCCATTGGATGTATCACATATCAAATTGAAGCTAACACTTGGAATCCATTATGATCCTAAAAAATCCAGAAAAATTAAAAAAAGGATCCTAAAAAAATATTCAAATATGATCTTGAAAAAATCATTTAAAAAATCATAAAATGTCCTGAACAAAAACATAAACATCATAAAATGTCCTGAAAAAATCACTAAAAATCATAAAATGCCTTGAAAATTTTGATAAAAATCATATGATGTCCTAAAAAAATCACTAAACATCATAAAAATGTTCTAAAATAAACCCTAAAAATCATAAAATGTCCTAAAGAAACCAATCACACAAAAACATCAAATATCGTCAAAAAACCCTAAAAATCACAAAACCCATCAAAAATTTATAATACACCTTGTAAATAGTCACTGTGGATAATCACCCCTTTTTCTTAAACACTTGCATTTTTACAAACTGAATCTCAAAGCACTGCACTTCAATGAAAAATCACACTATTAGAGCAATGTGAACCAACAATCAATCCAACATGTCACTGTGAACCCATCAACTTGAACCAACAATCTGACCTATCACATTGTCAACCTGTCAAACACTATCTTCAAACCTAAAACACTAAAAGACAAGCAATAATGGACAAGAATAGTTGTTAGCTCATGTTGTTTAGTGAGTGATTTTTTTTTTTCTTTATTTTTCTTCCATCGTGTTCTTATGCCACTCGATGATATCAACTGATCTATGAAAATGGTTGGGATGGTTCATGGTCATCTTTTATTTTTGTTTGTTACACATGTACCTTTGAGTGTCTGGGGCATGTATATATGCCTTAGGAAAAGAAAATGTCATTTTCTATCTGCATCATTCTTTTTTATGAAAAAGGTTTGCATTGCATTCTAGCCCTTTATGCCATGATGCATTGCATTCTGTCTACCATATCAAAATAAAGCTCCTTTGACATATAGTGAACTTTCTAAAAGAAAAATTATTCACATCATACGTACTATTCCTCATCTCATCTCCTCTATCTTCTATGTCTCCTTCATCCAATGTCTTGGTCTCGTACTCTGATACACCAAAAGCATTGTTATCTTGCATTCCTACATATCTCAAAAATCTAGAACAATCCAAATCAATATATCTTTGCATAAACATGAAATTTACATTATTTCACATTTCATTTGTATTCATTCCATATCATTTTACATTTCATTAAGAATTCATCATGAGAAAAATATGTGGCAACACTAAAGATGTCATTTCCTAAGCATAACATGTGATAGATCAATGCATGATGTCATCATATAAAACTCCACATAGAAAAGCATAAATGCATCTATATAAAAAATATAAAGATATGGATAATACATCTTATATAGTCATCATAACATAGCTGCATCTCATAAATGTCTCAAAAAAGTATAAGATTATGTGATCATGGTTTACATAAATACTAACTGCCCATAGGTGTGAACCATGAAAAGCATAACAGAAAAACAAAACAAAAATAGAGAAGCCCCTCTATATATGAGTATGTTCGTGTCAACCTATGCTATCCCTAGCCTTGTAGCCTCTGTCTAGCCTCAAGGATGATCCCTCTATTGTGTGTGGTGGCTTCATCTATCCCACCACCCTTGCACTACTCTATGTCCTTTGTGTCCATTGTGAGTGAGATTTTGATGCATGAAAGCTTTGTACCCTCTACGTTGGTGGCACTACCATCTCATATTGATCCATCTAGTATTGTGTTTCCATACGTGCCCTGGTCATCATTGTAGCCATCTCTTGAAAGTTTAGATCTTTGATGTTACTAATGAACTCCTGTGACTCTTGCACTACCCTCTCTTCCCTGTGCACTACTACATCCCTCTCTTCCATAGCTTGATCCCTCTCTGCTATAACCTGATCCCTCTCCACTATCATTGCATATCTCCTTGATATCACAACATCCCTATCCACTACAACCTAGTCCAACTAACTCCAAAGACCTCTGATCACCTCCATAAGCTCTAATTGGCTAGGTCCTACCTATATCGATACTAGTGTCCCCCTGATGTAATCCACTGGATCCCCTTGATGTCCATCACCACCACATCCACACCTATGTCATCCTCATCACCTCCCTCATCATCATCATCCCCACCATCCTCATAATCATCTTAATGCTCATCCTCCTTATAATCATCCCCATCTTCACCCTCCTCATAATCATCCCAATCCTCTCCCTCATCACCATCTCCATCACCACCTCCATCCCCACTATCCCCACCCTCCACATCATCATCTCCCTTATCCTCATCTCCCTCATCCTCTAACTCATCATCCTCATCATCATCCCCTGCCTAAAGATCCTCATCATTATCCCCCACCCTGACATCCTCTCCATCCTCCCCATCATTGTCCTCATCTCCTCCCTCCTCACCATCTCCCCAATCCTCCTCCTCGCCATTCTTCTCACCTTGCTTTTCCTATGATCTCAATCATGGTACCAACACTACTAGATCTGTCAATGGCCTTAGATGATGCTACACAAACCATCTATCATATGCCACTATCATGTGTGTGTCCACCACATCCACTACTCCTCCCCATACCCTTGGTTGTAACTTCCCCAACTATGTGTAAGCCACCTATGTCCTGATCAGTGCTCCCTAGTCCCAAACCTCTGCTCTGGACCATGTAAACAATGATAGACCTATCATCACCTCTTATATCTCTCCAAACTATCTGTGTACCCTCTAGTAAGTACATCTCTATCACCAGGTGACCAATTACTATGGGCCTTATTAGATAACACTCCTGCCTGTAGTATGGTAGGTGGATCTCATCATCATCCCACCTAGGGAAATCTCTATAGGGTCTCTAGATAAACTATGTCATAGTATCCAACTAATGTTTGAAGAACTGAGTGTACCCCAGTGGTCCTCATGTGAATATGCCTCTATAACTATATGAATAAAACATGTCCTCCAATATCTCCCTCTCTATGAGTGGTCTAAATACTGCAATGTGCTCATTCACCTAGATCTATACTAGTGTACCCCTAGTACTTAATGTTAGCCTACTTCTATATGCTACCAATGTAGATAGTAGTACAACATCTCCAACATGCATAGTCCCTTGGCAAACATGGTCCCGTTCATGACCATCCTCTCTAACACCTACCCTCATCCCATAAGGAACCCATGTCCATGCCTATTAGGTATTAGTAGTCTGCCCACTACCCAAAATATCACAACTATCAATTGCTCATGGTGTGCCACCAATTGATCCCATTTGATCTCATAATCATGAATATCTAGCTCTACATATCCACATTTGAACAACTGGTGTAAGGCTACTCCCCCAGTAGTTGGGTCATACACAACTAACTCTCCATGAATCAAAATCCTAAGGAAGCACCATACATCCTCCAAGGTCATAGTAGCCTCCCACATTGGTAGATATAACAAACTAGTCTCTCAATGCCATCTCTCCATCAACACTATCAGTTAGGCTTTGAACCCTCTCACCTTCACCATAAATGGGATATGATATAGAGCAAGTCCTACCAAGATCTCTCGCTCATTAGTAGTCATGTGATGACATAGCATTAGGCTCTGAGGCCTATGCCCTCTCATCCATAATAGGGGAAGATTGGTGTAGGGCACCAAGGAAGTTTGATAGGTCCATAGGGTAGTCAACCCAATGAGGTTTATGTAATAAGACCAATTGTATAATCAAGTGGATACTTGGTGTCATTATAAACTAAGATACCACATTGAACCAAAAGGTCACATTATGAAAAATGAGTTTTTTTAGTGTGCAATAGGGTGTTTAAAAGTCAGATGGATTTATATGTGGTTTGAATCATTAGGCAAGAATTTAGGTGTCTAGGAGGTCACAAATGCAAAAAAATGTCAAAGTTGTCATGCAAAATGTAAGTTAATCACAACATTTTGGGCAAAATAATCAAAAAGTGGTTGAACATTGGCCCAACCATTTGAATTATGGTTATAACTATTGGAGGCAAGGAATAAAGGTTATATAATGATGTTCATGAAGAAAACATCATAGTTGTATAGATTGGTGAATACTTACAAGAATAAAACTTTGATTTTCTGCCATTTTCACTATTTTTATGTGTTGTATAAAACTACATGGATTGGGAAAGGTGATCAACTAACATGTTTGGATAGCTTGATGAACTAGGCTTCATTTACTTTTGGTTTGAAGGTTTTATCTTTCCATTTGCTCAAGTTATTGCAATTTTTGTTTAAGTTGCTTGTTTGGGCCTAAATTCAAGAGTTTTGGCAAACATGTGCCTCTAACCTACAATCCCACAATTAGAATTTGATGTCACTTGGAGGGAAAAAATTTATGGAAGTTTAATTTGATATGGAAGAGTTTTAGACCTAGAGGAGTTGGTTCACTATTTTTACCAGCAAGCCCTAGGCTGAACATCCTCATGTGTTTAACCTAAAAGTGAAGGAGAAGTGGCATAAAGACTTCCAAACTGAATGTATGAACCCAAGTAAAAGGTGAAATGGTGTTTTAGGAAGGAGAGAAAGAGATCCATGGGGTTGATTTGATTCTATGTACCCATTTCCAAGCACTTGCTTTGGAAACCCAACCTAATTAGGCCTATTAGGTCTGCAGACTAAGGTGGAGTTTGGACATACTAGAGTAGAATCAACACTTGATCCTTTGGAATCTTAAAGTACTAGGAAAAGGGTATTTGAAAAGGTAATTTTTTTGAGAGTTTCGTTAGAAAGTTTGGAAGTTTTCCCAAGAAAATTGAAAATTGACCTACTAGGATTTCTAGGCCCAATTTTGGGAAATTGGTCCTTTGGGGGTGTTAGAGCCCTAAAAGTGCATGAATCTTAGTGGTATAATTTTAGTGATGCTGATCCTAGTCTAAGTTTGGAGTTGTGAACCCTGGTTGCATATTTTGCCTTATTTGGCCTAGTTGAGGGCTAGTGTCCCTAAAGCCTAGATTTAACCCAAGTTTGCTAAGAGCCCTAGAGAGGGGAAAAGACCTTAGAAAAGTGGAGTCCACTTGGAGGGATAGAGGTCAGTATTAGGTGAAGGCCGGTAAACCTGATTGACATCTTGTAGTGGGTTGGGTGCTACTAGGCACTTAGGAAGCATTTGGTAAAAGTAGGTTGTAAGCTCTGCATCAAGTGGTATCAAAGCCACTAAGAACCTATTAATATAGCAAGATGTCTAAAAATGAATAAGGAGAGAGGGAGATACCTCTTAGAATCATAAATGTGGAGTTGGCCAAATTGGTCAAGGAGCAAATGGCAGAAACTAGAGCAGTAAGGGAGGAGAATAGAAGTATGAAGAGAACAAGACAAGTCAAAGGGAAAGATGGCTAGAGGAGTCATAGAAGACTCTAAAGGAGAAGAAGAAGAGACTAAAGAAAGAGAACCAAGGCAAGAGAGAGATAATTCTTGTAGATCAGAGAGCTATGTTGGAGGCTAGGGTAGGAAGAAAGGATCAAAGATCTGACCTACCAATGTTCAGTGGCAAACTAAATCTAGAGGAATGCATATAGTGGATTGAAGCACTTGACAATCACTTTGAATGTGATAATGTGCCTAAGAATCAAAGGGTAAAAATTGCTAATTCCAAGATGAAAGGATTTTCTCTTAGTTGGTGGAATTTTTGTCAAAATGAGGGGATAGAGGAAGAGAAGAAGCCCATAACCACTCAGAAGAGGATGAAATCAGATATCAAGAGGCAATTTATACTAGAGGGTTATGAGGTCTTAATGCAACAAAAGTTGCAAAGTTTGAGGAAAAAATACTTGGATGTGGGGGCATATACACAGGAGCTTCATTAACTCACTCTAAGGGCTCAAGTTCCTAAGAATGAGAAGCAAAAGTTGGCAAGATACTTGAATGGGCTCAAGTATTCAATCAAGGATGAACTGATTTTGTTCAATCCTAGGACTATCCATCAATTCTATCAAATGGCCCTCAAGATCAAGGAGAAACACAAGAGGAAAACTGATTCCCATGGTAGAGGGGAAGGAGGAAATAATAGATGTAGAGGGAGATTTTGGAGCAGAGGTTCATCAAATAGATCTCAAGGTGAACCTAGTAGTCAAGAAAAATCACATGGAGATGCAAATCCAAGAGGAGGCTTTAGAGGAAGAAGGCCTAATGGAAGAGGCAGATTTGGAGGGAAGACTCTAGGACTCTTCATAGGTAGATGTTTTACTTACAATCAGATAAGGCATAGGTCTTCAAGATGTCCTAAGAAAATCGGCAGAAATAGCCAAGAAGGGGACAAGAGAGTTCATTTTTTCTCAAAAGAAGGATTCACAAAGTGACCAAGGGGCAAGAGGAAATGTTAATTCAGAGAGAGGAGAGTCTCTAATGTTTAATAGAACCCTGCTGAAGACTGTCACAAAGCAAGAACCTCCCCAAAGAAAGACATTATTCAGAACTCTCTGCAATGTAAAAGGTAAGGTTTGTAAAGTTATTGTAGATTCTAGTTCAACTAATAATATAGCATTAGTAGAAATGGTAGATGATCTTGGATTGAAGAAGTTGCCTCATCCTAACCCTTACAAAGTTTTATTGCTAAATAAGGAGCAATAGTTCATAGTAAATGAACAAGTTCATGTTGAATTTCAAATAGGAGAATACAACGACAAGATTGTTTGCAATGTTGCAGAGATGGATGCTTGTCTAATTCTAAGCATGATGGAAGGAGAAATGTTTACATCATCTCCAAAAATGAGAAGGAATATTCCATGAGACCATTGCTAGAAGGTGGGAAGGAGATCCAACATGTATCTAGTGCGATGATGGTTGGAGAGAAGGAGTTTTTGAAGACCCTCAAGGTGAAGAATACCCCTTGCTTTTCCATAGTAGTGAAGCCAAAACTTGGATAAAAAGGAAAGGAAAGTAGGTCATATGAAAGGATTGTGGAACCCAAGGAAGTAAGGTAGTTATTGGACAAGTACAAAGAACTAGTTTTAGACTATACCAGAGATACCTTGCCACCTTTAAGAGAGGTAAGTCACTGTATTTATTTTATACCTATTTCTACATTTCCTAAAAAACCTACATATAGCTTAACACAAAAGAAAAATAAGGACTTATCAAGACAAGTAGAAGAATTTCTTGAAAAGGGGTTCATAAGAAGAAGTATTAGCCCTTGTGCACTCCTTGCATTGTTGGCCCCTAAGAAGGAGGGTACATGGAGGTTATGTACTAACTCTAGAGCCATAAACAAGATAACCATTAGGTATAGGTTTCCAATTCCTAGGATGGAGAACTTAATGGATCACTTAGGAGGAGAAAAATACTATTCCAAGATTGATTTGAAAAGTGGATACCATCAAATCAGAATAAGGGAAGAGAGATGAATGGAAAAATACCTTTAAAACCAATGAAGGACTCTATGAGTGGATGGTGATGCCTTTTGGCCTTTCAAATGCCCCAAGTACATTCATGAGGCTCATGAATGAGGTCTTAGAGCCTTTCATTAATCATTTTGTTGTTGTTTATCTTGATGATATACTAATTTTTAGTCATTCTAGGGAGGAGCACCTCATGCATTTGGAAATGGTTTTGAAGAAACTCAAGGAGAAGGTGTTAAGGATCAACTAAGACAAATGTGAAATCATGAAGGAAGAGTTGTTTTTCTTAGGCTTTTTCATCTCCAAAGAAAACCTCAAGATGGATCCAACTAACTAGCCTACCCCAAGGAAAGCAAGTGAGGTAAAATGTCTTCATGGCTTAGCAATTTTTTATACAAAATTCATTAAAGGTATCAGTAATGTGTGTGCTCCTATGATTGATACAATCAAGGGAGGAAGAAAATGTAAATTTTCATAGACTAAAGATGCAAACCAGCCCTTTGAATATTTGAAGAAGAAGGTTGCAGAGGCACCTATCCTTATTTTTCCTAATTTTAACAAGATGTTCAACATTGAGTGTGATGCAAGAAATAGGGCCATAGGAGGATTCCTAAGCCAAGAAGGTAAACTCGTAGCCTTCTTTAGTGAAAATTTTAATGAGACAAAACAAAAATATTCAACATATGATTTAGAGATGTATTCATTAGTTCAATCCTTAAGAAAATGGAGGCATTATTTGTTGCCTAAACAATTTATCCTTTATACTGATAACCATGCTTTGAGCTTTCTAAATAGGTAGGATAAAATGAACCATAGGCATGCCAAATAGGTGTAGTACATCCAAGCATACAATTTCATCATCAAGCATAAGAAAGGAGTTACTAAAAGGGTAGCAGATGCCCTTAGTAGAAGGAGTTTGACCATTCAAGAGAATAGATTGGGGAGCATGAGGATTAATGCAATCAAGGATATGTATGGAGGAGATGAAGATTTTGCTAAGGCATATCATGTGTTCAAGGAAATGACTAATAGATATCACACTGATTTTGCAGATTTTACGTTACAAGAAGGATTTCTCTTCAAAGGCACCTAGTTATGTATTCCAAAGTGCTCTATAAGAGAAAACATAATAAAGGAAAAGAACTATGGGGGACTAGGAGGACATTTTAGTTTAGATAAGACCTTAGAACTGGTCAAAAGATTCTATTACTGGCCTAAAATGCAAAGAAAGGTCAAAATGTTTGTTGAAAGGTGTATGGTATGAAAAAAGGCCAAGGGAAAAGCATCAAATGTAGGTCTATATACACCATTTCCTATCCCAAGAAAACAATGGGATTCTATTAGCATGGATTTTGTACTTGGTCTACCCAAAACTAGACAAGGTTATGATTGCATATTTGTTGTAGTGGACAGGTTTTCCAAGATGGCCCATTTTCTTCCTTATAAAACAAGTAATTATGATTCACATATTTTAGGGATATTCTTCAAAGGAACTATAAGATTACATGGGCTACCCTTGTCTATAATATTAGATAGAGATCCTAAACTTTTAGGACATTTTTGGAGGACCTTGTGGAGAAAATTGGGAACAAATTTGGCCTATTCTTTTGCATACCACACATAGTTAGATGTCCAAACACTAGTGATAAATAGGTCTTTAGGGAACCTATTAAGATGTCTTATAAAAGACATAGGATGCAGTCCTAGCATAGGTAGAGTTTTCTTATAATGACTTAGTGAATAGAAGTATTGGTTTCAACCCCTTCCAAATTGTTTATGGAACTCATCCTAGAGGAGTATTGGAGTTGAGGGGTGTCAATCAAATGGCAAGGAGGAGTGCATAAGAAAAGGACTTTGTAGAATTCATGAAGGAGTTGCACCAAGAGGTCAAGGATAGATTGGAAAAGACCTCCGAAAATATAAGGAGAGAGCAAATAAAATAAGGAGATACCTTCAATTTAAAGTAGGAGATATGGTGATGGTTCACCTAAAGGCTAAAAGATTACCCAAGGGAAGATACACCAAACTAATGATGAGGAAGATGGGACCCTTCAAAATTTTGCAAAAATATGGTACAAATGCATATAAACTAGAACTTCCTACTAACATTGGTTTATCTAACATTTCTAATGTTTGTGATTTGTATCTCTATAAGATAACCATTCATTGTGATACATGTCATATAGATGGAGTGGAGGTACCTACAGAACTACCCAAGAAACCACCACAAGAGGTTGAATAACTCTTAGACAAAAAAGTGCTAAAAGAAACCAAGAGGAGAGACTTGTTACAAGTACCTTGTCAAGTGGAAGAACAAGCCAGTGGAGGATGCAACTTGGTTGACTAAAACCTATCTGATCAAGATGGGCCTTAAAGTGGGAGATTTTCCAACTCAAGAGACTTGAGTTTTTTAGGCTTGAGGAGTATGTTGCAAGGTACCAAGGAAGTTTGATAGGTCTATAGGGTAATCAACCCAATGAGGTTTATGTAATAAGACCAATTTTATGGTCAAGTGGATCCTTGGTGTCATTATAAACTAGGTTACCACATTGAACCAAAAGGTCACATTATGAAAAATGAGTTGTTTTAGTGTGCAATAGGGTGTTTTTAAGTTCTTAGATGAATTTATATGTGGTTTGAATCATTAGGCAAGAATTTAGGTGTGTAGGAGGTCAAAACCACAGGAAGAGCTGAAAACATAGGCCAACTTAGGTTTGAATCCTTTGGGGGTGTTAGAGCCCTAAAAGTGCATTAATCTTAGTGGTATAAGCCTAGTGATGTTAATCCTAGTGTAAGTTTGGAGTTGTGAACCCTAGTTGCATATTTTTCCTCATTTGGCCTAGTTGAGGGCTAGTGTCCCTAAAGCCTAGATTTGACCCAAGTTTGCTAAGAGCCCTTAGAGGTGGAAAGACCTTAGAAAAGTGAAGTCAACTTTGAGAGATAGAGGTAAGCATTGGGTAAAGGTTGGTAAACCTAATTGGCATCTTGTAGTGGGTTGGGTGCTACTAGGCACTTAGGAAGCATTTGGAGAAAGTAGGTTGTAAACTCTACATCACAGATCCTCTTGCATAACCATGTCACCTATGTCAATGTTCTATGGCTTTATATCTAGTTTAACCTATATTTGACCCAAGTTTGACTATAGTTTGACTAAGTTGACTTATGTTTTAAACTTTTTCTAGGGTTTTAAACATGTCTACCAAGTTTTATGTCATTTCAAACTCATTTGCATCATTTTGACCCTCCACCTATCCATTTGTCAACTTTTCCTTACGTTTGAGCTAGGTTTGACTAGGTTTAACTTTCTTTAACAATATTTTCAGCTATTCCTATGGTTTTGAATAGAGTTTGTATGCACCCTTTTAGGCCCTTTGCACCACTCTTTGTCAAAATTCAACTAGGGTTTGACCTACATCTACCCTAAATTTGACCAAGTTTTACCACTTTGACCATATTTTACTGAGTCTTAACCCTTTTCTGACATCATCCTAGGTTCTTGCTAGTGTACCCCAAATTTTAGGTTGAGCTTGACTCACTCAACTTTGTTCAAAGCCCTAGAGCATTGTAGGGTGTAGTTGGAACCCCCAACTATGCCCATGGCACACTTGGTCATACCAAGTGTGCTCAATGTACACTTGGACATGCCAAGTGCACACACTACATAGTTGGCTGCATTCTATGTGCAATTGGGGCATTTTGATGCCCTAAACTAGCCCCAAAGCCCTGTTTGACCCCTGTTTGACCCCTGACTAACTCCTAAATGCATCAAAAGTTAAGCAAAGCATAACATACACAAAGATAGCTTAGATGTACTCATTGCAGGTCCTACATCTACCCTTCATTGGTAGGTATGCACTTGTTCACCATGGTGTTGTTGGAAATATAGAAGTAACTAAGAGGGGGGGATGAATTAGTTACCACTAAAATAAATCCCATATCCCTTAGATGTCAACGATAAAAATTGATTGTTGTTGTTATTCGATAAATACATAAAAATGTTGTAATTCGGTAAATGCAAAGTGTGATTTACTTTTATCTTACCTTAAAATATTAACAGTAATTAATTTGTAAGCATAAAAAATAACATGAACACATGACACACTAGGATTTAACGTGGAAACCCAATATAGGAAAAACCACCAATGTAACTAGTTATTGTTTTCACTCTTCTGAAGTGAGTCCTGTTAGGAGACAACCTAGTTTAGGGTTACAAAACACACTGCTACGTGTGACTTTGTTAGAGGATTTAATCACCTTGTTAGGAGTGGCCTTGCAAGAGGTCTTAAAACAATTCAATGTAACTGTCACCTTGTTAGAGGATTTACAACTGGCTATTAAACCAACTCTGTTAAGAGATTTTAGATCACTGCTACAATGGTGAAAGAGTAACAATGAAAAGATCTGATTGTGATGCAATTGAATTTCTGATTATAGATCTCTATTCTACTTCATCCTTGATCCTTCTTGATAGAATAACACTTTTCTGCTCCACAAGGATACTTGCTTATCCTTTAAGTTCACTCTCACTCTTTCTTTCTCAATTCAATCAACACACTTGCACATACAATAAAAATCTCAATTTGACCTTTCATTTATACCATCCAGATTGTCAAGTTGGCTCAATTACAAATTACAATAACCAGTTATCATCACCATTGCCAGCTAGAAACAATACTTAAAATAAATAAGCTTCTTATGCCAAAATAATAAAATCTTTCATTGGCCAACCTTGCTTGGTAAACACTAGTTCTGAGATGATTTCCTATGTTAACCAACAGAAGCTTGGTTAACACTACAAACTTGCAAAAAAAAATTGGCGATTGAGTGAACTTGGTCAACATTGACTCTATCTGACTTTCTTTCACTAACCATGAGAACTCGGTTAACACTATTTTTTTCCTGAATTCCTTTGATGCTTGAGTGAGCTCGGTAGACACTAACTTTGCAAAGTAGTCTTTCGAAATGCTCGGTAGACAAGGAAAACTATCTTGTTAACCAAGTGAGCTTGGTAAGCACTGACTAACAATTGATATGAAATTTGCATAACACACAATTAGACAATTGTATCCAACAATCTCTCTCTTTGGCATTGCTGGCAACACAACATGTCATAGCACAATGAAATATGAGAACAAGGCATTCTCTGATAGAAAGTTTCTCCCTCTTGGATTTTTACCAAAAAATTCTCTTCTTTCATATAGTAATCTCCCTCTGTGAAGGAATTACATAACTTCTATGCTAGTATACTTCTCTCTCAAAAGATATAAACAAATTTTAGAAAGATATGATAGTAATCTTCTCCCTCTTTGACAATACATGCCAAAGACAACACATACCAAATTAGTATCAATGTACCTTAAGTACTAATTCATATGCAATATTCCCTTTGACTATCCTACATCAACTGATTGATCTTCAACTTGGTTCCTATTGATGCATCACTAAAATTTTATTTAGTGAGCTTTAGATAGGGGAATGACCCCTAACTTACCTCTTAGATATAGGAATGCATCCTTAGGTAATGGCTTGGTGAATATGTCTACAATCTATTCTTTTGTGTGAACATATTCCAATCTAGTTTCTTTATCCTACACCAATTCTCTAAAAAAATGATATTTTATAGCAATGTGCTTAGTTTTGGAATGCATCACTGGGTTCTTTAATATGTTAATTGTGTTGGTGTCATCACAATACATGAAAACTAGTTCTTTGATCTCAACTTTCATGCCTTCCAACAACTATTTAAACCAAACAATATTAGAGCAATTCACTGCTGCAGCAACATATTCTACTTCTACTATAGATTGGGATGTGCAGTTTTGCTTCTTGCATGTCCAAGATACCAATATTTTACCAAGAAACAATGCTCCACCACATGTACTCTTTCTGTCATCAAGATTTCCCACCCAATTAGCATCAATGAATACCTTTAGGTCTAAGTTTCCTACAAATTGTACCATAAACCATAGTCTTTAGTACCTTTCAGATATCTCAAAACTCTTTTGATTGCCATCATATGATTTTCTCTAGGTTTAGCTGAGAATCTTGCTACTATCCCAACTGCTAAAGCAATATCAGGCCTTGTATGAATTACATACTATAATTTTCCAATAATTAATCTGTATAAGGTCTGGTCTACCTCTTTTGAATCATCATCTTTAGTAAGCTTCAGTCCAGTACACATGGGGGTTCCAACTAGTTTAGAATCTTCCATTCCAAATTTCTTGAGTATCTCTTCGATATGCTTAGATTGAGTAATGTAGATATCTTCTTTTTTGTATCTATCATCCAACAAAGAATTTTATCTCACCAAACATGGGCATTTCAAACTCTTTATTCATTTGTTCTAAAAATTATTTGCATGGATCATCATTCCCTATAAATAAAGTGCCATCCACAAATATCTCTACCAATACAATCTTGTCATTTGGTCCTTCCTTGATGTACAAACTATTGTTATCATTAGTTCTCTAAAATCCAATCTATATAAGGTAGTTGTGCAACCTTTCATACCATGCTCTAGGAGCTTGTTTCAAATCATATAGTGCTTTGTGTAATTTGTAGACCATATCCCTTTTGTCTAGATCAACAAAACCTTCTTGTTGCTCAATGTAGACTTCTTCATCAAGAATACCATTGAGAAATGCATATTTAACATCCATCTGATATACTTTGAATCCTTTGTGAGTAGCATATGCAAGTAGAGTCCTAAAACCTTCTAATCTTGCAACAGGAGAAAAAGTATCACCATAATCAATTCCTTCTTCTTGAGAATATCCTTTACACACCAGTCTTGATTTGTTTCCTAATACTTGTCCATCTTCATTTAGCTTATTTTTGAATACCCATTTTGTTCCAATCACATTTTTATCTTTAGGCCTAGGAACAAGGGTCCAAGTTTTTTTTTTTCTCTATTTGTTCTATTTCTTCATTCATAGCGTCAATCAAAATTTTATTTTCCAATGCATCTTTAACATTTCTAGGTTCAAAATCAGCAAGTAAACATGTACCTTTTAGCTTACTTCTTGTCATAGTACCTTCTAATTTATTTTCAATAATCTTCTTAGGTGCATGATGTCTTCTAACATACATGGCCAATACAGGTTCTTTTCCTTTTGGATGAATTGTACTATCTTCATTTTGAATTTCAACTTTTGGCTCTAGTTGGTTAGACTTGGTAGGCATTGGTTCAGTAGCTTCAAAATGTGACTCAAGTCCTTGTGACTCAGTTTGGACTTCTTACAACTTGGTAACTGAGGAAGACTCAAGAGTAGAAGTCTCCTTATTGATAGATGTGTCTAGCAATGTATTAGATTCAAAGTAAAAAAATCTCATGTAATCTTTTAGTTCCTTTTTGCTTTCTTCTTCAGTCCTTTCTATAAACTCATCAATTCTCACATGTGCACTTTCTATGATTTTATGAGCAGACAAATTCAAACATTTATATGCCTTACTTCTACAAGAATATCTTATGAATATAACTTTAGCACCTTTCACATCAAACTTACCCATTCTAGAATCTTTCAAGAGATAACATTTACTTTCAAATAGTTTTACGTAACTTACATTAGGTTTGTAGCTATACCATAATTCATAGGGATTTTTATATGATTCCTTCTTCAACTATACTCTATTCAAAGTATGAACTATAGTGTTGATGGCTTCCTTCCAATATTTGATAACAACATTCTTTTCAATCATTAGAGTCCTTGCACAATTCATGATAGATCTATTTCTTCTTTCAGCTATTCCATTCTACTCAGGAGTACCACGAGCTGATACCTATCTTTTAATTCCTCTTTCAATGTAAAAGTTATTGTATTCATTGGAGATGAATTCACCATCTCTATTTGATCTTAAGCATTTCAATCTTTTCCCTATTTCCTTCTCTATTCTTGCTAGATACCATTTGAATTTGTCAAATGCTTCTGACTTTTCTCTAAGATACATAATAGTCATCATTATGGAATAGTCATCAACAAAAACAATAAAGAATTTTTCTCCACTATAGTTTTCTATTCCAATGGGTCCACATAGGTACGTGTGCACAATTTCCAAGACATCTTTACATTAATAGTTTTTGCTTTTAAAACTAGTCTTTCCCATTTTGCCAATCTGATAAATTTTGCATAAACAAACATTTGGGAATACCTCTTACTTTTCTAAATTTTCTTATCTTGACCATATTATAAAAGTTTACATGACATAATCTTTTGTGCCATAGCGAAACTTTCTTCTATTTGAGTAATAAAATATGAACAATCACCAAGATCAAGATAAAATAGGTTACCTCTTGTTTGTTTAACTAATCCAATTAGATTCTCTTTGTCATCTAGCAGTCTTGCCTTACCATGCATGAATTCTACCATAAATCCAATGTTGATTAGCTATACCACACTCATCAGATTATGTTTTAGTCCTTCAACCCAATAGGAATTATCACATACAAGTTCTTTGGTTAATGAGATTTGACCTTTCTCTTTTATGCAACAAGGTTCATTGTTTCCAAACCTTACACTACCTCCATCATAGTCTTCAAAGTGTTCAAACATTTTTTTGTCTCTAGTCATATGATGTGAACATCCACTGTCTATGATCCATGTGTGATTTTTACTAACATGAGAGATAAGTGCCATCTTATCTTGTTCTTAATTAGATTCATTTTTCACAACAATGTCTTCTTTTTCATCTTCACTGTTATCATAATATTTAGCCATAAAACAAGTCATCTTACCTTTGTCCTTGAATGATTTATAATTTTTGAAATCCTTCTTGTCATTGCACTTATGACTTTTCTTCTCATCCTTGCTTTCTTTGTTTGGGCACCTAGTAGCAATATGACCAATTTCTTCACATGAAAAATAGATTAGGGGAACTTTACCTTTGTATTTTCCTCTGCTTCTAGAATATTTTATTTGGAAGTAAAGCTTCGAAAACTTCAAGATCACTATTAGAAATTTCCTCTGATTCCTCTTCACTTTCTGACTGAATGTCCTTTATTTTCTTGCCTCTCTCTTTGAGTGAGAGTTTGGCATCAAATTTAGATTCAATATTTTTGGAAGCTAGAACATAATTGTCATAGTTGTCTAGCACAAAAGTTTTCAATCTTCCTACTAAGGTATCCAAAGTTATCTTGTGATTTGGCTCACACCTCTTTTCTTGAATAAAAAATACTCTAATTCCATAGATAGGAAACAATGCTCAGAGAACTTTATTTACAAAAATTTCATCCTTGATTTCTCTTCCAGAAGCTTTTATTACACTAACACTAGCTTTGATTCTTTCCACATACTTGTCAACATTTTCATCTTCTCTCATTTTCATTTGATCAAACTATCCTCAAATGATTTTTACTTTGGCTCTCCTCACATTTTCATCACTGCCATAGATTTCCTTTAGCTTGTTCCACATATCTAAAGTAGTTTTACAATCCTTGATCTCATCAAATTCATCATAGCTAAGATTAAATGCAATATCAATCATCATGGTGTTATGGCTCTTTTTCTTAGCAATATCTCCAATAGATAATGTACCCGTAGGAGTTGTGTATTCTTCATCAAGGTATTTCAATCCTGAATCACTAATGGAGGCCAGATGAAGTCTCATGAGTCCCTACCATGCTAAAAAGTTGTCTCTATTTAGCTTTGGAATCTCTCTCTTGTAAGATATCCTGATCTTTAGCTTAGGTCCTTGAAACCTTCCTGCAAGCACCAAAATCTCTTATACCAATTGTTGGAAATATAGGAGTAATTGAGGGGGGGGTTGATAAATTACCACTAAAATAAATCCTAGATCCCTTAGATATCAACAATAAAAATTGATTACTACTGTTATTCAGTAAATACACAAAAATGTTGTAACTCGGTAAATGCAGTGTGATTTACTTTTAGCTTATCTTAAAATATTAACAATGATTAATTTGCAAGCATAAAAAATAACATGAACACATGAGACACCATGATTTAATGTGGAAACCCAATATGGGAAAAACCACCAATGTAACTATTTACTATTTTAACTCTTTTGAAGTGAGCCATGTTAGGAGCCAACCCAGTTAAAGGTTACAAAACACATTGTTAGGTGTGACCTTGTTAGAGGATTTAATCACCCTGTTAGGTGTGGCCTTGCAAGAGGTCTTAAAACAATTCAATTTAATTGTCACCTTGTTAGAGGATTTACAACTAACTATTAAACCAACTCTGTTAAGAGATTTTAGATCACTGCTACAATGGTTAAAGAGTGACGATGAAATGACCTGATTTTGATGCAACTGAATTGTTGATTATAGATCTCTATTCTACTTCATCCTTCTTGATTGAATAATACTTTTCTAATCCACAAGGATACCTGCTTATCCTTCAAGTTCACTCTCACTCTTTCTTTCTCAATTTAATCACACACTTGTACACACACTAAAAATCTCAAATTGACCTTTCATTTATACCATCCAAATTGTCAAGTTGGCTTAATTACAAATTACAATAACCAATAATCATCACCATAGTTGGCTAGAGACAATACTTAAAATAAATAAGCTTATTATGCCAAAACAACAAAATCCTTCATTGGATGACCTTGCTTAGTAAACACTAGTTCTGAGATGACTTCCTCTGTTAACCAACATAAGCTGGTTAACACTGCAAACTTGTAAAAATCCTTTGGAAACCAAGTGAACTCAGTGAACACTAACTATGTCCAACTTTCCTTCGCTAACCATGAGAACTCGGTTAACACTGTTTCCTGCCTGAATTCCTTTGACACCCAACTGAGCTCGGTAGACACTAAATTCATAAAGTAATCTATAGGAATGCTCGGTAGACAAGGAAAACTATCTTGTTGACCAAGTGAGCTCAGTAAGCATTGACTGACAAGTGATATGACATTTGTGTAACATCAAAGACAATACATAATTAGAGAATTGTATCCAACAAGTGTTGCTCCCTGGGTAATTGGTCTATTCTGCTTGCTCTAGACCTCTTTTCTACCAAATGTGGGGGTGAAAATGACATTCAAACCCTCTCCAAAACCTTTTATAGTTTTTTTTTCCTAGATGGATGTGCAAGAGGCACTTTTTGTGTTGGTTGTAATGCCTTCTTGCACTCTAGAGCCCATAACTTTTACAGTTTAGCTCTAATTTGTGATCCATCAATTTCTATCGCTTTGTCTTCTCATTATTAATGAAATTGACCTATCATATGTCCATGTTGGTCAATTTATCAAGGGGGCACAAATACCACCATTACTGGGCATTCTTTTATGACTTTTTTGTAAGTGTTCTTTGACACAATACTCTAAATTACATTGTATCAAAGAGGGGCAAAATGTAGACACTCAAAAATGGTTCACACCTATGGTTTTATCACATTTTCATACTAACTCATCTCATTCTCTCATTCCACTAATTCTGATCTTTTGGCCAACTTGATTATATCTCAACAATGTCTATCATCATTCCTATTCTCTTTCACATCAATTAAAGATCATTTCAGAACCATTTCAACATCATAAAAAATCATATCAAATCAACTCAAAATCACCCCAAATCAACCTAGAATCACCCATAATTAACCATAATAAACTTGAAAGATGTTAGATACCTTAAATCAACCATCATCTGTCCAATCCTAAGCATTGTTACATCTCTCAATGCCTTGGAAACCTATCAATCCATCAAATCTATCAATTTGACCTTAGCACTATGATGGCTCTTAGTGCTAAGTCAAACTACCATTCACATCATATGATCTTCGACATTGTCAAGTCTCTTAGAGTTGGATCATGGCATCATCAAATCAATTTAATAACAATAACAATATTGTTAATGTTACTAAGATCAACCCTATCAATCAATCTTGATCCTATAGCATTTACAATGTCAATTAAATGTTATGTGTCCTTAATTCATGCAATGTGTCTTTGGAATGTTATCAATTTTGACCAATCAATTATTTGGATCATGGATTTGATCTATCCACCATCCTCATAATTGATTTACACAAACATCGCATTTTCATTGAAGGATATTATCAGACTTATTTAATCAAATTGGCCAATCATCTACTAATTTTCTCTATAGGATTAAATAACCCATAATTTAATCCTATGTCATTTCACTATTTATTCTTCCTAACTAGCATTCTCAATTAATTAATTAAAAAGTTCATCATTCACAAAACCATGGATGTTCACAATTTTCTAAGTCATATTTTTCACCATTAATTCTGTTTTTACTAATTTCTATTTGCATGGATATATGGATTTTTAATTCAAATATTCTACATAATATTGACATACTCTTGACATTATCATTACATGTCATCAATTCTCCATTTACACTTGGCTATAGATATGTCATAATCCATATATTCCCATTCCCTTATGCATGTCTATATTTGGCTTCCATTGTCATAGATTCTTAGCTTTAAGTGGGTTTGAGGTGTTACATGATGCATCATAGATCCTATTCCATTTATAGCCATGTTTGACTTCCAAGCATCATATAATCCTACATTTGGCATCTTGTGTCATATGTATCATGGATTTTTAAAGGAATTTCTTGCCTAGTTTCATATCCAAGGTGATAAGTTCAATGCTCTCATCTTGCATGTTGATTATAAATTGAGCATTCTTCCTCTCATCTCCTATCCTAATTTTTGAGGTCCTATCTTCTTAGTCTCTTTATGCTTCAAATCACTTCTTCTAGTACTCTCATATCATTATCATTATCATATACTTTTTGTTCCTAGTTGTGTGCATTATAGGCAATTGGAGCTACATTATAGGAGAAGAAATAAGGACATGGGAGCTACAAATGAAAGAGGGGGTTTTAACTTTGTGTTGCTTTCTTTGTTTATTTGGATTTCATGGTAGACTAAAGGGTATCAATGTATGTTTATTGAGTTTGTGATTTTCTCATACTATGTTAGATATTAGCCAGTTTTCTGGTTTGACATCTATACCCCTAGGATGTCATCTTCAACTTCTTGTATCTTTTTCATTCTTCCAAGTATCAACACACAATATTTAGTGACTCTTAGGGTTAATTTCATCCAACATTCCCTAGAATGAGCGAGTGATCAATGGGGTGGGACAAGCTTGGGACTAGGTTTTACCTATCCACTCAGAGATAATGGAATAGAAATTTTGATCCCACAATAAATGGTTAGAGAGATTCACCTGCTAGTGACTATCTATTGGCCAACACTACAAGTTTCAGCATCACCTGAGATGAGGCTGCAAAATTAAAATGGAATCAAATCTACACAAAGAGAGAGAGGATATTGTAGGCATCAACACAATCTTTAGCACCCAACATTGCATCCATGCCTACACGAGCTTTGAGATATGCCTCATCAAGGATTTCTTCCCTATGGCATTTAGTGACTCTCAGGGTCAATTCCATTCAGCATGCCCAAGAATTTTTGAGTAGTCAATGGGGCTGGATGAATTTGGGACTAGGTTTTACCTAACCACTCAAAACTAATGGAGTAGATAGTTTAATCACACGATGATTTCTTAGAGAGATTTACTTGTTGCCAACTTTGTACTAGCCAACATTGCAAGTTTCCAACAGGTGAATCTCTCTCTCTCTCTCTCTCTCTCTCTCTCTCTCTCCCATCCCCTACTCTCTCTTCATTTCTCCCTCCCTCCCTTTTGTACCCTATCACATCCCCTTCTCTCTCTCTCTCTCTCTCTCTCTCTCTCTCTCTCTCTCTCTTATAAGATACATGTTATTAGGTAACTTTTGACTAGAGTAATTAAAGAATTTCAAAAAAATAGCTAAAATTTTAGGTGGGCCACACTTTGCACTATGTTATATTTTTTCCTAAAAAAAATAGTACCACATTTTGTGGCCCCCTTTTTTGAGGACCTAAAACTAAACCATTTTGAAAAAAATAAGTAGTTTAGAAACTAGATTCAAAGGACTACTACTTTTTTTTTTGTCATATCTTAAAATTTTGAGCATAACTATCTTCAAATTCTTGTCAAAGTTCAAAAATTGTTGATTTTAGAAAAAAACTGGCCACTTATACCACCTTTTGGCACCACAACTTTGTGCACTTACCCAGTTGTCATTGCCCAACCTCTTAAAATAAACACAATGGTCTGAATGCATTGAGTATAACCATGCTTACTCATAAAAATATCAATTTTAAGATACCATTGCCAAGGTTCTTGTTTCAAGCCATATAAACTTTTCTTCAATCTACACACTAAATTCTCCTTACCTTTGACCTCAAATCCTTGTGGATATTCAATATATGTATTTTTCTTCATCTAGATCACCATGAATTTTGTTTTAACATCAATTTTCTCCAATGAAAATCTTCAATAGCCACAATACTTAAAACAATATGAATAGGACTCACTTTAATAACTGTAGAAAATATCTCATCAAAATCAATACCCTTTTTCTATTCAAATCCTTTTACAACTAACCCAGATTTAAATATTTTCTTACCTCCATCCTCTTGTTTCAACCTATAAACCCATTTATTTCATTAATCCCTTTTACTTGCAAGCAATGTACATAAATACCAAGTCTTGGTTTTTAGCAAAAAATCCATATCTTCTATCATTGCAAACTCCCACTAAATATTTGTATCCACCTACACAACTTCATGATAACATTCTTGTCACCAACACCTATTAATAAAATAGAGTACAAAGAGAGGAAAAATCTTTCTAGAGGCCTACTTAACCTTATTGATCATCTAACATTCATTGAGTTTTATGGTATTTGTTTTCATGCTTATTGTAGAGCATACAAGACTAGATAGACCATCAAATTTTAGAGTATCATCCAGTACTACATAATCATTTTCTTTCTCCTCATGTCATAGAAACAAATCCTTGTACAACACCTTCTTATTGAATATAACATTTCCACTTCTTACAATTTTATGATTTTCAAAATCCCAAATCCTATAACCAAGTTCATCAATACCATATCCAACAAATATACATTTCTATGATTTAGCTTCCATCTTTGTTCTATTTTCATAATATATATATGAAAATGCTTCACAACTGAAGGTTCTAAGAAAAGAATAACTCACCTTATTACTAGTCCATACTTCCTCTCGAATACCACAACCCAAAGGAGTAGAGGGACCTCTATTGATCAAATATACAATAGTATTGACAACCTCTACCCACATGTTTAAGGGAAACCTAACATGTAGCCTCCTACTCCTTGCACACTCCATTATTCTTTTGTTTATGTGTTCAACCACTTCATTCTACTAATTAATAACATTAGTGAAAAAATTTAATCTTCAAACCCATTTATGCAATACTTGCCACCATTTCTAGATCTGAGACATTTCAACCTTTTACTAGTCTTATTTTCAACCAAGCATTTCCATTTCTTAAAAGTTTGAAATACATTAGATTTCTATCTAAGGAAATAAACTCATACTTTCCTAGTTGCATAATCAATGAATGTAACATAATAATGAAAGCCACCAAGGGAAAATACCTAAGATGGTCCCGATACATCTGTATGCATAATACCCAACATTTCATTTTTCTTTTCCTTCCCACTCTTCACAAAACTCACACTTTTTTTCTTTCCATACACAACTTTCACAAAAATAAATATTCACACATTTCAGACTTGGTAAAACTTCCTTTGAATAAAGTAATTTCATACCCTTTTTCAATTATGTGCCCAATGTTGGAAATATTCAAGACTAAGCTAAGTTACTAAGAGGGGAAGGTTCAATCAATAACTTCTAAAACTTCAACAATTTCAACTCTTTAATTCCAATTAGCATTTAATCCATCACATATAAATTCTGATCTAAATGCATGCATAAGAAACTAAAAATATGAAAGCATTCATAACACTAAGACACAAATATTTGGTGACCTAGAAACCTTCCAAATAGAAAGTAAAACTTGGGTGGGGATGATACCCACAACTTTAGTACTGCAATATAAAGTTGGCCTATTAAATCTTACATTAATCACTTTTGATGATTTTCCTTATTAGGAGCAATAAGGACTACTAGGTCCACCTTGTAAAAGGATTTACAAACATATAATTAAGTATGCACTTAGTAAAGAGATTTGCAAAAAACTATTAAGTCTACCTTGTGAAAGGATTTGACTGATCCACCTATTAAGATGAATTAGTAGATGATCTTTGATCTGCAACTTGGTCTACTAAATGAGATTCCTTTAAGTACTGATCACCTTGCTCTAATAGATATGGCTTTGTTGCTCCTTATACTACTATAGCCTTTTCAATTCACTCTTTCTACTCTTCTCTGATGATTATATTTATTTCATGCATGCTCTTCCACACTTTGGATATGACATAATGCATTACATATATATCAATCCAATTATACAAATTACAAAGTTGGCCATAATACAAGTTACCACAAATATTTAAAAAGCCCACATGAAGACATTCGGATTTTGAAGATTGACTCGGTGAGGTTCTGATACTCAGCATCCATTGTTAATGCTTGACATCATCATGCACTTGGTAGAAATAGAAGCTCAATCCATACTAATCACTTCCAAGTAGTCTTGAATTTGATCTGCACTAGTCACTTAGTATATATTGTGAAACTTGTCATATAAACTGAGTCTCTTGATTTACATTGTATGATTCGATAAACACTATCACCTTGATCTTGATATAAACTAAGTCACTTGGTTAATACTAAGAAGCTCAATTAACATTGAACTCACATCATATACACTACGAACTTGGTGAACACTACACAACTCAACTTGTACTAGTAAACTCAACATACATTGAGATACATAGTTTACACTACTGATCTTCACTGTAACAGTGAGTGCTTAGTAACCATTGAGATTTTTCCAAAGGACTCAGTAGCAACTGAAATACATGGCAAACACTATGAACTATACAATGAGCTTAGTAGCTATATAAAATCTGAATAAGTGTGTGTCACTAATAATAAACTTAATTGATATGTCAATAATCTCCCCCTTTGGCATTAGTGACAAAAACACTTATCAACCAAAATTGAATTCAAAAGTATTCCTAAATACCTTTTATCCATCACCTTGTAATACTAGCTCGATAGAGTATACTATTTATGAGATTTTTCAAAATTGATTTTGTAAGGGATATATCTATACATGGTAAGGCTCCATGCAGTATACTATACATCTTCTTGCTATATCTTTCTGTACATGTCTTACTCCCCCATTGATTTTTCAACTTATTGCATGATCTCCCTCATAACATATGATTTTCTCAATACATGTATCTTTTCTCCCCATTTTTGACATTAATGCCAAAGACTTATTTTATTTATTTACATAGTAACACCAAAATGAGATAGAAAACCTAAATGTACCTTCAGAATGATTGCCAAGCTATTATCCCAATTGCCTTGCAAAATCTTGCATGTGTGAAGTGCAACTTGGACTTCTGCTAATAGTTCTACCATATGATCTGCAATGGAGAAATTATTGTCATAGATGAGACCTTTTGAATGTACAATATGTCTCTACAATGCATCCATGATGGGAAGAATAATATTTTTAATATCAATCAATGTGGATCGTATCCTTTCTTCTTCTCTAAGCAGTTCTGCTTACATAACTGACAAAAATCCTATCCTTTGAAAATGTATAGAGCTTGAACTAGGGTCAAGTTGTAGCCACTGAGCACTAGCTTTCAAATCTCCATCTATTTTGGACAATTTGTCCTTTATTTCTTTTGTGAACTTAGAAACATCACAAAGCTTACCAAAAAGTGATGACACATTTGTATAGGATGCTTCTAAATTGCCCAAAATTGTAGAAAGTTCTCCTTGATGAATGGCTATCTACTGAGCAGTGTGCTCCAACACTTTATTATCAAAATTTTTCTTTTCTTTTTGCACTAACTTATCTTGTCCCTCGGTGTCTTCATTGAATTAATGTATTGCCTTTGCTAGTTGACACAAAATTGGCTGAAAAGAGTCAACTTCAATACCTATGGCCTTTGCCAAAATATTCTTTGTATCTTCAATTATTTTAAATTCCTTATCTCTCCCCTCTCTTAGTTTCTATTGTTTAGCCTTTTTTTGGAGGAGTTCACTAAATAATTGAATTTAATCTAAGGTAAGCTTGGAAATATCCTAGTTTGGGAAGACAATTTCCTCATCTAAATCAATAACTTCCTCTAGCTCTTTTTCTTTACTCAAAAAGTTTGTGCTTGATTGAAGCATGGGCTCAACTGTCCTTACACTTATTGCTTTTGTATCCAGAATAAAAATAATTGTAGACATGCTAGGACTTGTTGTGAAAAATGATACTGTACTTACTAAAGGAATATTTACAAAAATACCTGAAGAATCCAAAATTGGTGTACTCAAAATTGAAGTAGTCAAAACTAAAGTACTCAACTCGGTAGATGAAGGAGGAATCTACATCTTAGTAGATGAAGTGGAAGTCACTTTTATTAGTGATGTGTTGAGTTGAGTAGGAGCAAAGAGTGATTAGATGATTGGATTGGCACTGGTGGTCACAATCAATCTTGTTGGGGCTATCTCCAAACTTGATGTTGTTACAGGTTTTCTTGGAGAGTGAGGAAGTGAGATAGTGACTGATGCAACTATCTTAACTAGATTAGTCTCCTCATCATTTGGCTTTTCTTCCTCAATAGCCTCTTGTCCTTGATCCTCTTCATCGTCTTCATTATCAAAATGAGTAAATTCTTCAACATTCTCTTCTTCATTTTTCTCCTTATCTTCTTCATCATCATCATCTTTGACATTGACTAGAAAATCACTTGGCTTATGTAATAAATAAATATTCTTCCAAGTGTTTGTTGCATTCTTAACAACATGCTCAGTGTCCTTGATCAAAACTAGACAAGTATTAAACTTTAGAGTCAATTCTTCTTCATTTTTCTTCAAAGACTCGTTTACCTTAGCATTTGATATGCTTGGTAATAACTACCTCAAGGTTTTCCTATATATGTCCTTGACATTTTGCATTGCAAAATCTCATCTTGGCTTTATGCTTTCCAATAACTCATTAGGAATTTGAGAGGCAAGCTAGCTTAGTGAGTATTTCCATTTTCCCATATTGTTCATCAATAGGTCTTTGATCTGCTTCTAGTCCTCTACTGTCCTGATCTCATATTTTAACAATTTGAAATTTGTTATGCCTATTCCTACTTCTAGATCTTTTAGTCTATCTTGGAAGGTGCATGGAGGTTTTCTAAATACAATGTCTCCTCCTTGTCAAATTTATTCCTTGAAAATCTCCTTGTGAAAATTGTAGTGGATGGCTTGGCTGGCTTGGTAATAATTACCTTACCTTTCTTCTTTAATGGCTCTTCTTCTCCAAATTTTACCTCCTCTGCTTCTACATCTTATGTTTCCTTATCTTCTCCTTTACCCTTGGTTAACAAAAGGGATGAACTAGATTTTAGTTTTGCAATTCTTTTCTTCCCTTTGTTTACCACCCGAGGAAGTTTTATCTCAAGTTCAATCTAGCTTTTGCTTCATCATATCTTCCAAAATATGTAGCCTTGGGATCAACTGGATTATTGACAAGGGCTTCAATAATATCTTTGGTTTCATCAATATTGACCTCATAACCAAGAGGTTTTACCCATACAATTCTAGGCTTAATTGCTTGAATGTAAACTTTGTCACAATCCACCATGAAACATATATCATACTTATAATCTTCAACTAGTTTCTTTGGGATTCATAACCTATTGTTCATTTTCTCCTTGAATACATCAAAATAATTGTCCACAATACTGTTATAATTTTCACCCATTTCTGCAATATACTCATTTATCTAATAAAGCACAAACACATCTTTTCTCCATACTATAGTGCCTTTAGAAGGAAATAATTTTTGAACATAAAAGAATAGACAAGTTAACAAGGAACCAAACTTACATGGGTTATTCTTTGAAGTTCTTATGCTTTCCATGTTCTT
Organism: Cupressus sempervirens; assembly: GCA_028749045.1. Taxonomy (NCBI): domain Eukaryota; kingdom Viridiplantae; phylum Streptophyta; class Pinopsida; order Cupressales; family Cupressaceae; genus Cupressus; species Cupressus sempervirens. Next base: position 452,753,229 of record CM053783.1, read on the forward strand.
ATTGAACTGTCTTAGCAATAGCTTGGCAAGGTCAAATGATAGATTATTCTTCACCACCTTGTATGCCAAGTCCATAGCTTCACATGACACACTACCTAACCTACTAGAGCTATAAATCTTATGTGCAATAACGTGAATACAAAACTTCAGTTCCATATCAGAAACACTACTAAATTTCATTCCTCTATCATCCCATTCTGCTAAATTTTTCTTTTCCAACTCTGCCCAACCTAGGGTTTTTGTCATTTTGTCTTTGGCAAGCATTGGGAGGCTATTGATTCAATGAATCATCTTCTTTGTGATCAACACTAGTTGTTCCAACCACAACTGAATATTATGCACTTGGCTTAGGATAAACCTAATCTATTTAACTTGAAATTCATAGGGCATGTGAGAGATATGTGTTAATCCTTTGGTTTCCAAATGTTGGTGCTCAGGTTTCAAAACTCCATTAACACACAATTGACCTAGGGCATCATCCATTTCTAATGTAAAAATTTCTTGAATAACACATTCGAAATGAGTGTAAATATCATTAACCAGAAGCACCTTTGGAGGGATTTGAGACTGCCCTCCACTCAGATCTAGGGTTTCGATGATTGTAGGAGTGAGCTTGAAATCAGGTGCTTTCCACTCCACTCTATGAACCAACATATCAGATCCTCTCTTGACCTTGCTCCTATTGGATGCCATCTTCACTCGGTAGGGTTTGAAGGAATTCAAACACTTTTGCTAGAAATTTTCTCAAATCACTTGGAAGCTCTAAAGGGGTGAACCCACAATAGTGGGTTACACTTTTTCGGAGGAAGAAATTCCTCCAAAATTGTGAAGGATGATTTTTTTGCCTAAAAAATTTTGATAGAAAGTACCCATATAGTTTCTATTGAAACTAATTCGCACCCTAGTTTCGATCGAAACTAAGTAAATGGAAGAAAAGGGTCCTTAATAGTTTCGATAGAAACTAAATACTTTCGATCCAAACTATTTAGGACAAAAAATCAACCTAAATAGTTTCGATAGAAACTATTTAGTTTCTATCGAAACTATGTAAAAAATTTTGATAGAAAGTTAGTTTCTATCGAAACTAGAAAACTAGATGTCTTTTGCAAATTCTATAATAGTTTCAATTGTTTTCATGGCTTCCAAGCTTAATTACTAGGTCCATATGGAGCACTAAAATCATGTCATTTGTCATGATAGAAGTACTCTGAACAAGCTTTCTAATGACTATGAATTTTATACATTTTGAATTTGTTAGGTACATGTTTTTGCATGTGAATTGAACAGAGGTTTTTTCTAAAAAATAAATCTCTATATTGAACGCTCATGGAAAAATAGTAACTAAGAGAAAAAAAAATTGAAAAATAACTACGGTCTTTTTATTCAAGTCCTCTATCAATCAAAAAAAGAAATTTTGAAATCAGGTAAATATATAATAAGTTACATGTGTCAAAAGCCATGTATGTCCAAATTCATGTTGGGTCAACTTTAAACGCTAATAAAATATGAAATACTAAGGATAAAAACATTAGATCACCTCTATGGTTTTGGTATGGATGTTAACAAACTAAATTTGAAAGAATCACATTGATATCTATTGTAGAAAAAAAGTTATGTGTGTCAAAAACAATGTCACTTTTTAAAAACCAGGTTTTTGATAACATACCAGCTTTCATGGGAGAAAAAATAATTCAATCAAATCAAGTCAATTTTTTTTTTTTAAAAATATATTTAGATTCCACACAGAAAATCCTAAAAGACTCTAGTTTAATTCATCTTCAAATTCCTAACCGTTAAATGAAAATTTGCATTTGAAAGTGAAAGTTTTCTTGAAAATTCATAGTTCATTGTCAGTTTAGGAAAAAAGTGTAACCCACTATTGTGGGTTCACCCAAAGATCACACTTTCGCAATAGCACTTGAAATTTCATGGTAGGAAATGACTTCAACTTCATACTTTTTGTTGAACTTTTTTCCATAAATGCTCAGTACAAAGGTAGATCAACTGACATCACATTGACAAACTATCATCCACTATGGTTATATTGAACACTCAGCAAAGTCTTTGTGACTCAGTAACCATATGTGTCTTTATCACTCTTGACCTACCTCGGTAGAGTCTGTGACCCAACCTCACTTGGTAGAGAAGATAATTTAGTAGGCACTTGCAATTGGTGATCCCTTTGTATCTAGATACTAATTTGGATCATTTTTCTCATTCAATCTAGAACTATTTTGGATGTCTTCTTTGACAGCATAGTTATAGTTTCTTCTATGAGAACTTAAACATAAATGATAAAGTCACCCAATTCTTGAGTGACTTGATCATTTCTTAGAATTGTATCCTTGGTAGACTTAGGAACCCATTTCTATCTCATCTACTTTTGGATGTTATCAACCTTTGCCTTTTTCTCATCTTCAATTCTACCAATAGTCATGTAGTTCTTGGCAAGATGACCAAGTTCTTTACAAATGAAAAATCTTTTGGTAGTGTTGTTGTTTTACACAATTTATTCCAATGTGTTCAAATTCTCCACAATAATGACATCTGCAACAGGTGTTATAGTCTCAACCGGATATTGCTTTCATAATTTGTTCTTCTAGATTTAATACCTTGGTTTTGCATTCTAATGACTTGTGTCCATGTTTCTTGCATTTGTTGCATTTTCCTTCAAATCTTGGTTTCTCTTTCCATTCATTAGTCTTATGACCATGCTGATTACAATTGTAACATTTTCTATTGAATTTTTCTTTTCCATTACTCTAGCATTTCTTTAATGTATGACCTATCTTACCATAGTGATTACAAGTAGATCTTTGGTTCTTCTAAGCTCCTTGCTTGGATGATTCTCCTTCTTCTATATATCCAATTCCTACTTTTCCTTTTTGCCTATAAAGGTTCTATTCATTCAATTGATTCATGTCTGCTTGAGATTTCATCATTCATTCATTGATTTTTGTTCTTAGAGGTTAGATTGTTCCTTAATCTTTCATTGATTTGTCTTTTAGATTTTAGATCATTTCTCATTCTTTCATTGATTTTCCTTTCAAAATTTAGATCATTCCTCATAATTTCATTTTAAAATCTTAGGCTCATAATTTCTTCATTTTCATTAGAAAGTTGATCAATAAGGTCTACTTGCTAAAGGGATTGGTTCTGCATTTCATTGTTCTTTCCATCTATCTCTTCTTTTATCTTGTTTCTTTGTTCCATGACTTCACATAACCTTACTGACTGAATTTCTTATTCTCTTCTTATTTTTCATACTTCTTCTTGCAGGGATCAATTCTTTTCTATGAGTTCTTTTATTGCTTGATTGACTTCATCTAAATTGCTTGAATGAAGGTCTTAAATTCTTTCATCAATGTAGAGATGATCATTCATTTGAATTGCAAGTTCTTTTTTTTCTTTTCAAGGATTGAGAGAGTTTCTCCTTTGCTTTCCTAAGTTGGGCAATGGCCATTCCTAAATCTAGCTTCTCATTGTCAATAGCTTTGTCAAGTCTAAATATCTCCATAGCTATGATCTTTTCTCAAGCTTTAAGCTTTCTTTTGAGAACCACAATGCTCTGATACCAATTGTTGGAAATATTCAAGACTAAGCTAAGTTACTGAGAGGGAGAGGTGAATAAATAACCTCTAAAACTTCAACAATTTCAACTCTTAACAATCCAATTAGCATTTAATCCATCACATATAAATTCTAATCTAATTTCATGCATAAGAAACTAAAAATATGAAAGCATCCATAACACTAAGACACAAAGATTTGGTGACCCAGAAACCTTCCAAATAGAAAGTAAAACTGGGGTGGGGATGATACCCACAACTTTAGTACTAGAGTATAAAGTTAGCCTGTGAAAGCTTACATTGATCACTTTTGATGGTCTACCCTATTAGGAGCAATAAGGATTGCTAGGTCCACCTTGTGAAAGGATTTACAAACATACAATTAAGTATGCACTTGGTAAAGAGATTTGCAAAAGATTGTTAGGTCTACCTTGTGAAAGGATTTGACTAATCCACTTGTTAGGATGAAACAGTAGATGATGTTTGATCTACAACTTGGTTTGTTGAATGAGATTTCTTAAGTATTGGTCACCGTGTTGTGATAGATATGACTTTGTTGCTTCTTATACTGTTGTAGCCTTTTCAATTCACTCGTTATGCTCTTCTTTGATGATTACATTTATTGCATGCATGCTCTTACAACCTTTGGATATGACACAATGCATTATGTATATATCAATCCAATTATACAAATTACAAAGTCAGACACAATACAAGTTGCCACAAATATTACAAAGTCAGTCCACATGAAGACATTCGGGTTCTGAAGACTTACTCAGTGAGGTTCTAATACTCAGAATCCATTGTCAATGCTCAACATTGTCATGCACTTGGTAGATGTAGAAAATCAGTCTATACTGATCACTTCCAAGTAGTCTCAAACTCAGTCTGCATGGGTGACTTAGTAGATACTGTGAAACTCGTCATATAAATTGAGTCTCTTGACTTACATTATATGATTCGATAAACATTGTCGCCTTGAGCTTGGTATAAATTGAGTCACTTGGTTAACACTGATAAGCTTAGTTAACACTAGACTCACATCATATACATTGCAAACTTGGTGAACATTGCACAACTTGGCTTGCACTGGTAAACTCAGCATACACTACGATGCACAGTTTACACTATTGATCTTCACTACAACTATGACTGCTTGGTAACCACTAAGATTTGTCCAAAGGACTCAGTAGCAACTAAAATACATGGAAAACATTGTGAGCTATACAATGAGCTCAGTAGCTATATACAATCTAAATAAGTGTGTGTCACTAATAACAAACTTGACTGATATGACAACACCCAAGTCTATTGTGCCATAGTGATATTTCAAGATCTCTAGCATCTATATTTCATTTTTCTTTCTCAACTGCAACAACTATTCTTGAACATTCATTTTTCTTATATAAAATTAAAGTAGAAGCAACAATATGACCTATACAAGATATAAAGTCTCTACTTTCACACCTTTTTCTACTACTAGGGAACCTTTTGAAACCTTCCAATTTTTATAATTAATAGTAACTGTGCAATCCCCATTACCCAGTTGCCTTACTAAAATTAAATTCCTACTCAGCCTTGGAACATGTATTACATCTTGTAGTAGCCAATAATTCCCATTCTAAAACTTAATCTTAATTTTCTCCTTTCCAAAAATATATAAGGGTTCATTTCTCCCAACAAAAAAAGCCCAAAATCCCCTTGGACATAATCAAGAAAATGACCTCTATGGAGTGTAGCATGAAATGAATACCTTGAATCTAAAATCCATGAATCATCAATAATTTCTAAAGAAAGAAGAAAAACACCCTCTTCAGATTTATTACTTACCACATTTTCCTCCTTTTTCCCATCTTGTTTGTTTCCTTCATTATTCTTTCAAGTCCAACATTCTTTCTTCTCGTGCCCTAATTTCCCAAAGTATTAATGATCTCTTGGTTCTTTGAATTGAGGCCTCTTTTTCTTTGATTTTCCTCTTAATTTTCCAAGATTTCCAAAATTATTTCTTCTCTTGTCCATTTTGCTTATGCTTTGTGCATTCAAGAAACTTCCTAATGTCGATACACTTAAGCTTTTCCTGCAAGTTTCCTCACTCAAACTAATACCAATAACATCTTCAGATTCTAGGGTATTAGGACTAGAAAGAAAATTACTCACAATTATTACCAAGATATTCCAACTTTTAGGTAAAGAAGACAAAATCAAGAGATCACTAATTTCTTCATCAAAATTAGCATTTATAAAAGATAATTGATTGGTGACCATATTAAACTCATTTAAATGGTCATAAAACCAACCCACCTTCTATCATCTTCATTTTAAATAAATACTTCTTGAAAAATACCTTGTTTGAAGAAGAGGGATTTTCATACAACTTTGCTAGGTTTTTCATCAACTCTTCAGTCATCTTTACTTTCATAATATTAAATGTCATTGATTCTACCAAGCATAAATGAATACTCTCAAGTGCCTTTCTCTTAAGAATATGTCATTCCTCATTTGTCACAATTGCCACTTTCTTAGCCTTTCCTTGCAATGGACACCATAAATCCTTCTAATAAAAATATTTCTCCATTTGCATTTTCCATAACTAAAAGTTTTTCCCATTAAAATTCTTAACCTTTAGCTTACCTTATCTTTTATCGCTCCTACTCAACCATGAGATTTTCCTGCAAAGGATAAGTGAAACAACTTGGCTTTGATACCACTTGTTAGGAATGGAGAGACATAAATAATAGTTACATGAAAATGTATCCAATTTTTTAAAAAAATAAAGCATGCAAAAGAGAAACAAGACACAAAGATTTAACATGGTTCATCTAATCCTTTGGCTATGTCTACCAACAGTGAGTCCAATATTCTTATTATCTAGTGACTAGAACCTGATTACAAAATGAAATCCTATACAAGTCAATATTTTCATAAGGAGCTACTATCAAATCACAGATAATCAAATCCCTAACCCTAAGCCATTTTATACAAGATTTTTTCTAGTTACAAAATTAGGGCTAGAATAATTACAACATTTTAGACTCAAAAAAAATAGGTAATAAACTAGCCCCAATTTTTCTTTTCATGGTGAGAGTACAATACTTTCTTGATCAATCACCACAAGCTAATACCAATTCCAATAACATATATTTTGGTGGAATTTCAAATTCTCATTTTGGAGCCAAAATGGGAATATGAATTCTAATTCTGAATTTTGATTTGGTGCACCAAATTGAGAATTGGAAATAAATGTTAATTCCCAATTCCTATTCTAGTTGAATTCCTATGAAGAAGAAGGCCCTTAATTAATATATTTGGTGAGGGTTCAAATTTTTTCTAGCAATGGAATATAATGATGACCAATAATTAACCATTTTATCATTCTATTCAGTGGTTTTAAGAATGGTGGTTTACACCATTCAATGCTATCTATCAAGATTAGGGTTTTTGGGAATATTATTTGTTGATTTCTTTAAGAATGATGAAATTATAAACACTACATATTTGGGTATTCTATTCCCTATCCTTTCATTGTTATTCTTTTCTCTAATTTGGTTGTGTAGTTAAATAGATACATAATAAGGTTTGGTCGAGTTCTCTTTTAGGGATAAGATTGTGTCTGATTTTTAACATCAATGTTTAGAACCATACTCCATGATTCATCATCAAGATGAGAGAGAATGTTGATGATGAACTATGACATATGATCCAAAACATTGATGTTAAAAATTTTCACAAAATCTTATCCCATAAACATACACATTTCATGGATTACATAAATCTCCTTTGATCAACAAAATAAGATTTTTTTATTGCACTTGCGTCATGCTCCAAACTTTCTTCACTTTTTATCATAAGAGATACATAGTGGAAGTGTTTTTCACTAGAAAAGTGTAACACCCCACCCAGAATTAACCTAAAGTTCTACTAAGTTTTCCAATTTTTTTCTAAAGATTAACATGTATAACAATCATAGAGCAGTGGAAGCAATAACATACAATCATACATAAGCAAACACAACAGATTACATGCCTTAAGGATCCCAAGAAATTGAATCACATTTAAATTTAAATACTACTAAGTCCAATAAATAAAACATCCACATAAAAGAATAACTTCAAGTCCAATCCATTTAAATAATATTCATTTTTTCTGAATGTCACTTGGCAATAAATTTGAAATGCATAATCATCCACTATATGTGTCATAGGGAATGAAAGGTTGAAAGAATATACAATTACAAAATAGATTGCATTTTCCCTTTTGGATCCATGAAACAAAGTTAATACAATAAGTAAAATCATCCATCGTATAGATATAACCATCCATCATAATACACAAAGATAGAATGAAAGGAAATGCAGAATAAGGAACTCCAGCCATGGCATCAACAGACAAATCTCAATGGTAAAAGTAAAAAGCACTACCACTTGACCTCATGGTAACCCAAAAAGGTCCACTACCACCACGCTGAGGAGATAGTCCCAAGTCCCAAACATGATATCAATCCCAAAAATCAAAACTAATAGCTAGGTCAAGGAAAACCCTAAAAGTAATCTAACTCAAAGGTTCCAAGATAAAACGACATCTAAACCTAGAGGCAACCAAAGACATGTAGGAAATCTATACTACTAGTGGGCAAGTGTCATCGCACAAACCAACTATAGGGTTACCTGGCTAGTCTTTTAATCCTCTAGCCCCCTAGTGACTCTATGGGCACTAGTATCCTTTCATACTGACAAGGCATACTAATGATGCATGGTCGCAACTAAGTGTCCTCTCTACTCCCGTCCTAGTTTGTACTAGCACTTGAGGCATGGGCGAGGAAAGACAAAGACTCTTATTAGGTTCATTTTACTCTCATTTAGTGTAGTGCTTTCACTTATTAACAACTTACAATGGGCTAGCTATCGGCCTCTTTAGGGCCTTGGCCTCCATTGCAAGTCACTTCCCAACACAAATATATATTACCTACCCTAGGCTCATAAAAGTACAAATCAAAGAATCACAATTTTTACCTCAAATCTATACAAGTGACTAGAAAGCATCAAAAGATAATTCACAATAACACCTCAATCCTTTACAAGCAACTGAAAAGCATTCAAAAATAATTGATCAAAGACTCAAAGGTTTTAAGTCAAATATGTCATACCATTCATCTCGTTATCACACAAGAACACTAAAAACAATAAGGGACAATAGATCCAAACTCCTCATAAAGCATACCAAACACATTACCATGGTTGAGGTTTAAAAGATCAAGATCAAAGTATCATCATAATATCATAGAAATAGAACTCTTGAGCCTTTGGTAAATGTTCTAAGACTAGTCAACACTCTAGTCAACCCAAACCCAAAACATAAGACATCATACAGATAACAGTGTAGTTTCATAGTTTTGTTTGATTTGAAGACACATAGTTTAAGTTAACAGTAAGGTTTAAGTTTTCATTTCAATGTAAGTTTTTGAGTATATAAGATTTACATTCTAACCCTTACAACTTAACCCATTCTCGTATATGGATAAATTACATAGTTACCCCTAACTTATGAAATTCCCAAGTTCCCAATTTAATATTATGAGATAACTTTAAAATAATTATCTCCAATAAATAATGATAATAATTAATCATTAATTAAAATCACTATGATTTTATTGACAATTAAAATGATTAAATAATAATATCAAAAAAATTAACTCAAACATTATTAACTAATAAATTATTAGTAATTAAAAATTAATTAAACTAATTAATTTAATTAAATTAATAATTATTTTTAAAAATTATATTAAAATTTTATTAATCATTAATTTAATAATTAATAAAAACTATTAATAAATATTTAAATTTATAAAAATTATCAAGCAAAAGCCTACAATGCAATGGTAACTTGTGAGCCTCTCATGTGGGAGGTCTTAGGTTTGAATCTACCTTCGTTTAACATATAATAATAATTAATTCCAACAGATAATAATAATTAATCTAGGCTTTGGTCATTTATCGATCAAAAAATAAATTATAAAAATTATATTTAATAAAATAATTCTTTTAAAGTGCATTGGAAAAGCATTTTAGGCCCATTGATCAGCCTTCATAGGCTACTAACATAGTCATCCTACAACTGCAACAATAATACAAGGTACTACTGCTATTGTCGCAATACCACTACGAGCAATCATGGCAACATTCGGCACTAGGGAGGGGATAAGAAGGGAGGTGGGGGTTTGGTGGCCCTGCCTCCTTTCAAAATTTATTTTGATTTAATTTTTTTATATGTTTGAATATAATTCATTTTTAAAACAAGCACCCCCCCACCCACCAACACCGCCCCGCCCCCCCTCAATATTTTTTAAACATAGCAAATTTAGTCTGATAGGAAAACCCAGATCAACCGATCAAATTTTCAATCTAAATTTGATTTCTTTTAAAAAATAACTCTAATTAAATAATGACTATTCAATTCATAGATGGGTTTTTTCCTAATTTTCAATCCTCATTAATAGAAGAATTCGATATGAATACCAGTAAATTCAAAATGAAAGATTGAAAGATTCATCACAAACAAAATTTGGAAAAACATTTTGACAAACACGATGTAGATAGGAATTTCAAAGAAACATAATTCATTGGGTGAATAAAACACAAGACTCTATTTGGTTTTGATGTTAATACACAACCACCCAAATATTGTGAGAGAATTCTCTTTACTATGAAAACCCTCTCTTTGAAAAATCCCTTCTCCAAAAATCCTGGTCCCTATAAAAACAACTCTCAATCTCTGGTATGGAGTTTTCTCCTAAATTTGGACCACTGATTGTGTGATCACGCGAGGAAACTTGTTGATCACAATCTTTTAACTCTTTATTAACTTTTTGGATATTCATGCACACTTTTTGTAATTTAAAATATCATTAATAAATTAATTTCTCTTTATCTCTTTATTTAATTTTCAGAGCATTTTTTGATAAAATATTTGTTTACTTAAGTAATAATAATATTTAGCATTTATTTTAAAATGATCTCCTAAATATATTATTATTAAATTAAATAAATATTATTATACTCTCAAATTAGAACTATACTTTTCTCTTTAAATTTAATTCTTTTTATTTAATTAATTTCTCAATTAATTAAATATAATTAAATATTGAAATTATCTTAATAATTTTCCATTAAATTAAATCATTAATTAATCTTTTAATTTGACTTAATTAACAAAAAAATATGAAAATATGAAAATCCATCATAAAATACCACACACAAATTCAAACTCATGGGTTATAATCACAAATTTAAGTCATATTATGAATTCGAAAAGGTAATTATCTAAGATACTTGTCCTAATTTTTTAGGACAATTGGTTTTAAGCTTAGGATTTGGACTCAAGAATTTATCTCCCCTCTCTTACCATTGAGATATTGTGCTAGAGTACACTCATCCTAGCAATTCAGGAAAGTCAATATCCAATACTTGCAATCTGCATAAAATTCATGCATGTACAAACACATATATTCTAACTAAATAGGCAATGGTAGGAAGTGGTGCATCATGTAGATTCCAACTAGCAGGTGACTACAACTCCCTTCCTTAACCACATCAGAAATGTCATACATAAAGAAAACATACACACACACCATACACATGTAGTATGGGGTAAGTATCCATAGAAAAAATGTATAAATAATCCATCTAACTAATATCATTAAATAACTACAATCACTATAAATAATAATCATCAAAGTATAATCATGCATACATGAAGTAACTAGTACCAAAGTAGTCTCATCTTATAATCAATTTTGTAAGAAATAAATATCCAATAGTCTAGAAAACAATGTTACTAATCATCAAGCATAAACATAAACTAGCCTAAAAGAGTTCAACAATATAATTGAAAAAGTTAACTAGGGGCTGGCACTACATCAACCCCCTAGACTTAGGCTTACTCTTGGAAGCCTTCAAGAAAGGCAAAACTAAAGAACTCACTTGAGAGGGTCCCATTGGACCCTTTCCCCCTCTCAGAGTATATGAATCTACTCAGAACACTCTTTACGACATACCCATGTCTCCAACTATAGGTTTTGAAGCTCCAAGTTTCTAGTCTAAGAATTGTGATTTCCATTGAGGGGAATGGGGTAAATTGTGTCCACATTGTTCACATGAGAAACACTCTCCATCAAAACTCCTCTGCACTCGAAGTGCACTAGACTACTAACCACTACCCTCACTAGCATAAGACTAGTTGCTCTACATAGGCTAAGTGTTATGATTTCGCTTGTTGTGCTAAGTGTTATGATAATTCCTAGCATTGGAACCACTATCACCACTTTTTGTTGGAGGATAAGTTCCTCCCTACACTAATACATTTGGCATCGATTTGCGATGGCTAAGTGTCGCAATTACAACCGCAATGTATCGCCACTGTGACAGTAATAGACGTCGTTTCTTTTTAGTTGCAAATTATGACATCTATCCTCTATCGTAGAAATTACAATGCCTATCCATCGCTATAAAACCATTTTATTATGGCACGAACCCCATCACAATTGTGACGTTCACCACCAACATTATGACGGGGTAGCGACGGGAGCTGGCGATGGGGTTGTTGTGGCAACATCCTCGACGTCTGTTGCAATTCTTGCCCTGGACATCGCACTTGTGACGTCAATGAAAAATTTTGGTGGGGTAGCGATGGCATATGGCAATGGTGTCGCTATGGCAGTGACGTTGATGTCTATGGTAATGCTTGCCGTAGACATCGCAATTGCAATGACACCACTATGGTAGTGATGCCAAGTCCGTCACAATGGTTAGGGAGAACGTCGCAATTGTGACATCAATGGCAGGAATTACAACAGGGCCATTGTAGCGATGACACCAACTGCTGTCGCCGCCACAATGACCCCGTCGCAGGCATATTCAACTTGCTGCTTCAGCCACAAACATATTTGCAAGTTTGACAAGTAGAAATATATCTCCATTTCTCACATTTATTTGATGAATTTTGAAAGTATAAGAAAATATTGGCTACAGGGATCTAACGTTGAATCATTGAAAAAGTTTGAAGTAATGCATCTTTTCATGATATTTTGACTTCATTATCAACTTTCTGCAGTGTTTGCCATATTTTCTGAATGGTTGCTAGCAATGTGATTTTCCCTCTATTTTATAGGTTTTGCCCCAACATCAGAATATTGTCTAGCTTTACTTAAACCAAGTTTTCCAGGAACTTCTCTTTGTTTCTTTAGCTTAGTACCATTTCCACTAGAAAGCTGCCTATTTACAAGAGGCATCGGAGTATCACAAAATTTAGCAATGTTACACCCATTCTGAACCACACCAGTTGTAATTTCAGATGTCTTGGTTTGTTGTGTAGAAACACAACCATTTATATTGTTTGATAGACCCTTTCTATGGGATTTTTGTGGATACTTAGAAGCGACTAAACATGGAAAACTTTTTGCAGCTGGATACTCTTTTCTAGAAGGCATTTTTGCAGAGCATTTCTGCTTAAGAAAAATGTCAGCCTTCTTAAGTTGTAATTTTGTGCATTTATTCCTTTCATTGGATCATTTCTTCCTCAAAATATGAATTTCTCTTAGAAGAAAATGCCCCCTGAAAGACAATGCTTGTAAAAATAGAGGACATGGAAGATGCTTCATAAGCTTCAATTTGTTTCTACTAACGAGGTAGTGGTTGTCCTGATGGTGTTTTTGGTACTTTTGGCTGGAAATACATTTAGTTTCTTGACTATATTTCTACAACCTATGTGGATTCATAGCTTTTACACATGACCCATTCATTTCCCTTCCCTTACAGAGCAAAGTACCATTTTTTCCTCCCTACCAAAAGGAACATATAAAGATTCATTAGGACTAAAAACAATTTTCTCAAAAACAAACATATACACTGCAGCATTAATACAAGAAACAAGCACCTAAAATAAGGAACCATCTTCCAAGGATAGGAGCTTAGCAACCTCACTCTCATTATCTATAGAATTGTGGACCACACTACCATTCTCTAGATGCTCATCAGCTACAAGTTTACCATTTGAATTATTTTTTGGAAGTTTAGTAGCATGATGCCGAGTAATAATACCTGTCAAACCATTTGTAGAATGTTTGACATTCTCATGATCTATTACCATTAATTTTTGAATAAGCTTCAGAATTTCTACTAATATAGTTCTCATTATCATTGCTCACATCACAGTTTCGAGAATGTCTAACAACTATATCATTACAATTACCCATAGAATCAATTCCCTTTATTTCGGATTCCTACTTCTTAACATTATTACTAGACCCATTCGATGTGCATCCATTACTTATGGTATGACTTGACTAGAAGACATTATTTGTTTGAATACCATTGGTTCTTAGAGGCACCATCTGTAATGTAGCATCATGATCTGCTGATGATCTGGATTAACTACATGACTGGCCAAAACTTGTGTTATTTTCTAGACTTTCTAAAATGAAATTGACATTTGACAAATTTTCTACCTATTGGGGTATCTTGTTTACACCTACAACACTAAAAGAGATTGTTTTTGTTTGGAAATAATGCATGTTTTCTATCACCTGGGGGGCATATGAATCTTGTAAGTGGTTTTCTTTTGGATGTACAATGTTCAATGACACCCTCTTCTTTAGTTTAGAGCCATTATACTGAGATTCAGACCCACCTACTATTTGAATGCTAGTTTTCTTATCTCGTATATAGAATAGCATGTAAGCTTTCTAGGAAAGTACACTTTTCTCACTGATTGAATAGACCTAGAGTACAAAATTTCATAAGAATAACTTCAATCAGTCTAAGCAACTTCAGTATAATTAGTGTTACCATATAAAGAAAAGGTTCTACATAAAATTGTAGTTCTTTTGTGTATTCTGTTATACACAAAATATAATGAGCTTGCTCCACAAAATTAAACATGTCTTCACAACTATAGAAAATGTATACCCGATTATCATCTAAAGCATGCCAGATGCCTGTGGATGAATGAATAAAGCAGAAATGCATATGCACATCCATTTGGTCAATGCAGCATCCATATTTAGTAAATGTTAAAGGATCAAGCATTTCTGAGGTTATATAACTTCAATTATTTGAACTAAGTGAGGATATTATTTTAATAGAGGAAATCTTGTTTTCTCTCAAAAAAACATATGGATATGGACAATAGGCCACTGCCTCAAGGGCGAAGGATGAGGCAAACACTATAGTCCAAGAATTCTTCATCTAAATCATAGTCTGATCAGGAAAATCTTAGTCTGTAGTGATAAGGGCTAATAATATTCACCCAAGGGACCTTTTGTCTCCTTTCCACTGTAAAACAATTGCAACTTGAGAAAGTTCAAAAATGAAGGTTTGACTCAATTTGTACAAAACCACTATACCCCAAAAAAATAAATACTGAAAAGCCTCATATAGTAATATCTTAGATTATTTCTAGGGTAAAATGGCAAGGAATGATATTGTTATCATAGGTCTTGTTAGGTTTTAATGCACAACTACAACAATTTTGGTCATATATGTGCTATTTAAGATTTTAACAAGACTTTATGCTAAAGCTTATAAATGATGGCTCTTTCTATGAAGAGTTTGGTCACATATTGGCTTTACAAATCTCATGTTGGCCCTGTAAGTGCCCTAGAAGCAGCTTTTTTGACTCAAAATAACATCAAAAAAATGCCTCAGCACTATATGACTACATACAAGTGAATGTAATGAGAAATTTGTTCTTATGAACCACTACTTGTGAAACATGGGTCAAGAGTTGAATCCTGTTAGCAATATCACAATATAAGGTCAATTTTTCCAAACAAATCTTGAGAATATTTTTGATGTTCAATATGGTTCAATGAAGTTTAAACATGGGTCATGAGATATGAACTTTAGTTAACCACTAACCACTTCTTATTGACATATGGATCACTGTAAGTTGAATCCAGATAAACAAGCACAAACTGATACTGTACAGAGCACCAAATATTTGATTAATCTATACAAATCACAAGATTGTAAGAATTCAAATATCTTAATTAAATGTAGAGATAGCATAATTTGACACACTGCAGAAAAAAAACACTTGAAACTGAATTCAATTTGAGAATAAGAACAAGTAAACATGAGAAGGTAACCATTAAAAGTGAGGTGCTAAAGATACATCATGGAAATTGGCACTTCTTATTGAAAACTCAACAAACATGTAATTTATGTCATTCATAAAAGAAGTCATATAGTCTATTAGTTACAATTTTAATACCAAATTACAAATCATACCAAGGATGTTTTCCACATCCTCCACAAAGCCCATGTTAAGAATTTCATCAGCCTCATCAAGGACATGAAATTTCAATGATTTCAAGTTTATACTGCCTCTCTCAATATGATCCTATGTAAAGAAATTGAAACATTTTTTTTACCAATGAACTGTTGCATATCAGGAAAGTAGTTAATAAAAGCTACTCACTTACCTTGATATGACCTGGTGTTCCAACAACAACATCTACACCTTTGCATAGTGCGTTCTCTTGTGGACCATACAAAGCACCTCCATACACACAACATGTATTAATGCCAATAGATCCACCATAAAACTCAAAATTTGCATGAACCTGCATATCAAAAGTCATCATACAAAGTTCCCAGATTTGTTGATGTAGAGAAATTGCCAAAGAAAGAACATATTTTCAAAATACTAACATAATCAGACAATTTACAGGTCAATGCTGACATAATACCTATTTTGTAAGCTCTTGATTTGGAACCAAAATAATCACACTAGGTAGCTTTCCATAGGACTTAAATACGAAACACATCTGATAATTGATAACTTAATGACAATTGTCAAATGTCAATAAAAAATCAAATTGATTTATACATGTGCAATCTCCACAAAGAAAATAATAAATTGCAAAGAAAAATTGAACAAAATATAAATGGGAAAATTGATTCTCTTTTGGGAAAAGGTATGCTGCTATAATAGGAGTACAAGGCCACAAAGGACATAGAGTATAGTTCATCAAAATAGTGGACTTTGAAACTCTAAAACAATGAAGAATATCTCATCACTTTTACAACTCTAAAACAATGAAGAATAACTGATCATTATGGTAATAAGACATCAACGTCACAACTCATAACAGAGAGAGTACAATTATGACTATCAGTGACATTATGCAAAAGATGCAGTGACCATGGAACCATTAACAAATAGTGGCATTGAACATCAAACTAAAATACATATGCAGTCATGTGCTATAGAAAAAATAATCTAACCATCGACACTAACGACATAGCAGAGATAATGTCTGAAAATAATGGTCATGGCAAGCAAGTAGGCATGTTGTTTTACAAAGGCAAAGGGGTACGAGTATGTTGTGATGAACCCAAACCAATGTTACTTGAGTCACGATGATCAATCTAAATACAAGTTTGAAAAATATGTTAAGGAAATACTATAGCAGTAAGCTTATGAAATACAATGAAGTCATTGATGCATAAGTGATAAAGGGAGTGGTCCCCAAGAATAAGAAACTAGTGATTAAAGAAAACACGTAGTTATCAATAATGATAAGAGTCTATAAGTCTCAAATAAGTGCGTTAAAATCCAATTCACAATGATAAAAAATTATACTTGACATGAAAGAACATGTCTATAAAATTGTTATTTAGTCATAAATTTATTAGAGATTCATAATATAGAATACCCAAAATTGATTCAGTCCAGATGCATTCTTCACAAAGTTAATAAGATCAAAAGAGAAAATATTACCTCTTAATAATATGATATTTCCACTGACATTTAGTGTCTTCAAATTTCAAACTTAACATTTATTGTTTGTAGTGTCAGTTTATTTTCAGCATGAATAAGACATTGAGACTAATATAAACTGAACTCAAGTAAGAATCAAGTCCAAAGGGATTGTGATGACTTGGAACAAAATACTCTTCACCATATTCTAGAAAAATAGTGTTCTAAAACAATTTAGGGTGCACCTCTGAGAGCAGGACCTAGATTCATATCTCTATTACTGAATTTAGGAGACCAATTAACAGTATTTGAAAACTTGATTAGCTATAAAAAGTTCTTGTTTGCTGGAGACACTTGAAAGATTTTCACCATTCTCCCCATAACCTCCAATTGCATAAACAAGACCATCTAACACTACATAAGAAAATTCATAGTGTGCCACATTCATTTATGTTAGTTTGCTTCGTCCAGCACACAGTCCAGTACCAAGGACTTATCAATCTGGCATTTCCTTATGCTAGAATGGAGTTAAAGCCTAAAGATATCTGAAATCCAATCATCTCACAACCTTAAAACTATCTCATCTAATCAAATTTAATGCCATAAAACATAACTATTTATCTAATTTTAGTTACATTCAATTCACCATAATACCTTGCAATAAATAAATTCCACACATAGGCTGATATGCAGTGAAAAAAGAGAAGTTGAGGGGGATAGAGAACTCCAATATTCAAGTCATTTACTACCCAATTAATTCAGATTATCTCCTGCTTCAGATGATCATCACCTAATTCCTTCAGTCTGGGCCTCTACTAACAAGGCTTTTGTCACCTCATAAAGATAAATTGGATCAAGCTATCAATTTGATTTTTGTTTCTTATAAGTGAAACCTAGCTTTTCACTCAATCAGCCTACAAATGAGGAAAACAGTATGCACCAAGACAATTATATTACAAAAATAAGGAGCAAGAAATTTGGCTAGAAGTTACTCTCTCCTCCTGAAACTCATCCAAGAATTGAACAAATGCCTCAAGTGTCAGATAGCCAACCTATTGGGGGAAACTAAAACTTTCAGGGTGAAACCAATCATGTTTGTTGAAAAACATTTTAGCACTTCACAAATAGCAAGGACACAATTTCTACTCAATATAAATATCATAGAAAATACTATCATATGCTTACTAGGTTTTATGAGCAATAGAAAATCATCATTTCTACTAAGCATGCCCGAGTGACTAGTGCAAGAGCACCTCTATGAGGGCCCTCCCCTTCTTTGTTTTGGTGTTTGTTGTGAATGTCAATAGAAATAATAGTCCCCCTTCTGATGATTGACTCAAGTTTTGGTTGTGACTAGGCTAGGTGATAGTCCTATAGGTCTACTAAACTTTATGAATTTACTTTTCCCTTTAACTAAGAAAAATGTCTATTTGAGGATTTTGGGCTTATTTTTAAAAATTATAATAGGAGTTAGTGGTTAGTGGGTTTGTAATGTAAATAAGAGCTTTATAGGACCTAGAAATAATACATTAGGATGAACGATCAAATATTACTCCAGCAACTTAATGTTGATCAAAAAGCTGCTGGCAATTTTTTCCTTGTAATGGAAAAATGGCCAAAGAGTCTTGTCACACCCTAATACCCTAATACTCACTCCTAAACCATCCTATTTACTACTTTGAAAACCCTAATGTACGAGCAGTTTTTGTTTGTCAGAGGTTTGGAAGTTGTGTTGTAGCAGACTGGTTTTTCTGAGAAGTGCAACAGTCACTGTTATGATTGTGATTTTGTGAATATAAAAGTGTTTTGTGGAAACTTTGAAGGTTTTCTTTGTTTTTTAGTTTTTATGTCTTGTATGTGGAAGTTATTTTAGTTTTCTTTTACATTTGGTGTGTCATATTTTGTATATACAACTCTGTGTATTAGTATTTTGCCAGTTTTGGAGAGTTTCGTGGAAAATGGGGCCGTAACTTTCTTATTCACCATGGGTTTTCCATGGGAACGTGGATATTGAAGGTACATACCCCAATGTATATTTTTACCAGTGCAGGGCCCTTGAAGAGACAGGAAAATAGTTGCTTAACAAAGCCCTAGGCGAGTGTGACTATACTCGGCTAGGTTGTAGCAGTAGTAAAAAATGTGCTACAACAGGTGACTGGTAAAAATTCATGACCTACCCTTTTGAGGGAGTAAAAAGGGATATGAGAACATCCAAAATACTAAAGGAGGCTCGCTAAGAGGTGGAAGGCTAAGAAAAAGCCCAGGAGTTTGGAGAGTTAATAAAACCCTCAAAACCCTCACTTTTGGCTAAGTACATTGTACAGCCTTTTGGGTGCTTGAGACCCCAAAATATTTTAGAGGGGATCAATCTAAGAAAGTGTTCTTTTTTTAAGAGGTACTGAATCTTTGAGTAAAAGGTAAAACTCCCTACAAATGCAATGGAGGGCTAATTAGGCCTATTCTAATAGCCTAGTTTCCAAAGAAACTATCAAATCGGGTGAATGGGATGAGCAGGTGTAAAAAATGTTTCAAAAACATCTTCAGTTCTATTAGATATTCCTCTTGAAGTGTGTAACAACATAGGGAGTAGAAAGACCATTTTAACCTATATGAGGTCTTAGTTGTTAGAATGCAAAGCAAGAAGGTTAATGAAGGAGAGTGTGAAACTTGGTGGGAAGGTTAGGCAAGTCAGGGGAAGTCCTTAGTAGGATAAGAAAGCCTATTACATGTTTTTTTACTTTTTATTACTATGTTCAAGAAGAAAGGAGACTGTAATGTCTTCTATAATCATAATTTATATGGTTTAAAGACTCATATTTGTCTTCCCTCTACTCTTCCTCCCACACATCATTTATTCAATACAATAGAAGTATTTTAAACAACACAAAAGACTAACACATAGTAACCTACTCTAAACAATTATTTCATAGTAATTTAACATTTTATACACCTTAGAAGTTTGGAAATATTTATATTATCTATTATTACATATTGAGATGTTATAATCGATTTATATATAGAATAAATGTTTAGGCTGTGTCAAAACCTTCAAGGGATGGATAAGCAAGACAACACATACTTCCCCCAGATATAGTGCCTCTCACATGATCTTTCTATCTCCTAAGTCAATTCTTTCCGATGTGCTTGAGCATACATAGAAAAAACTTGCATCTTTTATAAGTTTAGGCCAATCTTGTGAAGCAGCAACCTGAAAGTTCAAGAATCACGAGAAAAATTAAACATGGAAAAAAATCCAATACTATCATCATTATAATCTACTCGAAATAGAAAAAATTTCATGTCCAAACCTATCAATAAATGCCTAAATGCAACACCTTTTCCTATAGAATAATTCATCTACTCTAATTTTAAAAACTTATAGAAATTATATTTCAAAAGTTTGTTAGGTAAAACATGTAGATAGATATGACATTATTCTCATGCTCAAATTACACACCCAATGATAGCATAACATATATTAATTCAATGAAACTAATTTTAAGAAGGGTTCAGTAATCTAGATGCCTATTTCACATGTGAGTAGTGGTACTCTGCAAAAATCATGAGATAATGTAGTTCAGATTTTGGTGAGAATGTTGAAATGTGATAAATAAACTTAAAGTTTCATCTAGAGTTACTTGTTAGTGAATGTACATGTAAGTTCATAAGGATCATTGTGATGAAACTAAGTTACAATCATGATTCCAGGAACAACTTGTCAAATAATAAACAAGTCAGAATATGAATTTTATTAAATTTTAAAAGTTTAGAGATTAGAGATTAGATCTATGAAATTTAGTTTTACATGTTTAGGGATTAGATCTATGACTGGAGATGTCACTTTTATGCACCCACAAACTGAGGCAAATAATGGACATACGGGATATGAATCCAAGATTCCAAACAAATATTGGTGATGGGACATAGAATGTCATGAACTGATTTGTGTCATATTTAAACTAATTATTCATTTGTAATAATTCAATACTGATATGTTGAAGTTCAACAGTTTAAACTGGCCTTTCACAGCTTTTGTGTCCTATGAAAAAAAGTATTTTCAGTTCTACATTGAACTTATTTTCTAAGCAGCTTTCAAAAAATTATAACTATTCTAGCCAACATTTGAAGGAAATTCAGAGGTAGGTATGAAATAGATTGAGTCGATCTATTAAGCTAGACATAAGCCATTGTGTAGACTCTAAACTATCACATGGACTTAATTGATGCTCACTCAACAAGTTGAGGGAGGAAACACTAAAATCTTTGCCACACTGAAGCAGAGCTAAGGGTTTGGTTGTGCAAGTCAATCTTAGGAGATCCATTATTTTCTTCTAAAGTGAAGCACTCGCCAAAAAATAGGGTTACATTCTCCACTGTATAAGATGCTCGTGTCCTTCCACTTGAAAGGGGCCTTAGCAAGACATAGTGTTATAGGTCTAAACATAGGACAAAATAGAGAAATATTTAGTATCTTATTGAGCTTCACTTTGTTTCAAGAATATTTTAATATTCTCTACTAAATAGGGCCAACCACATGAAGGTGGAAGCTCATTTGGACCCACCCCCCTCCCCCTAATATCACTCTATAATCCTTGTTAACATCTAACATTCATTCATTCTTTCAACCATTAATAAAATATAACATTAAATCAATATCACATGATAAAAAAAAAAACATATCACGTGATAACATTCATTAACACATTAGATTCATTAACATGCAACATTCATCAATATTTTGCATTAACACATAATTTATGAACATTCATTAGCACATAATTAAATTCATTGAGACATAACATTTAGTCATTATTAATTAAGGTATGTAGATGACAATCATTTCTTTTTTTTCTTTCTATTTCTTTTTCTATGTAAGCTCTAAGAGGAGCATCAGTGTCATCATCAATTCCCCCCTCATAAGTTGTTCTCTTCTCTGTTCTTGATGATCTCAAATTCCTATGCTATTGCAAAGGGGGGTCCTCTGCAACAACAAATAAAAGAGTTAAATTAAAAATAATTTATTATAATTGTTACAAGTATTTAATTATTTTAAATAACATAACTGTGGTGCTCTTTACCTGATCTAACCACATCATTTTGTCTGGACTCAACGTCAACATAGTCATGAACATTGACCCCTCGATCCTCTACAGCTGATATACAAAATGTTACATTAATCCAAACACCAATTGCAATTACATATAAAAAAATTAATAGAAAATGTATACCTCCACCACTAGGATGCACAACATGCGAACCTTCAACGTCCACATATTGTGTAGAAGGATTGTCAGGCTACATTCCAACATCCTACACATTGTTATCATTGCTTTCTTAAAACATATATACTCACTTTATATTGGAACTTAACATCAAATAGACTAATTAGTAAAGTATTCAATTTGAAATAAATTTCATTTAGCTTATTTACCTATGGCTCAAATACATCATTATTAGAACCTTCCACATTGATTTCAGCTCATAGTCATTCAGCCATAGCTCTATAGCCTCGTTGGAAGCCAATTCTCTTATCCTCTTCTGTGAGGCATCTCTTGAACTCTGAGCCCTAAATTTTTGCGTGGTATGGTGAATTTTACTTGCATTGTTTCATCAACCAATGGAGGGTAGTTAAAATATCAAAAGGAAATGGTAAATAGTTAGCAGGGTTTCCAACCCTTGTTACACCTTATTTTGGTCATGTTGGAGTTGTTCTAGACTATCTTTGGTCTTTGGGAGTCCTTGAGGATCCAATTTCACTCTTGGTTGGGTGTGTAGAATAAAGGTCAAGTGTTGCAATCTACCCTGTCACTGGTAACAGCAAGTTTTCCTTAGACCTAATTTGTTTTGGGTTGTGTTGATGTTTGTTTTGGTTTCCATTTATGTTAGAGGGTTGGAGTTGTCCAAAACACTTGGTGTCAAGGTTGGGTGTGTGAGGCCTTGAATGGTACAAGGGAGAAGTAATTAGTATGCAGCCTTATGTGATGAGTTGGGTCCATGAATTAAAGGAGCAGATGTTGTAACAACAGATTAGTTCCTTGTTTGAAGATGAATCAAGCCTTGAATGTTCTTGTAGAGAATAGAGGATTGGGGTGATAACTTGAATTGCTTAGTTTTTCCAAGGTGCTAGGATTTTGTTGGTGCTTGGTGCAAGAGCACCTAGGCTAACCTCTACTAGTTAGTCAATTTTGGCTTGTACTTGACTCTAGCCAAGTCAAGAAGTTAGTGTAATTTGGTTGAGGACCTTAGAAGGTCTTGTTTTATGTTGGCTAGGTGAATTAGTCACTAAGACCAAGGTCACACAAATAGCCTTTGTTAGTTTTTATTTAAATTCTTAATGTTAGGAGTTAGGGAGATTGAGTCATTAATATGTCTTAGGCCTAAGAATGGTTAATGGTTATTAAATAAATATGATGATCATGAATGATCTTGGATCCTCAAAATATGTAAGAGCCAAGAACCTTCCCAAATTAGTAAAATATGATGGAATATGAATGAATTCAATGTGAAGAAGGTCCCCACAATGAAGTTTGAAATTTGTGATGTTTTAGTGGATTTGGCACTTAGATCCATCTAAGTGAAAGTGAGAAAGAGAACCAAAATTAAGGTGTGGATCATCCAAGGTGAAGTTTTCAAGGTGTGACTCTTGTAGTAAAGAGTGAATAGGATTTATTTAATGATCTAATCCTATTAGGAGATCCTATAGAAGCATAGGATACTAGGAGATAAGAGAAATTTCTTGGTGGAAGTGGAAAACTAAGCCTAGGAGTTTTATCTCACACTAGTGCTTCCAAAGTGTGTTACTCTGCATCAGATATTGGTGTGTAGGAACACTGAGATCCAAGTTGAGGATTAGGAGCATAGACAAGCTAGTCTATCCTAGCATTTCCCATCACATTATATAAAAAAATTTATACAATTTTTCATTTACTAATACTTACGACTCTTGCTTGAAGTTTCAAAAAACCAAAAGAGCTGAGCTTGTGTGTCCCATGCTTTTCTAGTCTTGGCTTTCTTGCCTTTGATGTGTCAGGCAATCTATGAAAAGTTTGAAATATGTTAGATAGTATAAATATAGAGGTTAATTAGTACATAATTAGATTCTCAACAGTATCACATACCTTGTTGTACTCTCCACTAGTGTAATATTATTTTTCTTGTCAGCTTTATACTTTCCATCCAAAATTAGAGCCTGCCACTCAGCCTCAGGAACATAGGGTGGATGCTCGTACCTGGGGTTATCCTGTAAATTTTTTCTGTACTGGCCCCTAATATACTTTAAACATAAACCATCTTTTTCAAGGATCTTGTTTCTCTCAAATGCACGAGGTCCAAAGAGTTGGGTCATGCTCTCTATAAGATCATCCTTCAACGGTTTGTGTTGGTTATTCCACCTTTTAAGTAAAAAAAATGTTTGACTCATAAATGAAGTGAAGCTACCTTTAATATAGTTCAAGGAATAGATGAAAAGGAAAACTATTATAGCAATGATATGAAATCAAAATAGTGGTTTGGGGTTTTAGTTAGGATATGATGTTCCACCAGGTATGCAGGGTGGGCTCGAATATTCACAAACACTCATCACCAAGTTTTCTCCAAAAAACATCATTCCCTACAAAACAATCATGGGATTGTTAGTCGATGAAGAGTGATCAAAAATTGGATTACTATTATATCACTATAGAATAATAATAACTTTAAAGTACCCAGAACTTTGGCTACTTTTAATGGAATGCTTTCATCATCGCTGACGATCAATGTGACATCCTTCATTGTTCCCATACTAGGAACATAGGAACATCTAGGAAATGATGTTGCAGCTCCTATTGCAAAAAGTTTCATAAGTTTCATAAGTCTTTGTCACAAAGTATAAAAGAACAAATGATAATTGATGTTAAAAATTTGTAAAAACAAAATTGTTTGTTGCTATCATAAGAGAGAAAAAGAGGGATTTGTGTACCAGCAGATGGTGCAACAGTCGATGCCTATAAGCTGCGTGTTGCTGACTCGGTAGTGAGAAAGAGATTTGTGGTTGTCCTGGATAGAGGTGGTGTCATCCTAGGATTCAATTGATGTGAAGCTGAAGAATAAAATTGTTAGAGCATGCATAAATATAAAATGCATGGACTAGCATGGACAAGATTGTTAGAGCATTAAAAAAAAGGATTGTTCGAGCATGTATTGTCAATCATTATGATCATTCCTATATATATTCAGTGGAAAACACAAGTGGGGAATGGAACATGCAATCTACCTGAACCACCTGCAGCACCCTCATCATGGGAACGGGGCTCGAAATCATTCAAAAAACTCTGTAAAGACAATGCATCCATATTTTAATTAATTCCATAAAAGAGCATAACATAAAAACCATTATTGAACTCTTGTTATAATTAAAATTTTCATTAATACTTACTTTTAAGGTTTCAGAGGTGTGCATGAATTCAGATCCCCTTTCTCTTATTTCCTGAGTAGTAGGCTTTATGGTTGCCAAATGTAAAATTTCTCTACCAATTTTCTTTAGCAACTTTTTAGTCAAACCAATTGGGTCATCAGTGTCTACCAAATAAATTTAAAAAGGGTCCTCCTCAGGGGGGGGGGGGGGGGGGCTGCTAATCAGGGACTGCAGTTTCCTTTCCCTCCCTCCGACCACTGGCCTTTTGTGACAACAATAGTATTAGTATTATCAAAATTACTCCAAAACAATGAAGAAAACAACATTAAAAAAAAAACATTTTTCTTCTATCTAGTTTGTACAATTACAATGAGTTTTACTTGCTCATGTGTAGATGAGTTAGGAACATTGCCAGCATCCCCTCCGGGTGGTTGCTCCATATTGTGCCCCTATGTCAAAGATCAAGTATAAAAATGTTAGCCAAAAATTTATTGATTAAATGGTATGTTGGAGTCATTGATTAGAAGCTGGTTTAATAGTATGTACCACCCCCATGATAGTAGCCTCATTTGTATCTATGTGGTTCAAATTGTAATCAATAAGAAGCTCTTCCCCTGCATGTATTGATTTTATCGCACAGATGAATACACGATTTCCCTCGCATGCCTCAAATATGCAATTGGGTTGCTTTATAGTTGACCCAGGTTGTGTACTATTTATAAAACCCGTAATATTCCCTATTTCTTTTGGCCTTCCATCAATGTATATAGCCACACTTTTACTTTGATTATTGTCTTGCTGCTGTATATAATTTGTCGAGAGGGCATACCTACGCATACTTTTTTTATATTGAACAATATGCATCCAACTTTTGTAATCGTAACATGGTCCAACATACTCCATTGTTTCAGAAACTTTGTTGTAAGAAACCTTTATGTCGTCCATAGAAAATAGGCCCAAACCATGTAGTGATGATGGTGCTATGCGATATATCCTCTCGTTAACACAAAAATTGGTGTTTATTGGAGGAAGTTCCTTGGGTACCCAATGTTTCTATAGATGTTGGTACCTCAAGGGCACCTCGATGTCGCCTTCTGTCTCATCATCATAAGAACATGACCCCCCTTGAGCAAAGAAAAATTTCATGCGTTTATTGAATTTCCTTCTAGTCCTTTGACCTCTAGTTAATCTCCCTATTGTAGATAAACTGCATGTCTCACTTTCCTCTTCTATTCCTATATTTCCCTCACTCGAGGAAGACACTTTTGACAAATACCTATTCGCTGGTACCTACAAATGGGAGAGATCTTAGAAGACATAAATCTTACTATTGATAAGTGTATTAAATAGACTATCTATAAGGAGTATTGACTTATACCTATCGATCCATGAGACTGTGCGAGATGCTCCTAAAAGGGGTTTAGTTTCCTGCAAATCTAATTCAATTATCGTGAGCATAATCACATCATAATCATAATCACATCCATCATTAGCATCACATAAAAATTAAAAACACTAAAAGGTACACAATATAACACTTAAATCAAGCTCACATTATAAGCCTACTAGGTAAGTAGGCCTAGTGAAGGACTAAAACTGGGTTTTTGTATCAGCTGATGAGTTGAGGGCTTAGTCACCTTGGGGACATGCTATTTGAAGTTTTTTGATGTGTGTGGAGGTGAAGGAAACACCTAATTAAGGCATTGTGAGCATTTGATAGTTTGTTGATTAGATTGCTTGGATGAATCCATTGGATGGATTGAGGAACATTCATGGGATTATTCCAAAGATGTAGAACCTAAGGTGGCATAAGGATTTGGTGTGCACTCTGATAGGTTATGGAGTTGGCTTGGATCAAGGAGAGGGATCTTATAAAATTCTTGGTTGGTGTTGTGAGAACACTATGGAAGTCCCTCTTGTTATGAATGATTGCAAGTCCACCTAGGGTCTCTGCATCGCCTACAAAGGCAGAATTATTAACCAAAAAATTGGGTAAGCAATTATATTATTTTTTCCCGATGAATTTTATTCTAGGTACAACTCCCTTTTATAGATATTTAATGAATTCCCTTTTCTAAACTAAACACTTACAAATGCTTTTGACCTTAAAGAAAATAAGGCTCAATACATTCACGCATCAATATGTGTTTTAAATAGTTTTCTTTAATTAATTTAGATTAATAGTTAATTTAGATTAGTAGTGTTCTATTTTTAGTTGAAACATGTAACTTTTAAATCGATAATGAATAAACTATGTAACCATATATATAAGACAAATATATTTCTATCAAGAAATGAATATTAAATAGATTAAGGATTGATGTCATACCTCTAAATTTCATCATCATCATCCTCATCGTCATCATCATCATCATCATCATCATCATCATCCTCATCATCATCGTCGTCATCATCATCATCATCCTCACCATCATTGTCATCGTCGTTATCGTTCATCGTCATCATCAACATCATCATCAACAACATCAGCATCATCTTCATCATCATCATCAGTAGTAGCATCATCATCATCACCTTCTTCTTCTTCTTCATGAAAATTTGTGTCAGGAACATCATCCAATAACTATCGATCGTGATCACCATCTACATTATCTTCTACTTCTTCAGTATCTTCTTCTTCCATCGCATTAAACTTTATTGGCCTTCCTCTCGGGTTCATATCTAACAACAAATGACCAACCTAGTTTATGTGGAACCTTTGAGTAAAATACCTGCTCACACTGGCTTGGAAAAACATAGGGCTCATCCTCAACTGGCTCAAATGACCTTGTATTAACCATTGTAAATCCATTGTCATGTTCAATAATAGTTCTATTAGGATCATTTGGATTAAGTCATAGCCTATACCATTTGGCAATGAAGAGTACTAATTTGAAGGAAGTAAAGTCACACTCAAGTATATCATCCAAAATGCCATAGTATCAATTTTCAGACTCTCGAGGATGTAAGTCATTTCTAGATGAAATATTAGTCACTTGAAAGACTATAGTTATTCTTGAATCAAAAGTTTTCTTCATGTCATCCAACACTTTGACGCGAAATTTCTAACCATTATAGAACATAGCCTTGTGGTGTTTAATCTGCAATAATATGTGAAACATGTCAAAATTATTATATCATGAGTTGATAAACATACAGGTGATTAATAAATTTGTACGTACCTAGAAATCTCTTAAACCACATGCTAAATCTATTTCCCTTTGAGTAACATTGGAATCTCCATTACGATGAGCTTCTTTAACCAATGAAGATACATCTTCCCATGTTAATGTCTGACCAGAATGTTGACATCATTCAATCCATATCATCATCCAATCAAGATTGTTTGCAATATACAAATGTAGTGCATCCCGCTCTCGAGCACCTGTACAAGAAAAAAAATAGACAACTTACAACTGATTTACTTTGAAGATTAAGAAATAATTTATTACAATAACATCTTATAATTTATTACCTCTCACTTTCCTCAATGTACCTTTCCCCATCAAGTACTCCCCTTCTAATTTTTTAAAAGGCTCGAGATCCAAAATGCGATCTACATGGATATTTGATGCAAACTTTGGAAGATATTCAATAATGTACACCATAGTCTGGTATACCATATATCCCTCTACCATAGAACCCTCAGGATGTGCTCTTTGTCGAACCAAAGCCTTCAAAGATTTCAAGTGCCTCTCAACCATCCACATTGACCTACTGTGTACAAGTCCACACAATTCAATCTCCTCAACTAGGTGTATGAGGTAGTGTTCCTATGCATTGAAAAAAGTTGGAGGTAGACACTTTTACATTTGACACAGTAAATGAGGAATTCTTCTCTTCCAATAGTTTATATCTTCTTTATGGATTTCTTTAGATGACAACCACCTACATTAAGAGATTCAAGTCACAAAAAATATATAGATACGAGACTTTACAAAATAATATACAATAGATTACATAGCAAGAAAAACAAATCATGAATATAATTAATATATACAAAAAATTGAACAAATATTACTACTTACCTCATGTATTTTCCAAAACCGTATATCAATTGCTTGATGTTGTTGTTGAAGGGCTCTAGGAGAGATAGAGGAAGCACGTACTGCAATAATTATAAACCAATCATTTTATTGTTTTCTAACATAACATAACGAACAGGTACACGTAGTTTATGAATATATTGTAAATATAGAAGAACATAACTTACCTTGATGAAAGTATGCCAATCATGCATTTTGAGCCCTGGTCCAAATTCACTTTCTTTTGATATGAGATTGTTTATGTTCGCAGCAAATCCTGTGGGAAATCAAATTTTTTGTATGACTTCTTTTATGGCATCACTTTGCTGCTCCGTTAATAACCAAGGAAGGGCACTTATATTAATCTGATCTCTGTTGCTATTTGAGTGAATGAAATTCTTCAATGCATGATTGGATTCATGAATGTCATTACAAATTTTGACAATTTTTTCTTTGTCACGACTTCCATCCAATATTTTCCACAATGTCTCTGTTATATTCTTTCCAATATGCATAGTATCAAACAAATGCACAATTTGTAAGTGCTCATAGTAGGGCAACCTACTAAATTTTCTGGGATAGCTTTTTACCCTTTGGAAGGTTATCAGTACTGCCTTGACGACCTTCACGGTCATTAATTACAGAATTAGTAAACAAAAATCACAATAGAAATATATAAATTGCAAACATAAACCATTAGTTGGAATGACATTACCTCGATGATTAATTCTATTATATTCCAACTTCCATAGGTGAGGTGTCATTCTTTGTGGCTTTGATGTAGTCTCTTCTTTCCCATTGAAAAGATGTTTTTTCATACTTTGATACTTATGATTCCTATGGAGGAAGTGTCTACACTCATCAAACACCTGCTTTCCTAAACTTTTTGAATGACGAGATTTCATCTTTGGACCACAAACTGGACATGCAAATTTTCTCTTTGTTTGAAGACCTACAAGATAATGATATAATTGGATTAGTAAATATGTTGATTTTTATAATTAGAATTATCGTGCGCAACTTGAATTCACTATAACATACCACAAAAATGTGTTAGCCCTAGGGCATCATGTATTATCCATGCAAGTATTGCATGGAATTGAAAGTATCTTTGTCCTATTGGTCTAGACACATCATACATAGTGACACCATTCCATAACTCCACCAACTTGTCGATAAGAGGCTCAATATATACATTCATATATTTAACTTGATATTTACCTACTTGAATGAATAGTAACATTACATAATTATTGTGACCATTTTACTGCAAGATTTGCAAGTACATGTAAATTAATAACTATCAAATGATAAGATACCTGGAACAATCATTGCCAACATAATGTGCTCCCTCTTTATTGACATCCACGGAGGAATGTTATTGTTGATAACAAAAATAGGCCACACTGAGTAAATAGATCTCATCTCTCCAAATGGATTGACACCGTCCGCTGCCAATGAAAGCCTAAGATTATGAGGTTCTTCTTTGAAGTGTTGCCACTTTTCCTCTAAGTGCATAAATGCCAAACCATCCGCAGGGATTCAAATAATGTCATCTCGACTTCTATTGCATGCATGATAATCCATAAATTGAGCCAAGCTACTACACCTGAATAATTGTTGTATCCATGGAATAATGGGGATGTAACGAAGAACCTTTTGAGGCACTTTTTTTGTTAGTCAATTTGTTCGATATCTAGTCGTATGACATATAGGGCATTGTGTTGCAAATTCATGTTCTTTATAATATATAATATGATCATTGGGACAAGCATGTATTGCTTCATACTCCATTCCAATATCTTTCATAACAATAGATAATTCTCGATACGAGTGAGGTAGAATATTTGATGGTGGTAATAGAAACTTGCCTATCAATCTACAAAAAAAAATATAAGTTGTTAATATAAACAATATTAGTGGTACATTATTCACCCTTTGTTAACTATAAAGACATATATGACATACCTTAACATACATGACATTATTATTTTGGATAAACCATTCATAACCTTCAACTTCAACAACAACAATACAGCAGAGAGAAGAGTTGTTTGGGAGTCTTTATATAGGGGCTTGTATGCCTTCTCAAGTAGAGGTACATCAAGGCTATCATCATCATCATCATCAAATATGCTTGGACTAAATGTGTCATGGATCAATGTATTTATACCATCATCTTCAATTGTGTTTTCTAGCGCATGATCATCATCTTCCATGGGATCATTATCTTCACCTTGGATATTTGCACCTCCATGTTCCTCCACTTCGAAAACCCTATTCTTCAGATTGTTGTGGTTCATATTATGTACTTCCCTAGGAAGATCAACATATATAAAATTGATTAACATAAATAAACCATGATCATCAACTCATCATCAAGTGATTTCATATTTATATGAATTGTTAAAATGATATAATAAATGACTTACCAGTGGATGATAGTCATGCCCCCCTTCAATGTGACAATTCTCCCTACAATGTCTCTTAAGTATTTTGATTAGCAGTCTTCTACAGTTTAAGCCCTTAAAAATATTGCAAGGAAAATAACATTTTTCATCACCTTTTCTTTTCAAGTTAGACCACAATCTAACAATTGTCTCCCTATTTTGTTCTTCACTTATATTATCTGACATGATCGTTCTTTACAAGAAGCAAAAATTGGGCTATGAAAAATTTGATCTACAACTTTCACAAACTAAGAAAAACTGTCGAAAGTACACAAATCTTCTTAGACCTAGCTAAATACTTTAATATTTTAAAAATACTTTCTTTGACTTTATTCCTAAGACATTTAACCCAATCACCTTTTATAACATTCAATCAATTGCTCTAGGAAAATTTGTGGATAAGATTATTTGTAAAACTTTGACCAACCACCTAAAGGTCTTATTTCAAGAGACCTTAAAACATTAAGCCACTAAAAGAAATTTCAAAACATATAAGCTAAAAGTCTAGTTAAAATATATATTAGAATAAAAAATATACAATTTTCATACCCGAGCGTGCGGTTATAGCTCGTGCAACGACCTTCTTGCTTAGCTGTAGAAGCTCTCTAGCAATCAAATTATACAAACTACAAGGCCTAACAACAATTTCAAAACATATAAGCTACAAGTCTAGTTAAAATATACATTAGATTAGATTCAACAATAGCAAGCAATGTTATTTAGAATTAGATTCAACAAACCTTAGCAGTGTAAATAGCCATCTCCTCTAAACTGGACTCCAAACACGAGGGGGCATTCACATACTCTTCCCCTAAAGGTATCCTGAAGAACAAAAGCCACTATTCTTGAGTTTGTGAATTTCACCTTGAGATTAATGAAGCTTAAAAGGAATGAAAATTGTTTTCATACATTTAAATCAGGATGTAATATTTATTCATAAGTATATACCTTGGAAGCACTTAAAATTGTTGTTATATGTGTTGCAGGAAAAGAAGAACTTTACATTTCTTTAACAACAAATCAAGAACAATGGTAAATGTTGAAAATAACAAAACAAATATGTTATCAAATGGAAATCCATAACAGTGACAATGAGACAGTGAGATGGATTGTTATAGAAACTCAGAGATGATAGGACATGACAAGATGTACATTTACCATTGTCTAGAGGAGCATCATCATCAGAGGTTACAGAAGAGCTATCAACAATGATATGAGTAGATTTAATGACATTAAAAAAACATGATCGCAATTAATTTTAGTGAAGAAGAAGATCAAAACTATGATAAATATTAGAGAGCATGACTCATATGATGAGGGGCAGAAAGAGAGATGATTTCACCTTTTTGTTAAAGATGTTTAGAGTGTTTGCAAGGTGATTCACTATCCTTGGATACATTCACAGATTTTATTTGAAGGATATTCACTATATAATGAGCATCAATTTACTATCTTGTCTAAGGGGTCCAAGCACTAATGTCAAAGACCATTTTCTATTAATAATGGTACAACACTTTTGCTAAAGATACAATATCTATGATTGTATGAAACAATGCTCTTGGTTACACAAAGTAGACCTAGAAACGTATTAAGAATATTATGATGGCCATCAGACAACAAAGAGCAGTGAGGTGGCCAAGGGTAGAAACAATGTGCGTGCCATATAAAAGCAACAATAATATATGTATAAGAGAAAAAATAGTGATCAAACAATGTAAGGAAACAGTGAGCAGATATGCATCCAAATAGCGCTACTGCAATGAAAAAAATAGTGAAATCAAAGAGAAAGATAGTGGTGAATATACATGCAAAACAGTGATTAATGTTATGAATAAATTATAAAAAATGAATATGAATAACAGTGACATGGAAATAGTGAGTAAATAGGAATATCGATATTAGAGGATAGGAAGATCGGAAACAGTAGTTAGAGATTAGTAATACAGCAAAATCGGGTACAATATCTGGTTTTTGAAGTTCTTCATTGGAGGGGTTTAGATAATTAGCCTATTAAGTTTTATGCTACTCGAGTTGTACTTCTTAAGAATCCTCCTTTTAAGTTCCAACCAATGTGGCTTCATTTCATGGCTTCATGGTTCTGAGATGGAGGCCTACCATATGAGCATATGATAGAAGTAAGAAATTACAATATGTTTAAATGGCATATCAAGAAATGCTCATGTATTGGTAATATTTATGCTAGGAAGAGGTAGGCACAAGATCGTGTGTTCTCCTTACAAAAATTCAAGATCTTGTCTTTTCATAGGATTTGAGTAGAGAGGAGTCTCAAGTTGTTTGAGAGCTTAAGTAACGAGAACTATTTTTATGAAGTAGAAGGTAAGGGTTGATTGGCATTAGGAAGGAGATACGAATATAGTCTTTTTCTATAATTATGTGCAAACTTATAGTTAAAATAGGATTTATATATCTACTTTGGTTAATTTAGATGGAATTTATCTGATCTTTTCATATGTTTTGTCTTGGAAAAATCTACGTGGTACTATTTAGAAGATTCATCCCTACTAAGGATGAGGGGAATGATGCAAAGATGGGTAAGGGCTCTTTATCAACTATTAGGCAGTCTTGCCAAAAGATCAAATTGCAGATTTCATGGAGCTCAAAGATTGATTAAATATGGATATGTAGGGTAGCCATTCTTCTAGTTGATTTCCTCACAGGTCCAGAAAGGTGTCTCCCATTGGTTATACTAAATTAGAAAGTTAATTGTAGCTCATCTTTTGGTACTCCAATTCATGACCTATTGTAAATGGACAATCGCTTAGACTTCTTGTCAATACTAGATCTAGTTGTCAATCTTGACATCTTGATTTCATTTCCAAGTTTATTTTCTTTCTTCATTGATTCAGAGCCTTGGTTATAAAGCATCAAGTTGAGAAAGATATCCATAATTAGCCATAGATCCTTAGATCAAATTGCCTCTGCACTCTCTTGAGTGTCCTCAAGGTGGGTCTTCAATTTGGATGGTCCTTGGATGCTTGCCTTGCGTTATTCTCATGAAGAAGGGATTGGGAAGGAAAGGAGGAACATTAATGCCAATGTCAAATAGGATATGTGCTGGCAATATACTGAGTTGGCGACATACAGTTTGCCCCAATTTCAGTATATCCTGGCAATATATTTAGATCACATCGATTCCTCCTTTGAGCACAGAGCTCACTTTTTCTGTTAAGCCTTACAGATTTTCCATAACAAGTTTATTTGCGCAGACCATCGTTGACTTTAAAATAAATGAACTAAGGATTCTCCTTGGGAAATTGAGGCTATATTCTCAGTAGTTAAAAGTTGACTCAGATATCAGTCACTAGTCCAAGATATCAGCATCATTCTTTATCATTGATTAAAAATTGTTTAATTGGTGAGTAGCTACACTTAATGTGTGTTGTAGTGATGGCAGGTACCTGACATCAACTCCAACTAACTTCATAGGTCTACTTGTGTCTATATCCTCAACAATGGTTAGAGGAGATAGTCACATTGGCCCTTCATAATCTATAGCTATTATCATTTCTATTTGGGTCAATGTATCTTTGTTTAATTAATTGCACCTCTGATTACTGTATATAGGTAAAGTCTAGATCGGTTTTATTAATTTCTAAAACTAGTTTTAAGCCATGAATGGCATTTTATTAACACTGGATTTTTTGCATTGTCATATGTTATCCCCATCTGGAGCATTGGGTATAATTGTTGTGGAATTTTCATTTCAGGTGCATTGGGATCTGAACTCTTGGTATAGAGGTCGATTGAGTTTGCATATGTGCATGATTGGAAATTTGTCATTTTGAGGTTATATTCTTTGTGGTAATACACTTAAACTTTACATGTACTATTATATGGCTATGTGATGTGAAATGTACTTTGGATCAGTTAGGGATTCATACTCTTGGCTGAGATGCCAACTGAGTATGCTTGTTGCACATTGCCTTTGCTTTTAAAAGGGGATCTATGCGATGTTGTGGATATTGTGATTTGGTATATTAATATATTGGGATATTTCTTGGTAATGTGAGATCTTATTGAGATCCACCCTCTTGGCATGTTGGCCAATGGAGTCATGTTATTATATTGTGTGATCATTTTGGGACCTGCACTCTTGGTGAATACCAATCAAGTCTTTTGAGTTTATATTGTTACCTTCTCTAAAAAGTTTAAGCCATAGGATTAGGTTCTTTGACTAGGTATGGAAAATAAAATAATAGAATCCATGAGCACATTAGCACTTTTACAAGGCTATGATGACTTGTGAGGGTAGCTGTATGATTGAATCTACGAGCATGCCATGGGAAATTTCTCTAGGCTGTGGGTGACTTGTGAGGACAGTACACATAATAGAATCCCCAAGCATGTCATACATGTTTTTACAAGGCTATGGGTGACTTCTGAGGGCAGTATGCATAATAGAATCCCCAAGCACACCATAAGTGGTTTCTCAAGGCTATGGCTAAATTGTGAGGGTAGTTGACACATGTATGGGCATGTGATGACATTCCCTATGCACTGTACTCAACCACCAAAGTCCTAGTAGTATTAATAGCACCTCTTGGGTATTGGTTGATTGAGTGTGTTTAGATATTGCATTGTGGCCATTGCTTCATGTTGTGTTGCTCCATGTTTTTCCTTAAATGAGCCTATGATTTATTTGCACTCTATATACATTTATTGGTGTGAGTATGATTATACCTCCTTGTATGCCTTGTGTTCTTGTTTGGGCTATGTGACTATCTCCACAAGCATAGTGAGGCGGACCTGAGAGTACCACATGATTGAGTGGTGTGACAAGGCACTATTGGGAACTGGTGTACAAGTATTAAATCGAATTTAGTGGAACCTACATGAGTTCCTTCTACACCTCTCTCTCTCTCTCTCTCTTCCAATTTTAATAAGAGTCAAATCATTCTCAAAATCATCACTTTATCCTAGATATTGACTATATCAAATTAATACTAGCAATAGTTTTTGTCTTGGATTCTTTTGTGCCAGATAACACCAAGGGACCAATGCCCAAGCATCAGTTTTTAGTATTATCTAACAATCTCACAAGGATGGAGAAGTTTATAATAGCTCCTTGATTCACAATGTTAGAAGAGAAAAGATCAATTTCCAAGAAAAAGGAAGAAAATTGGTTGGTGATCCAATTTCTGACTCTTTGATTGCTTAGTTATATCTTTCCCACTTTACCAGTTGCAAATAACCTATGGTGAATGAAAATTTGCCATGGGGTAAATGTAGGTTAGCCACTTCAACTGATCATTTAATATTATTCTTTTGGTGGCCATCACTATTGCATATGGATTCATAATGAGGCACCTTTTGTATTGAAATGGCACTATTTTTTGAAAGCATATCTCAATATGCAATCAACTTTAACTTTTGATTCAATCTTCATATTCATATTTCCCTTGATATAATTGTATTTGCTAGGTTTGGTTGAACAAATATGTCTTCTTTATGGAATAATAATTAGCCGATAGACTACCTTGTGTGAGGACGCTCACCGATTTTCAATGTTAGATGCCAATTTCTTGTGCTGGTAAACGTCATGTGGGCTGCCAGATTTTTAGATGATAGGAAGACTTTAACCATGTAGCTAAACATACTTAAGCATTTATTAGCTGATAAGCATTGGGGATATGAAAGAAGGAGACCACGATTGGCAGGTGGAGAAGAGATGGTTGGCAACACAATTGGCATGTGCAGACAGGACAGCCGGCCATGATATTGGAATGTGTCATTCGCATTTGGAACATGTCATTTGAATGGAGGTATCTTTCATTCAGATCCTCATCCTCTTTTCTATGCCTCTTCTTCATTTTTGTCACCGAATTACAAAGATTAGAGCTTTGTTTGATCGTCATCGGCACAAGTAGTTCGATTTTCTTTTACCATCTGTAAAATTTTATGCAACCTATCTTCCATTCCTGTTACAGTCCAACGTAGATTAATTCTTGCATACAAAATACTCAACCTAAAATCTAAATTAGGATTCTTCAATGTTCATTAAACTCAATAGATTTATGTACATTGAGGTATCACAAAATTAAAAAGAAATGTCTTTTTTGTGCTCGGATCTCCTTCTAGCTTGTGGCAACAGTTTTAAGTATCTGAGTTTTATTCAGCAGTAATACTTTCATGCCAGTTGACTATATATCTACTACCTAGATTCTAATTTTCATCTTTGTTGGGGTTCAGGGGCTACTTTTTCTCTACAATATTCTTAGTGTTTGCTTCCTGCAAATTTTTCATCTCACTATACAAATGGCCAATCCAACAAAGAATGGATTTTTTCATTGGCACCTATATTGTATTTTATTACTATTTTTTAATTTCAATCATTTAAAAATACAAATTTTTTGATTTTCTATTGGTTATGGTAATATTTTTAGTCTATTGTAACATATAAACCATGAAAAAGAATTATTGTACATTGTTGTTAGGAAAACAAGTATGTTTTACTCAGGATGCTATTGATTTCAATATCAAGCCAACTATGAATCAATCATGGGAATAAATGTATATATTCATGTTTCCATTGAATATTGGTTTCATTTGAATGTTGAATTGAATTTAAATCACTGGGTAGTTTAATGGCATGGTATTTCTTTAACAATTGAATTTAAAGGTTAGAAGTCTTGAAGCAAGAAAGATCCAAGATTTCTATATAATGCTGAGATTTGGAGCAAAAGAATCTTCAGTTACTCCTGCCTAAGTTGTATAGACCGTACGAAAATTCCTAAAAAAGCACATAAGCTGGTTCAAAACACTATAGAAATCAAAGGAACTTGCTCTCAGAGGGGCCATGACAACTAAAGACTTGGCTCTTGTGGTAGTGAAAGGTGCAACAGTACTTCTATAGCTTCAATCTAGAGCTCTTTGGTTCAAATTCTAGTCCATACTTTTGGCTTTAGTGTTGAGGAAAACCTTGCTTGGTGGTAAGATGCATCTGAAAATGTTGAAGGTGACCAAGTTTCTTTTAGCTTATTATATTAGATTCCTATAGGTTATTGTTGAGAGGCTATCAATGATATGTGGTCCTATTGTGTAATTCTATTTTTTCTATTGAGGGGATGGTTATCGTTTAAACATCACACATTAAGGAAGAAATTATGCTTGGAAAAGTAAGTCAAACTTTGACTATTTAACACTTCTACACTAGGAATCAAGCCTTAGTGTGTGATGTTTAAGCCGCTCGATTGTTTAATGACAAGGATTTCATTAATGTTAAAGAAATTGGGTAGTTGGATGTGGATATTAGTTTGTGTTATTATAGGAAATCTTTATTGAGTGATGGTGATGCTTTGATTTAAGAGCAATTTGGTAGTTGGGAATGGGTGAATAGACTTACAGGCCAGGCTGTAAGGCATGGACATGTTGAGAAAGAAAGGGTTTGTAATTTTTCCAGAAGCCAGTCTTTTTTATTATCTGTTGTTAAGGAACTATAGTGGGGTTTGAGGGATTTGGTATGATTGTCTGTGTGCTTGGATGGTATAGGTGTCCTTGGGTCCATACCACCCTGATGATTTGAATGAGGCTATTCTATTTACCCATAGTGTTGAGGTTGTTCTACTTACCCAGAGTGCTAATGTGTGAAGAGGGTATTAGTGCATTAGGCCAGTAAATGACATTAAGCTCAATCTGGAAGCCAAGCTAGAGGATGATAAACATCATGGAGGCCTTAGAGAAGGGGCAAAGGTTCTTCTCTTCAAATGGCACAAACAAAATGAGCTAGAAATGGAAGATCACCCCAATCTGTAGGTTTCCTAATTAACTTCATTGTGTAGCAATATTTTTCTTGGGTATGGCGAGATGCAAACTGATTGATTGTGTGGGAAAAGTCACATTTTTATAAAGGGTTTGGAGATTTATCTAACAATTCACATTTCTTGGTGTTATCTTAATATAATTTTTTTTTTTTAGTGATCAGATAATATTGGAGATCTTGTTACAAAAATGTAAAAGTCGATTTTGAAAATTTCTCAACTTACAGAGATCTACTAATGGATTACTTCAGATTTCACATTGTTTAATCCTCTTTATCATTTATAATGTTTGAAACTAATAATATAATGATTGGAGAAAAAAGGATTCTAAGAGTAATGGGTTTGTTTGTTTTGCACCTTGCCATCATCCTCCTCTGAATGTTGCCCTTGGCCCTTTTGCCGCAAAGATCACCATAGAATAGTAGG
Organism: Cupressus sempervirens; assembly: GCA_028749045.1. NCBI lineage: Eukaryota > Viridiplantae > Streptophyta > Pinopsida > Cupressales > Cupressaceae > Cupressus > Cupressus sempervirens. The sequence continues at coordinate 452,793,627 of CM053783.1, forward strand.
GCAAGCAAGCAGTTAGCAGATGCAGGTCTCTGCCCCTCTCAATGCCTCGAGTTGAGGGAGATATATGCAGGCTCGAACAAGAAGTCTGGACATAGATGGCGATCAGGCTTTTGCATTGAGTCAACTCATTGCTAAAGTCTCTCGCCTTTCCTTTCCGAAGAACCAAGATAGAATGATCGATCCCTATGTCAATTTCAAATGAGCATTTTTGTTTTTTTTTTTCTCTTATATCCCGTTAGCATCGCAATTGTGATGGCATCGGGCTAAAATTGAAAAAAAAAGGCCAAAAACACATTACATTTGCTTGCTGTGGCAAATTGACCCCTAATGTATTAGTGCTACTATTGATTACCTCCAGAAGGAGGTTTCCTACTACCACCTACTCTATGATTACCCTTAGACCCTAATACTGTAAGCCCCCCTATCCTAGGTTAACACTTTGCTCTACAAGTATGGCTCGATGTACCTCATCTTTGTGGATTTTAGGTTCAAATACCTTAACACCCCCAACTAGACAGTTGTTCAAGCCTCTGATGAAATGTTGAGCCAAGGTGATCCCACAATAATGGGTTCCACTTTTTGACTAATTTTGACACTAAAATCAATATTTTTGAAACAAACCTCACATTTGAGTGACTATATCTCTAAAACTATGAATAATTTCAAGATGATATAAACTAGTGATTTCTAGTACTCTGTTCTAACTTTGTAACCATATTTTTTAATTTTTAAAAAAAAAATTATTTATGTCAATTTTTTCTTCTCCTTTGAAAAGTGGTACATATCAAAATTCAATATTTTTAAAGAGTGACAATCCGCTTGACACATATAATTTTTTTTCTAGAAAAGATAATGAGGTAATTCTTTTGGCATTAGATTTGTAACATCAATATCTAGAGGATGCATTTGGTCTGATTCAATTTGGTTGAATATTTTATAGTTTATCAAGTTTTGAAGTGACACCAATCGTAATTCAGACATACGTTTGTTTTGACACAGATAACTTGAACTCAATTTATCATAAATCTATTTTTTTTAATAGAAAGCTATCTCAATAACCTATTTCCTAGATATTTTTCAAAAAAAAATTGACCTAATTTACTAATTTTCCTGAAGTGTTGAAGTCAATTGATGTTCAATCGGTAATGAACCTATAATGAGTTAAATTCATATTTAAAAGTCTTAATGAATATAATATGTATTACAATTATAGTCGTTGGAAAGCTTGCTCCAAGCAGCACAAATTGAAATTTTTTATTTTATAGTAGGAGATCAATCATTTTCAATTGTGGGTGTCAAAACAGTAAATTTTTTTTTTCCAGAAAAGAGGGTGAAAATTTTGTAATTTGACATGTTCATAGTGAACATACTATTCGCTATGAACATACATAATTTGTTCACTACGAATATGTGTTCTTGCAAACACACACCCCTAAGTTTTTTGAACATATTAATAAGGTATGTTTGCTGCAAACATACCTAAAATATGGGAAATATGTTCACAGGAAACATTATTATAATATATGTTCACATCGAACATTGTTAATATGTTCAGGTAAATAATTGTTAAATGTGATTTGTAGATTTTGCAATTTTTTTGGATTTTCTTTGTCCCACAAAAGTGGAACCCATTATTGTGGGTTCACCTGCCAACTATGTTGGTTTATCACTAATTCTCACATAGGGCATGAGCTCATAGAATTTGTGCTCATACTTTGTTACGATCATAGTGAATTGTCTCAGGTTGTGGAATTCATCTTCTCTCTTCTAATTCTATTCCTCTGGTAGGAATTGCTTACGAAAATTTTCTAGGAATAACTCCCATGTGACATTGTTCATGTTTATACCTAGTTTCTTCTCTCCAATAGTCTACCATGTGGCTCTAAAGTGTTCCAAGTTGGTAATAGCAAACCTTGCTCTAACATTAGTGTCAAATTCTTGAATAGAAAAAAACCTATCAAGAGCAATAAGCCACTACTCAAATACATAACTTGAACCCATCCCATTAAAGGGTTTGACCTTGGACCTCTGAAGGTCCTTCATCTAAGTAGCTACAACTAATCTTTTTTGGTCCCTCCAAGGGCTCTTGGACCTAGGTCTATGCTCATTCCCTACCTGATGTGTTCCTACCTGACCATGAAGAGGAGGTAGGCAATCCATGATGGTCTTCATCATTTGCCTCAAGTAAACCTCCTCTAAGTTAGCCTACTAATCTCTATGGTTCTCTTCCTGATGCTCAACAACATGCTCTCCCCTATCCTCTTCCTAATTAGGGCCTTCATGGATAGACTCATTTACACTAATGTTTTTTCCTCATCCATGGCCTATACCATAACCAAGGCTATAACCTCTAACTAAAGATCTCATCTCAGGTACCATCCTACAATAATATCCAAGATACAAGATGATATAATAACCATAAAACATACTACTATAAAGCATACATAAAAGACACATGTTTTGAAAATAGTATAAGTTCAATTTTTAGTTTTTCTTATTTTAGGTTTAAATATATTTCAATTTTGAAGTTTAAGTGTTCAAGTTTGAGAATATAAACTAATAGTTTAAGTTTTGTTTTAGTTCAACTAGTTCAAGTTTTCAGTTTGACATATATATATATATATATGGCAATTCAAGTTTCATTTCAATTTAACTAGTTCAAGTTTTTAGTTTGTAATAGATATACATAACAGTTTAAATCTCATTTTAGTTCAACTATTTAACAACTAGTGGCATTCCAATATGCCTAGAGCTCCCAATGTAGAACTTGGGCTTTGATACCAGATGTAACACCCCACCAAGGGATCCAAAAGAATGAACCTAAAGTTTTACTAAGTTTTGTAAACATTTTTTTTTAAAGAATAACATGTACAACAATCATTAAGGAGCAGAAGCAATAACATACAATCATACATAAGAAAACATAATAGATTACATTCCTTAAGGACCCCAAGACGTTGAATCACATTTAAATTTAAATAATACTAAGTCCAATAAATAACAAATCAACATAAAAGAATAACTACAAGTCCAATCCATTTAAATAATATACATTTGTTCTGAATGCCACTTGGCAATAAATTTGGAATGCACAATCATCCATTGTACATGTCACAGGGTATGAAAGGCTGAAAGAATATACAATTATAAAATAGATTACATCATCCCTTTTGGATCTATGAAAAAAATTACAATACAATAAGTAAAATCATCCATCATATAAATATAACCATCCATAATAATACACAAAGATAGAATGAAAGGAAATGCAGAATAAGGAACTCTAGCCACGACATCAATAGACGGATCTCAATGGTAAAAGTAAAAAGCACTACCACCCGACCTCATGGTAACCCAAAAAGGTCCACTCCCACCACACTAAGGAGATAGACCCAAGTCCAAAACAAGATATCAATCCCAAAAATCAAAAGTAATAGGTGGGTCAAGGAAAACCCTAAAAGTAATCTAACTCAAAGGTTCTAAGATAAAATGACATCTAAACCCAGAGGCAAACAAAGACATGTATGAAATCTATACTTATAGTAGGAAACTTTCATCACATGAACCAACTCTAGGGTTACTCGGCTCATCTTTTAATCCTTTAGCCCCCTAATGACTCTATGCGGCACTAGTATCCTTTTGTACTGACAAGGCATACTAATGATGCATGGTCACAACTAAGTGTCTTCTCTACTCCCATCCTAGTTTGTACTAATACTCAAGCCATGAGCAAGGAAAGACAAAGACTCTTATTAGGTTCATTTTAGTCTCATTTAGAATAGTGTTTTCACTTATTAACTGCTTACAATGAGTTACTTGTTAGCCTCTTTAGGGCCTCAACCTCCATTGCAAGCCACTTCCCAACATAACATATAGATTACCTACCTTAGGCTCATAAGCTTGTACAAATCAAAGAATCACAATTTTCACCTTAGCCCTATACAAGTGATTGGAAAGCATCAAAAGATAATTCACAATAACACCACAGTCCTTTACAAGCAACTGGAAAGCATTCAAAAATAACTGATCGAAGACTCAAAGGTTAAGTAAAATATGTCATACCATTCATCTTGTTATCACACAAGAACATTGAAAACAATCATGGACAATAGATCTAAACTCATCATAAAGCATACTAGACACATTACCATGGTTGATTTTTAAAAGATCAAGATCAAAGTATCATCATAATATCACAAAAACAGAACTCTCGAGCCTCTAGTAAATGTCTTAAGACTAGTGAACACTTTATTCAACCCAAACCCAAAACATAAGACAACATGTAGAGAATAGTGCAGTTTCATAGTTTTGTTTGATTTTGAAGACACATAGTTTAAGTTAATAGTAAGGTTTAAGTTTTCATTTCAATATAAATTTTCGAGTATATAAGATTTACATTCTAACCCTTACAACTTAACCCATTCTCATATATGGATAAATTACACATTTGCCCCTAACTTATGAAATTCCAAAGTTCACAATTCAATATATAAGATAACTATAAAATAATTATCTTCAATAAATTATTATAATAATAATAATTGATCATTAATTAGAATCACTATGATTTTATTTACAATTAAAATTATTAATTAAAAACTTAATTAAACTAATTAATTAAATTAAATTAATAATTATTTCAAATAACTATCTTAAAATTTCATTAATCATTAATTTAGTAATTAATTAAAAACTATTAATAAATATTTAAATTTAAAATAATTATATTTAATAAAATAATTTCAAAAAATGCATTAGAAAAGTGTTTTAGGCAAGCTGGCCGACCTTCATAGGCTGTTGTCGCAGTTATCCTACAGTTGCAACATTAATAGAAGGCACTGCTACTATTGTCATAGTACCATTGCGAGCAACCCTGGTAACATTCACCACCGGGGAGGGGACATTAACTTAAGTAATAATAATATTTAGCATTTATTTAAAAATGATCTCCTAAATATATTATTATTAAATAAAATAAATATTATTACGCTCTCAAATTAGAACTATACTTTTCTCTTTCAATTCAATTCTTTTTATTCAATTAATTTCTTAATTAATTAAATATAATTAAATATTGAAATTATCTTAATAATTTTCCATTAAATTAAATCATTAATTAATCTTTTAATTTGACTTAATTAATAGAAAAATCACAAAAGACCTACAAGACAAAATATAAAAACCCATCATAAAATACCACATACAAGATCAAACTCGAGGGTTATAATCACGAATTTATGTCATATGACAAATTCAGAAGGGTAATCATCTCAAATACTTGTCCTAATTTTCTAGGACAATTGGTTTTAAGGTTAGGATTTGGACTCAAGAATTTATCTCCCCTCTCTTACCATTGAGATATTGCAATAGGGTATGCTCATCTTGGCAATTCAATGAAGTCAATACCCATTACCTACAATGTACATAAAATTCACAAATGTATAAACACATATATTCTAAACTAAATAGGCAATGGCAGGAAGTGGTGCATCATGTAGATCCTGACTAACAAGTGACTATGACTCCCTTCCTTATTAACCACATAAGAAACGTCATACATAAAGAAAACATACAAGCACACCATACACATGCAGTATGAGGTAGGTATCCATAGAAAACATGTATAAATAATCCATCTAACTAATATCATTAAATAACTACAATCACTATGAATAATCATCATCAAAGTATAATCATGCATACATGAAGTAAATAGTACCAAAGTAGTCTCAACACATAATCAACTGTGTATGGAAAAAATATACTATAGTCTGGAAGATAATGTTACTAACCATCAAGCATAAACATAAACTAGCTTAAAAGAGTTCAACAATAAAATTGGAAAAGTTAACTAGGTGCAGACACTACAAAAAGTGGTAAAATTAGAATATGATGCCAAATTTTAAGCATTCATGGAAAACACATAGACATAGTGAAATGCCTATGTTGAGTAAATTTTGTAGTAGTTCCCTTATATATGTAGTCATAGTAGAGATACATAAATCATGTTAACTAGGAAAAAAAATGTTTGAAAATCCTTGAACTAATCAACTTTTCTTCATCGTTGCAAGAAAAGGTAATTTTTATGGCTTATGATGTTTCTTCTATTTTTCACCTCAAGCACACAGTAAAAATCTATAAATAAAATATAGAATGAATCAAATTGATATGCCTCAGTTTTGGAAGATGGTGTAATGTCTTGCAAAATAAATTAATAGGTTTTGAAATAAAACTTTTTACATGTTGGAGCAATGTCAAAGAAGTTTAGTAGTAGTTTTTTGGGATTCAGAAAATTCTTTGGCAAGAATGTGTGTAAGACACAATATGAGAAAGGGATTCTCAGGATGCATGATAACACACTTGCCTTTTAAAAGTAAAGGGCTTAGATGAATAAATTCTTCAGCATGCATTCTCCTTGAGAAAAAGATGCATTTCTTATCCATAAGGCTCAAATATATGTAATTTGTGCCTTTAATAAACATTGTGATAACTTTCATCAAGGAAAGAAAACTTATGATTAAGGTTTTGGTTAAGAAATTTCTATATCCTGCTAGAACATATTAGTTTTTTAATTAATGCTTAGTCATTTTTTGGACATGACTTGGATGTGGCATTCAAGAGGCATTTTTGGTAACGACTTCCAGGTTGAAAATTTTACCCATTTTATTCTATTTGTGCATCTTGTATTTTTCTTTACATTATCACAACCAAACACCTACAAGTGATTATATGGCATTTCTTTTCCTTGCCAACCCTCATCTAGAATTTCAAAATACAATGCAAAATGTAGTCTTTGATTGATTAGTATACTACTATATTGATAAAATTGGTCCAAATTAATTTTCCAAACCTACACATGAAAATATTTCACTAGAGCTCTCTTCATAGTTATATTGTACAAAATTTATGCACTATTTATTTCATTAGACCCCTGCTATTAATTTCTACAAGGATAAAAACAGAGATTCTAAAGTACAAAAATAGTTTTATTTTTAAAATGTATTTCTCTACACTAATTTCTAGTGTTCTATTGGCTCATAACATTTTTGGTGGGGTAAAATAAGTTTTTTCAACCCAAGAAATAACAAAAATTAAACTCTAGAATCTTCCTTTCCATTCTAGTATCCTCTAGCACAAGTAGCATCTAGGCCTTCTACAACATGGGGTTTCACTTCACCATAAATTTTCTAGAAAAGTAGCGAAAATGCAAAGATTCAGCTATGCTCTTATTGCAATTGATGATGAAAATGACATCTACATCTACACTTATTTGCCTCCTAAATCAAAATACCAATATATAAATTTTAAAAAGTTTCTTGAATTTTTTTTTCTAGAACTAGATGGGTCAATGTGCTGGAGATTTGAAAATTTTGCAGAGAACACTATCTCATCTACAATTTTTGCCTATTCAAGAAAAAGATTTAAAATGTCTCATTTATAACAAAAAAAAATAAACAAACTTTTAATTTTTCTCTCGCACTCACAATTGATCCCTATGGAGGCAATAATGGTTTCTTGCTACAAAGACTAGCATGGAAACAAAAAAATAATTAAAGAAAACTCCATTAAATAAAACAGTTTCTATTTTTGGTTTTGCACTTGATTTGATTTCCATTGATTTGGTTGGAAACCTATCCATTCGAGATCACTTGCTTTTTATCTAATCGGTCTTCATTTTGCTACTATGATTTGGAGCTCTCACCTAATCTCCAGAGTTGTTATATATTAGTGGAGGGTTAAATGGTTTGCGGATTTTGAATTGAGAGCTAACTTGGATGGGCAATGCGAGAAGTCAAACTAAACACACACTTGATTCACAACACTCCATTGAATGGATTCTTTGTATTCTAGAAAAGAAAATTCCCATTAGATCTAAAGAACTTTTTCCTAGAGTGAAAAATCTTTGAAATTACAGAGAGAATAGATAAATGGCATGCTCAAATCTACTCCATCTATGAGCTCATGCCAGATTTGAGATCTAAGATCAACATATGAGAGATCTATATCCATATTAGGCCAATTATAGGCAATTACATAGTCTTGTGTGACTGATAAAACTATTTATCCATGTAATCACTAATATTTTTAAGAATCAAATAAGGTGAAAGAGCTCTAATAATTAAACATTTAAATATATATATTTATTGAAACAAATTATAAATAAGGTAAAATAAAAATAATAATAAATGAATGTAATTTTTTTTAATGTAATTGCATTTATAACTTTAAATTAATTAGTAGGAAAAAATATATCAAGTAAGACATTTAAGACTAATTCTTCAAATTATATGAAAAATTTATATTTAAAAAATGCAATTTACTATCTACAATTTAATTATTGACAATAAAATATTGAAAAATATTCAGCTCATTACAAATTTTTCAAATTAATTAAATTTTGTTCATTTTATAAAATTGTAAATTAAAATTTCTTATAAGATAATTAGTTTATACCTAATTTTTGTTTTGAAATTTTTTAATTTAAAATCTTGAAGTAATTATAATTTTATAATTTGTCATTATTTTATCATTTTTATTACTACTATTTGGATTTGAAAACTAATAATAACCCCCATACCAATAATGTAGGAGTTGATGAAATCCAACTCCACAGCTCACCAAGATCACTTGCATGCAAATAACCCATCGAAGGGAAACCAAAGAAGGAAGAGGTGGAGCTTGGAAAAACCCTAAATGGACTTGAGAGAGAAGATATTGCAAAACAAAGAAAAATGTATTGCTATACAATATGCCTTGAAAATGAGTTGAGAAATACAATGAGAGAGCTTGAATATAAAGGCCTCAAGGAAGCTTGTAGAACAAGTTGGAAAGTGCTAGAAGATAAGGTTGACAACTAAGCATACATCCACAAAAGGTGGAAATCCTCATTCAATATGACTTAGATAGGAGAAAAATCTTCTGTTGTCAACAACTCCTAGACTGCAACTAATAAATAAATGCATTAACCTAAGTAAACTTAAGTAAAAGAATAAATAATTATTTACTCTAACACCCCCCCTTAAGTGCAACTTAGGGGAATGCCTTAAGCTCACAAAAACTAAGATGAAATGAAGAATGTGTCCCAACAACAAGGCCATGTTAGGTACCCATGTACAATGCAAAGAAATGCAACCTCTAAAAATGAGGAAAGAGAGAAAACCGCATGGGAAAAATCCTCCCCCAAAAAGAGGTAAGAAAACCTAGTGAAGGACTGAAGAAGCCTCTAACTAGTGGAATGTTCCAGAAAATAGTAACAAAAAGTTATCATGAAGAGCATCAATGAAGCATGAAGAAGCTGCAAACTCTATCATCAGAAAGAAACTACTGATCTGAACAACATCTATGGAAGAAGAAGGCATGAACTGAGAGTGTCTATATGGTAGATGATCCATCTCACTGAAATGCATAGGTAGCCAACCATTGTAATTGCCTAGTATATAGGAATAGGTACTAGATACATAGCTCATGCCATCGAACCATCAAACCAAGGAAGAATTAGAAACAATAGAATAACCCCCCCTTAACGTAGATGGGGTGAGGTGATAGGAAACTGAAAAAGTGGGCCCAAAATTCTCTTGTAGAAAGAACCAAGTATAGTAAGAGAGAGGAAGAGGTACAAACACCTATAAAGGCATGGTCACGATGCTACATGGGGCTAATGTCATGGAAGGGACACTAACTTGACAAAGGAAGAGGACACAAAAATGGCAAAAACTATCCCTCCATGGTGTTTTATAATAGAGTGCAAGTACAACTGTCTCAAAACAATGTTCTTGAACTCGAAATGTAAGAGTGGCACTTTATCTCGATGCATTTGCATAAAGATGTTTACAAATGATATCAACAATGATTAAAAAAGGAAAAAATATTATACAAAAGATAGTACAACCCAAAACAAAAGATCCCATGCCATGAAAATGATCCTCAGACCTAGAACACCCAAGATATCCACCATAGAGCAAAAATGCCAAAAGCATGATAGAAAGGGCATGCGGTAGAATCTGAAGGAAATGATAGCATTTCTGAAAAGATGACAAACTAGCTTTCCAAAAATATAACATTTCAAAAAACAGAGATGGGATGAACAAGATATGCTTGCTAAAGTCAAAAATAGAACTTTAGACTTTGACTACAAAAAAATGTCACACAACTTCATCAAAACCACAAAATACCTACACCAATTTCTCTGTCTAAGAACCAACTTTTCAACACTTCTTTCAAATTAGAAAAAATACCTCCATATGCTCAAGTTATGGCCAAAATAGTGCAAGTAGGTCAAAAAAGGACCCTGGAGAGCTTGCAAGTGTGATGAAGCAATGTTGATGTCATGCGGACATTAGCAAATCACTACATTAAAATTGATGACCTTGCAGCCATTGTAACAAAAAAGAGCCACATGGTGTGTCATGTGATAGTGCCACGTGGTAGGAGGCTGATGTGGCTGAGTAATGTGGTAAGGGCCATGTGGTAGATGCCAGCATGGCACTCGTGCCATGTGTCACCCGTGCCACATGCCACCCGAAGATTGGTCCAACTGTACTGGAAGTCCAACTGTGCAGTAGGTGACAGCAGGGCCATAGGTGGGTGGCCGCAGTGGTGACAGGAACTGGTGTCGCTGTGGCAAAGATCATGGGCAAGCAGTGCCAGGGTGGCTATGGTGTGGTGGCTACGTGTGGGCTGCATTGTGGTGGCTCTATGGTGCTACACTAATGCAGGAGACCATGGGTGGCATGAGGGTGTTTCTGTAGCGATGCTCCTTTTTTTATTTTTGCGTGCCAAAAATGTCCGTACAGTCTATATAGCTAGCCTAGACTAAAAAAAAATTAACTCCTAGAGCTCTTGTCACCAAAATCAAAATTTTTTATATGAATATAGATTGTAACAGGCCTTCTGAACTCAATGCCAATGTTTATTTAGGCCCAAAGTGCTCCAAAAAAATGCTCTCTCCCCCGATTGAAGAAAAAAATACAAACAAACTAGCATTTGTGTCTCTAAATCATGGCCCGAAAAATCCTTCAACCAAGAAGTAGCAGGGAGGCTCTGATACCATGCAGAAGTTGATGGAATCCAACTCCATAGCTCACCAAGATCACCTGCATGCAAATAACCTGTCGAAGAGAAACCAAAGAAGGAAGAGGTGGAGCTTGGAAAAACCCTAAATGAACTTGAAAGAGAAGATATTGAAAAACAAAGAAAAATGTATTTCTATACAATATGCCTTGAAAATGAGTTGAGAAATACAATGAGAGAGCTTGAATATAAAGGCCTCAAGGAAGCTTGTAGAACTAGCTGGAAAGTGCTAGAAGCTAAGGTTGACAACTAAGCATACGTCCACAAAAGGTGGAATATCCTCGATTAAGGTGAGGAGATAAGTATGACTTATATAGGAAAAAACTCCCATGTTGTCAACAACTCCTAGACTACAACTAATAAATAAATGCATTAACCTAAGTAAACTTAAGTAAAAGAATAAATAATTATTTGCTCTAACAAATAACACTCAAATTATAGCAAATAAAGACTAAAGAAAGTTCTACTCTTAATTATAAATTTTTTTCAAGAATTATTATTAATTCAGCTTTTGTTTAGTTTTACTTTACATTTATTATTTTTTTCTTAAGTTAATTTTTTAATTTCATTTTACATTGTTTAAAATATTATTTTATTGATTTAAGGTTTTTTTTTTATTGGTAAACAATCGAAGCCTAGATTAATTATTGTTATTTTTTGTAATTAATTATTTTTATGTGTTAAGCAAATTTGAACCCAAGACCTCTCACATGAGAGGCTCAAAAGTTACTGTAGTGTTGTAGGCTCATGCCTATTTATTGATTTAAGGTTACTGAAGAATTAGTTTAATGTATTTTATTTAGAAATGAAATATTTAATTTCTTAAAAAAGTTTCTAAAAATTATGTTTTTACTATATTATAACTCTAAAAAATTAAAACTTGATGATCAAATTATTTTTCCTTGGGGATGCCTATAAATTATGACATTATTTATTTTAAAAAAAAATAAAATTCTTTCACATATAACACAAGGCAGGGACTCAAGCTCTACCAGAGTTCTTGTTTATTTATTGTGGTCAAAATGTTAAAATTTGAATACTATTTTCTACACAAAAAATGATCAAATTCTACTGAATAAAAGTCACTATCATTATCTATTTTCAAACACTTAATTTTAGTTTTATTTTAATTTCCATTGAATAGTTTGATATTGTTGAATTTGGCATGACAATTTTTTAGATTAAAAAATAAATATAAATCTTTCTAGCTCAACCATGTAGAAAACTAGTAGAATAGTTAGACGTACCAATTGAAATTGCCTCCATGGGGATAGAGAGAGCCAAATAAACTAGCTCCAACTATTGTGTTTTAGGTTCCTTGGTACACAAGCTAATCCTCCAATATTTGTGTTGTATCTTCCTTAGTATAGAAGCTAATCATTTTAAATTTGTGTGTGTGTGCACGCACACATGCGCACGTGTCACTAATACATTTGGCATCATTTTGCGACGGCTATGTGTCACAATTATGACAAAAATGTGTCGCCACTGTGACAGTCATAGATTTCATTGTTTTTTAGTCACAAATTATGACATCTATCCTATACTGTCACAATTGTGATGCCTATCCGTCGCTATGCAACAACTTTATTGTGACATCAACCTCATCGCAATTCTTGGGGCTGACATCACAATAGCGATGGACATTAGGTAATTGCAATGGTAGTTGGGGCATCGTACTACAAAGACCCTATTGCAATTCTTGTTGCTAATGTCACAATTGCGATGGACACCCTAACAATTGCGATGGTAGTTGGCATCACCGCTATAGCAACCCCATTGCAATTCATGTGGTTGACGTTACAATAGTGACAGAGACAAAGTAAAACAAAAAAATAATTTTTTTGGGTTCCAGCTACGTCAAATCAAATCAAACCTCCTAAACCCTGTGTAACTTCATTTGGTTACATCTTATATTTGAGCAGGATGGTGTCTTATTGGTGCTCCTTCCATTATTTCATGATATATTATTATCAGCCATGCAATCGGCTATAAGACAAAGATGATTCCTGAATAATTGAATTAGCAATATGGTCGATCTGCATTGTATTTGGACACTTGGTTTGAGGTTCATCTCATCGATTCCCATTCATTACAGGATCTTTCTCTGATTAGACCTCGATAGAAAACATTGAGATTTTTGAAGCCCCAAGCCCAAATCATGTAGGCTTCAATCTCCACATATCATAATTAGATAAAGATCCTATGATGAATGGGAAGACTCTAAGCCCTGCATTTTTGCGTGGTATGGTGAATTTTACTTGCATTTTTTCATCAACCAATGGAGGGTAGTTAAAATATCAAAAGGAAATATAAAAGTTGCCAAAACACTTGGTGACAAGGTTGGGTGTATGAGGCTTTGAATGGTACAAGGGAGAAGTAAGTAGTATGTAGCCTTATGTGATAAGTTGGGTCCATGAATTAAAGGAGCAGTTGTAACAGTAGATTAGTTCCTTGTTTGAAGGTGAATCAAGCCTTGAATGTTCTTGTGGAGAATAGAGGATTGGGGTGATAACTTGAATTTCTTAGTTGTTCCAAGGTGCTAGGAGTTTGTTGGTGCTTCCAAAGCATGTTACTCTGTATCATATATTGGTGTGGAGGAACACTGAGATCTAAGTTGAGGATTAGGAGCATAGACAAGCTAGTCTATCCTAGCATTTCCCATCACAATATATAAAAAATTTGATACAATTTTTCATTTACTAATACTTACAACTTGTGCTTGAAGTTTCAAAAAACCACTAGAGCCAAGCTTGTGTGTCATGTGCTTTTCTAGTCTTGCCTTTGTTGCCTTTGATGTGTTAGGCAATCTATGAAAAGTTTGAAATATATTAGATAGTATAAATATAGAGGTTAATTAGTACATAATTACATTCTCAATAGTATCACATACCTTGTTGTACTCTCTACTAGTGTAATATTATTTTTCTTGTCAACTTTATACTTTCCATCCAAAATCAGAGCCTGCCACTCAGCCTCAGGAACACAGGGCAGACACTCGTACCTGGGGTTATCCTATAAATGTTTTTTGTACGTCCCTAATATACTTCAAACATAAACTAGTTTTTTCAAGGAGCTTGTTTCTCCCGAATGCATGAGGTATAAAGAGTTGGGTCATGCCCTCTATAAGATCATCCTTCAACTTTTTGTCTTGGTTATTCCACCTTTTAATTAAAAAAAAAACATGTTAGACTCATAAATGAAGTAAAGCTACCTTTAATATAGTTCAAGAAATGGATGAAAAGGAAAACTATTCTAGCAATGATATGAAATCAAAATAGTGGTTTGGGGTTTTAGTTAGGATATGATGTTCCACCAAGTATGCAATGTGGGCCCAAATATTCGCAAACACTCATCACCAAGTTTTTTCCAAAAAACATCATTCCCTACAAAACAATCATGGGATCATTAGTCGATGAAGAGTGATCAAAAAATAAATTACTATTATATCACTATAGAATAATAATAACTTTAAAGTACCTGGAACTTTGGCTACTTTTAATGGAATGCCTTCATCGTCGCTAATGATCAATATGACATCCTTCACTATTCCCATACTAGGAACATAGGAACATCCAGGAAATGATGTTACAACTCCTATTGCAAAAAATTTCATAAGTTTCATAAGTCTTTTTCATGAAGTATAAAAGAACAAATGATAATTGATGTTAAAAAGTTGAAAAAAAAAAAAAATTGTTTGTTGCTGTCATAAGACAGTTATGAAGGGCAGTTGGCGTCCAAGGAGTCTTTGTTTAGTTTGATGAGTCAGTTAGATGGGAAAAAGGCTTGAAAAGAAAGGTCTTTATAAGACACAAGTGTTGTAGTCAAGAAAAGGGGTGTATGTGTATGAATAAAAGATATAAATAAAAGAATTTTGCACTTCACTGTCACAGGGACAGTTTTCTAATTTGCAAGATTCAGACTGGTAACTCAATAAGGTTCTTGCCATTCAAAAGTTACTATTTTTCTTCTTGAAGAGATTTTCATGTTTGGTTAACTTTGTGCAAGGGTTTTGTAAGTTATTCTCAAGAAAAAATACTTTTTAGATCTTTGCTGTCATAGGAAATGTGACAGTCTGTCACTGTTTTGAAGTAATTTGGAAGAAAAATGCAATTTTCTTGCAAGACAGGGCTAATAGGACAGTCCTACAAAAGGCATTTTTGAAGATTGGTATAGAGTTGATGCTTGTTAGGGGTTGGAACTCCTTAGTTATGCTATTTGAAGGTTATTGAGGCATTGGAAGGATCAGGAGAATCCTTGAAGATAGAGATTAAGTGTTGATTGCATGAAGGGTGAATTAGGAGTGTTCCCAATGAAAGGGAAGTTGAAACATGGACAAAGTGAATTGAAAGTTGTTCAAAATGAATCAAGGTAGTGAACCTATTACAGAGGAGTGTTTGGTTGATATCCTAAAGTTAGGGACTTCTTATTGATCCTTGAGTTGAACTCTAGTTCCTTGAGTGGATTCCAAGACATTGTTGAATCCTCGAGTAACTTATGAAGGGTGACTATTGGGAAGATGACAAATTAGATATAGATTAGAGCCAATAATTACAACATAGTTTTGGTAATGGATATATATATATATATATATATATATATATATATATATATATATATATATATATATATATATATATATATATATTGAAGATGATGAAAGCATTGATTACTACTAAGGAAGATCAAAGCAAGACAACTCCATTTATCATGAAGTAACTCATACACATTAGAAACAGAATCATACTTGATGTAAGTTTATGAGGCTCATCTAAAATATCAACTACATCACTGTAGATTTATTATCCCATTAACCATTCTATGAAATCAAGGAGATTATATTAGACAATTATTTCATCAATAAAAGAAATATTTATTCACATCTCATTGCATGATCAAGCACATGAATATGGTGCAGGGCACCTAACCTAGGAGGTAGGGGAACAAGTAGGAAATAAGTAAATAGGAGGCAAGACACCTACCCACTCCATGGAAGGGTGGATTCAAGAAATTTAGGAAGTTTTAACAAGGTTTTATCCATACTTTAGTAAGTTGGCCCATGTTTGGTAATATTTTGTAATAGAGGCACATGTAAGGCCCATTAGCACTTTGGTGTGGTTATAAACTGAGTGACTCAAATGGGACCAAAATGCCTTAGAATAGGGTGTTTGAGTCAATATAGGCCTAGAGAAATGACCATGCACTTTTTAAGTTCATTAGACTTACCGATTTGCAAAAAATGCAAAAATTGCCTAAAAGTTGCTGAAAACTTTTAATAGTTGATTGGTAATCACAAAATGTTGTTGTTTGTTTGTTTCATGGTTGGAAACAACTATTTGGTTGTTCCAACGATCATATAGGCCTACAAATATGGAATTTGAGGTCTCAGTTGGAGGGAGAGATCAAGTTGTAGCAGATGCTTGGAGAAAATGAATAAAAACCTCTAATTTATTAGTAAATTTGTTGTTACAGTGGGCTATATGGTTCTGTATAGTACTTTCATGATTACTCTACAAGTGGATTATTGGTGGATGTGTGTTCAGAAGGTGTTGGCTTTGATTTGATTCAATTTGCAATTGTGGTTTGTGAGTTATTAGCATTTTTGTCCTGAGAGGTCTGAATAGCCTTGTTTTCTAGGGCCTTGTACAAATGTAGCCCTAACTTGCAAAATCATTGGTGGAAATCTCTAAAACTATGGGATATGCAAGTTAAGGGACCTGTCTACATGATTCTAGGAGTTGGAGGTGTGGTGAGTAGGGAAAGTATTTTTCCAAGCCGGCCCTAGGTCAAGCAAGACCATGTGCTTGACTGATTTTTGTTGTTATTGTGGTGACAGTCATGTTTGGAGGCACTTCTGATCTATGTGAGTGCTAAAGTCAGATGCATTGAGTGTGTTTAGGATTTCCATAAGTGATTGGGTTCTTGGAAACCCACCTAGTCCATCCTTCCTTGAAGCCCTAGCCTAACTTGATCAACTAGGCCTAGGTACCAAGCAACAGTTTGGAGGGTGCTAGAGCAAGATCATCCTAGAAGCTTTTGTGATTCTAGCAAGTGTCTTAAGAGGTGCCTAAAATAGTGGAGAAGTCCCTATGCCATAGAGGGATAGTTGGTGAAAATACAAGAAAACAGATTGGAAAGGCTAGAAGGATTGTAGGCCTAGAAGTGCAAAGGATTGTTGTGATTTGGTAGATTCCAAAAAAAATGAGTATTGTGGTTGGACTGAAGGTCCTAGTTGCTGTCACCATTGCTTGTGTCAGTAAGTGAAGTTTTTGAAATGGATTACCCCATTTGGGCTCAGTAGTTGTGTATACCCGGTGTGGGTAAGGGGACTTATACCAAGTCCTAGATCCAAAAATTGGATTATGAAAGCCTTCTGAAGGCTAGTAGAAGAAGTGGCTACTAGACTCTATATCAGAATATAATTGCAATAATATACTACAAGAGAAGATGACCTTCAATATTACAATCTTTCATAACTAAAGACCGCTAATTGAAGTTTGACCTATAACATAACCTTGTATATCCAAGCTATGAATGGAGTTGAGTTCTTATGGTTTGGAATCATAAAATTGTGAAAAAGTTTAAATGTTGAGTGACTACCAAAGGAGGGTCATTATAATATACATCATAAACACATAACACTTAAACACATAACAAAAGAGAGAAAAAGAGGGATTTGTGTACCAATAGATGGTACAACAATCGATGCTTGTAAGCTGCATGTTGTGGACTCAGCAGTCAAAAAGAGATTTGTGGTTGTCCTGGATGGAGGCGATGTCGTCATAGGATACAATTGATTTGAAGCTGAAGAATAAAATTGTTAGAGTATGCATAAATATAGAACGTGTGGACTAGCATGGACAAGATTTTTAGAGTATTAAAAAAAAGGATTGTTCGAGCACGTATTGTCAATGATTATGATCATTCTTATATATATTCAGTGGAAAACACAAGTGGGGAATGGAACATGCGATCTACCTGAACCACCTGCATCACCCTCATCATGGGAATGGGTCTCAAAATCACACAAAAAACTCTGTAAAGACAATGCATCCATATTTTAATTAATTCCATAAAAGATCATAACATAAAAACCATTATTGAACTCTTGTTATAATTAAAAATTTCATTAATACTTACTTTTAAGGTTTCAGAGGTGTGCAACAATTCAAATCCCCTATCTTTTATTTCCTGAGTAGTAGGCTTTATGGTTGCCAAACGTATAATTTCTCTGCCAATTTTCTTTAGCACCTTTTTAATCGAATTGATTGAGTCATCAGTCTCTGCTAAATCAATATCGAAAGGGTCCTCCTCAGGGGGGGGCTATTGAGGGACTGTAGGTTCCTTTCCCTCCCTCCGACCACTAGCCCTCTGTGACAACAATAGTATTAGTATTATCAAAATTACTCCAAAAAAATGAAGAAAACAACATTAAAAAAATAACATTTTGCTTCTATCTAGTTTGCACAATTACAATGAGTTTTACATGCTCATGTGTAGATGAGCCGGGAACATCGCCAACATCCCCTCCGGGAAGTTGCTCAATATTGTGCCCCTATGTCAAAGATCAAGTATAAAAATGTTAGCCAAAAATTTATTGACTAAATGGTATGTTGGAGTCATTGATTAGAAGTTGGTTTAATAGTATGTACCACCCCATGATAGTAGCCTCGTTTGTATCTATGTAGTTCAAATTGTAATCAATAAGAAGCTCTTCCCTTGCACGTATTGATTTTATCGCACAAATGAATACATGATTTCCCTCGCGCACCTCAAATATGCAATTGGGTTGCTTTATAGTTGACCCAGGTTGTGTACTATTTATAAAACCTGCAATATTCCCTATTGCTTTTGGCCTTCCATCAATCTATATAGCCACACTTTTACTTTGATTATTGCATTGTTGTTGTATATAATTTGCCGAGAGGGCATACCTACACATACTTTTTTATAATGAACAATATGCATCCAACTTTTGTAATCGTAACATGGTCCAACATACTCCATCAATTCAAAAACTTTTTTTTAAGACACCTTTATGTCATCCATAGAAAATAGGCCCAAACCATGTAATGATGATGGTGCTATGCGATATATTCTCTCGTTAATACAAAAATTAGTGTTTATTGGAGGAAGTTCCTTGGGTACCCAATGTTTCTATAGATGTTGGTACCTCAAGGGCACCTCAATATTGCCTTCCATCTCATCATTATAAGAACGTGACCCCCCTTGAGAAAGGAAAAATTTCATGCATTTATTGAATTTCCTTCTAGTCCTTTGACATCTAGTTAATCTCCCTATTCTAGATAAACTGCATGTCTCACTTTCCTCTTCTATTCCTATATTTCCCTCACTCGAGGAAGATACTTTTGACAAATACCTATTTGTTGGTATCTAAAAATGGAAGAGATCTTAGAAGACATCAATCTTACTATTGATAAGTGTATTAAATAGACTGTCTATAAGGAGTATCGACTTATACTTATCGATCCATGAGACTGTGCGGGATGCTCCTAAAAGGGGTTCAATTTCTTGCAAATGTAATTCAATTATCGTGAGCATAATTACATCATAATCATAATCACATTCATCATAAGCATCACATAAAAATTAAAAAAATTTAAAGGTACACAATATAACACTTAAATCAAGCTCACATTATAAACCTACTAGGGAAGTAGGCCTAGTGAAGGGCTAAAACTGGGTTTTTGTATTAGTTGATGAGTTGACAGCTTATTCACCTTGGGGACATGCTATTTGAAGTTGTTTGATGTGTGTGGAGGTGGAGGAAACAGCTAGTTAAGGTGAAGTCAAGTTTGGCGCCTATTGAGGCATTGTGAGCATTTGATAGTTTGTTGATTAGATTGCTTGGATGAATCCATTGGATGGATTGAGGGACATTCATGGGATTATTCCAAAGATGTAGAACCTAAGGTGGCATAAGGATTTGGTGTGCACTCTGATAGGTTATGGATCAAGGAGAGGGATCTTATGAAGATGCTTGGTTGGTGTTGTGAGAACACTATGGAAGTCCCTCTTGTTATGAATGATTGCAAGTCCACCTAGGGTCTCTACATCACCTATAGAGGTAGAATTATTAACCAAAAAATTGGGTAAGGGAAAAAGCACAAACCTGTGTCACCTTTTATAAAGAAACGTGATATCAGAATGTGACAATTCAACATTAATGACAAAAAAAATGGCATTTGTGTTCAAAATATGAAGATGATGTAAACTAATGAAATGTGTAGAATTGGATGAATTTTATGCCTATAATTTTTATAATTTTTTTGAGTAAGAATTTATTCATTTTATTTTATTTTGAAGTCCCTTTTTTAACTGTAAAAAATATAGGGTGTAGTTCCCGTCAAACGAGTATATGTAGATCATCTTTTTTTGTTCTGATTTGAAAATATCTTATAGATAACATGTATAGCTAGTGAACAAAAAAAGAAATAATTATTTTTGATGAATAGTTTCTTTGTTATAAGTACTCAAGTTCGACCTTATCAGAATCCAACAATTTTTTTCTCCCATCAAAACTTCCCTATCAAATATATACCTTCTTGAAAAAAAATTACATATTTGTGAAGAAGATTCTCTCCTCTAGAGATAAATATAATTTTTAATTTTTTTTGATATGATTTACTATTTTTCTTCCTTTTTTGAGGGAGCATCTTCTAAAATGTTGAAATATTGTCTTATAATATTTTGAGATTATAACATATTATAACTAATTAAAGCACTCAAAAATTTATATAATGGTGATATTGAATTTGAGATCTATAAAAGGGTATTTTTAGTTTTTTTTTTTTAAATGAGTTTTGATAGAGAAATAAGATATGACCAAAACAGGTTTTGGTATCACAAACAGTGACACAGATATTTGCTTTTACCTATAAGCGCTTATATTATGTTTTCCCTATGAATTTTATTCTAGGTACAAATCCCTTTTATAGATATTTAATGAATTCTCTTTTCTAAACTAAACACTTACAAATGCTTTTGACCTGATAGAAAATAAGGCTCAATACATTCATGCATCAATATGTGTTTTAAATAGTTTTATTTAATTAATTTAGATTAATAGTTAATTTAGATTAGCAGTATTCTATTTGTAGTTGAAACTTGTAGCTTTTAAATAGATAATGAATAAACTATGTAACCATATAAGATAAATATATTTCTATCAAGAAATGAATATTAAATAGATTAAGGATTGATGGCATACCTCTAAATTTCATCATCATCATCCTCATTTTCATCATCATCATCATCATCATCATCATCATCATCATCATCCTCATCATCATCATCATCATCATCATCATCATCATCATCATCCTCACCATCATCATCGTTGTCGTCATCGTCGTCATTGTCATCGTATAGGGGCTTGTATGCCTTCTCAAGTAGAGGTACATCGAGGCTATCATCATCATCATGATTAGATACACTTGGACTAAATGTGTCATGGATCAATGTTTTTATACCATCATCTTCAATTGTGTTTTCTGGCGCATGATCGTCATCTTCCATGGGATCATTATCTTCACCTTGGATATTCGCACCTCCATGTTCCTCCACTTTGAAAACCATATTCTTGGGATTGTTGTGGTTCATATCATGTACTTCCCTGGGGAGATCAACCTATATAAATTGATTAACATAAATAAACCATGATCATCAACTCATCATCAAATGATTTCATATGTATATAAATTGTTAAAATGATATAATGAACAACTTACCAGTGGATGATAGTCATGCCCCCCTTTAATGTGACCATTCTCCCTACAATGTCTCTTAACTGTTTTGATTAGAAGTCTTCTACGGTTTAAGCCCTTACAAATTTTTTAAGGACAATAACATTTTCCATCAGCTTTTCTTTTCAAGTTAGACCATGTAATCTAGTGATTGTCTCCCTATTTTGTTCTTCACTTATATTATTTGACATGATCATTCTTCGTAGGAAGCAAAAATCGGGCTATGAAAACTTCGGTCTACAACTTTCACAAACTAAGAAAAACTATCGAAAGTACACAAATCTTCTTAGACCTAGCCAAATACTTTAATATTTTAAAAATACTTTCTTTGACTTTATTCCTAAGACATTTAACCCAATCACCTTTTATAACATTCAATCAATTGCTCTAGGAAAATTTGTGGATAAGATTATTTGTAAAACTTTGACCAACTGCCTGAAGGTATTATTTCAAGAGACCTTACAACATTAAGCCACTAAAAGAAATTTCAAAACATATAAGCTAAAAGTCTAGTTAAAATATACATTAGATTAAAAAAATACAATTTTCATACCTGAGTGCGCGGCTATAACTCATGCAATAGCCTTCTTGCTTAGCTGTAGAAGCTCTGCAGCAATCAAATTATACAAGCTACAAGGCCTAACAACAATTTCAAAACATATAAGCTACAAGACAAGACATATTACATGACATGGCAAAAGGAACAAAATTTACAAGCTTTAGCAAGACATATTAAATGACATCATAGTGCTAGAGAGATCACAATTATATGAGTCAAACATAGTCATGAAAAAGCACATAAATTAGTTATTATATGCAATTAAAAGATATATAGTTAGATAGGGACATCCATAGGGCATATTGAAGAAATGAAATAGTTAGATAGGGACAGCTGGAATTTGTCTTGCCCTCTAAAGAAATGATAGAAAATTTAAATCAAACGTCCACAAACTTGGATCAAAATTCTCAGTAGGCATCTATAGTTAATATTTCTAATGCACCAATGCTAGAACAAAGTTCTGAACAAGCTTGGGGAGTTAACATCACCGATGCTCAACTAGATAATGATTCATAGTAGACATTAACAACTACTACTTGAGATGTAATTGTTGAAGATAAAAACAAGGCTGATGTAGGAAGCACATCTAGTGAAGTGGTATAATGGTGCAGGGGCACCCAAGGGACACATGAACCTACAGGGTACACCAGGATTCATGAAGGAGACCATGAAGGTACCAAGGGAAATTAGTGCCTAATGAAGACATGTTAAGTCATTTGATGATGGATTATGGCTATTGAAGCCATCAAAATGTAAGGAATTTCATAAAGTTGTCTAATTGTAATGTATTGCCAAGAATAGGCAATCTGATGTAAGGGGTCATTGTGAAGTCATTTGAAGTCCTAGAGTGTCCTTAGAAGAGTTATAGGTTGATGATAATGAATAATATTGTTTACATAATGTAATAAGGCTCTAACTGGTGTAAAATGCACTAAAAGTGCAAGATCCTGTAAATTGCCATTGTTGGCAACATAAGCCAAATAAGGCTTGAATGGGTTAGTTGAGATTATAGGGGTGTGAAGGTTGTTTTAAAAGTCTTTTAGAAGTCCCTAGGAATAAAAAAAAAAGGTTTTATAAGTCCTTGTCACAAAGGATAACAAAACAAATAATGAGTGTTGTTAAAAAAGAGTTTGTTACTGTCATGTGACAGTTATGAGGGATAGTTGGCGACCAATGGGTCTTTGGTTCAGTTTTATGAGTCAGTTAGATGGGAAAAAGTCTAGAAAAGTAAGGTCTTTATAAGAAACAAGAGTAGTAGTCGAGGGACTAGTGAATGTATCAAGAAAAGAAATCGAAGTTTGCATCCCAAAAGTGAGTGTAGGGTTATTTGTGAGAAAGCCCTAGTTAAAAGCTTGAATTGGAGAAGAATGGTGTGCTAGGCTGTAACCAGGGGTTCCATGGCCCAAAGGATGACAAAATCCTTTATTTTTCTTCATAACTAAGGAATGTTGAAAGTTATAGGGTCCGAGTATACACCGTTGATAGGGTTGATTTGTAAAGGAGAGTTAATTAAGCTTAGAAGCATGTAGGGTCAGCCATAGAAATGTACACCAGTTAAGGGTTGAAGGATAGAGATTCATAGGGTTTCAATAAATCAGTAAAGGGTATTTGAAAAGGTGAAGAGGTTACTAGGTTGTTTGGGAAGTTTGAGAGTAAAGTATAGATTACTTGTAGGATAGGGCTAATTAGGCAGGCCTATTGAAGGCAGTTTTGAAGATTGAGATAGAACTAATGCTTGGTAGGGGTTGGAACTCCTTAGTTATGTTGTTTGAAGGTTATTGAGGCATTATAATGATCAGGTGAATCCTTGAATATAGAAATCAAGAGTTGGTTGGATGAAGGGTGAATTAGGAGTGTTCCCAAGCAGAGGGAAGCTGGACAAAGGCAAGGTGAATTGGCAAGTTAGAATTTTAAATAAAGGCAAGGTGAATTGGAAAGTTTAAATAAACCTTAATTCTTGGATCTGATTAGTTAGAATTTTCATTTCATGAAAGACTCTTATACCACTGTAATTACTTCAACTTTTTTCTTTATTTCAACCAAGTATTTTTATTTTAAAGTTCTAATTTTGCTAATGTTTATATATGAGATTTTTAATTTTGAAATCATTAAAATTATTTAAAGCTTATTTCATTGGCAAATATCATTAAATTTTTATCTTTACTACTTTATCAAATTAAACTGCGATAACTTTAAGGAAAATATAGGTCACTAGTTTGATTTAACTATATTTAGTTGAATGTTGATCTAACTATTTTGATAAATTTCAATATTTAAATTTATGAATCCTCCATATATAAATTGATTAAAAAAATTTAAAAATAAAGAATCCAACTTTCATCTAAATAAGATGGAAGTGGAGGGAATGAATTGGCAATTGGCTATGGTGATTAATCAAAATTTGAGATGTGTAGCTTTTCAGTCTGGCTGAAGGGAATGGAGGAATGGAACAATGTGGCCAACTATCTAGCTAAATGAGTCTCTTACGAGATGGGGCTATGCAATATTGGGGATTGAAATGACATATCTTTGGAGTACTCTAGGATTTTAAAAGATCTAGTGAGAGTCTTTATTGGGACTATGGCTTGATTGGTTGGATGTTTCTTTTACTGTTTTCTTCAAATTTCAAGTCAAAATTGGTCAATAATATATTTTTTACCCTTTTCTTTTAAATAAACCATAATTCCCAAATCTAATTATTTAGCATTTCCATTTCATCAAAGCTTCTTATTACAGTTGTCTTTCTTACCCTTATTTTAAAACACCACCTTTTATAAGTCCTTGAATTACCCATCTTTGTTGTTAGGTTTGGAACCAAAATTGTAGTCTCTTTTGAATAGACCTTAACACAGCACAAAAATATATATAGTCACTCTACATGCAACTACAATCCAGGTGCATACAGCAGGTGCCATCTTCCCAACCCACAGTTAATAGCCGTGCAAGATTTAATTTTTATGGAGTCCTCAGCTCCTAGGGTTTCATTATACACAAACCTTGTCTCCTACTCTACAGAATTTAGACAACAGTATATAATATATGTATACCCAACAAGAGTATAGGCTATCACTGACATAGGTGCCATAGCAATACATCCATAATTTCATTACCAACAAGCATTCAGTTTTTTTGAGAAAATTCGATAGCTTTGGCTTCATGAGAATGTTGATCAGGAAGGACAATGATTTGTTAGATGATCAATGGATTTTAACAATGGCAGGAATGTTTATCTTTAAAGGTAAGAAATGGATGCAATATGAGGAATAGGTTTTAAATTTGCTAGTAAGTAATCTAATGAATGTTTGCATCAACTCTTTCATCTCTTCGACTAGATTAAGATACCTGAAGCAAAGCTATCTTTAAATTGTTAAATAATTAAGATAGAAACCTCAAGAATGATGTAATTCTCAAGAAAATTTGGTGCTTTTGACTTGACAGTGTTGATTAGGATATGGATTTGATGAAATTCAAAGCTAATAGGAATGTTTATCTTTAAAGCTAGAAATGGATGCAAATTTAGGGCCTAGAATTTACAAATTACAAACACGAGGAAGCACTCCTTCGAAAAATTGAATATTGATGGGACAAAGCTAGATATTTTTTCTCCAAAGACTTCGATAAATGAGAGCTAGAGAAATAATCAAATGCATAGGTGTATCAATTTCATATTTTCTAAGAGGCTAACACGCATTCTTTAATCTATGCAAATTTTCAACCTCCAAACTCAAGTCTTAATAGCACAATCAAGTTCGAAAGAGATTTAAGACATTTTAGCTGCAAACCTGAATTGAAAGAAAAAAACACAAAAATAGCCAATCGAATCCTCTAAAACCAGAAAAACAAATGAAAAAGGATTCCATTGCAGCACCTAGAGTTGACGCAGGCAAGGATCAATTGGCCTTCATGGCGATTTTGAAGATCAAACACATTTCTTTCCTTCGAATAAAGTCACAGCCTGCGTAGATTACAAGACGGTCACTTTCTCCACAAAAAATTCACATGCATGGTATGATTTTGTGGCCTCGTGCTCGGGAAAATAAAAATATATTTATGGGCAGTCTAAATACTAGTGATTGCACCTAAGGTTGCAATAAGGACACTGAAGATAAATATGTTATGTTATAATTTTGGTAAGAAGTGACGTTAAAAAAATTTTGAGTCCATATATTTGAAAAAAGATAAGTAAAAAAGTTTATGTAGTGTACAGATAGCTTTCAATGGAACCATTAAATTCATGTTGGGTATTACTTAGTTCCTGATAAAGAGACTAATAACACATGCAAGAATCAAAACACATGTCCGAATCATTTAAAGGAAACTAAGTGTGATGTGTAAAGAAACATTTATATATTATCTTCCATATATTTTAAAGCGAAAAGTTTGATAATGTATTAGTCATTTTTTACTAAAATAAAATAAAATTTAGAAAGTTTGACCCACAGACCATGAAAATTATGAGTCACATTGGTATAATGACTCCAAAGATGACCTTGATATAAGAAATTTTTGAAATTTTGACTACTATGAAGACCATGGTAACAAAAGATTGAATTTTAAAAATAAGGTAAAATTTACAAATATTGGTTATATATTTTATATCAACATTGGGAAAATTGTTAAATGAAATGAAGTTGGAAGCTCCATATTTTCTTTGATTGAGAAAAAAATCTAGTAGTCATGTGGATACAAGTCCTTGTACAATGAATCCCAAGGAATGGACTTGGAAATCAGATTCACCAACACGAGAAAAACAATGCATTTCTTCCCAAAAGAGCATTAGAAATGAATCACGATATTACACCAAAATTTAGAGCTCATATGGAATTCAATGTTGAATTAAAGATTCTTTCCCATCTATTTCAAGGATCCAATTCCTCTAGCTAAATACTACTCTTGAGAGGCACATATTCCTCAAAT
Source organism: Cupressus sempervirens (assembly GCA_028749045.1). Lineage (NCBI taxonomy): Eukaryota > Viridiplantae > Streptophyta > Pinopsida > Cupressales > Cupressaceae > Cupressus > Cupressus sempervirens. The sequence continues at coordinate 452,820,939 of CM053783.1, forward strand.
AATCTTAAAGATGAAGAGAAATTTTAGATTTATCAATGCTTTGCTAATGCATGATATAAAATTGTCTGCACAAGTAACATTAAACGAACAATTACCACAGACACCACAAAAATTATTCAGTAAATCCTCTTGAGACATCCCACTCCAAGAACAACCTTCTTGTCAAAATCACTATTAATATTTGCAAACATCACAAAATATTGGAACACGATGAAAAAAGCAATGAACCTCTTCCCCTAATCAAATCCTACTCTTCTAAATAGAAGCCACCCCATGCTTATCTCTAACATAGAAATCAGATTAACCAAGTGCCACAAAGTATTGATATAAATAGTAACATTGAACGTACATAAAAAAACAATAAAATTCTCTAGAAGGCGCTTTACTCCATGAATATCCTCATTGCCAAAAGCGCCATCAATCTTTGTGAACACCACAAAACATAGGAGCACTATGATAAATGCAATAAGCCTCTTCCCACTCTTCAAATCCCTTCTCTTCTGAGTAGAAGCCATCCCATGCTATCTCTAGTACAGAAATCACAACTACTTAGATGCCACAAAGCATTGATACAATAGTCACGAGAACACCTCTAGCAAAACATCCAAAAAATAATTGCCAATCTAGCATACAAGGAGCAAGCGGTATTTTGTCTAGGCTTTGGATGGACTTGTGGTGTATTATATCTTGAATAGGAATACAAATAGAATGTTTGAGAGGGATTTTGATTTTGTGTTAGGTGTAAAATGTGCGAGTTCCAAAGATGAGTCAGTACAAGGCATGCATGTCAAAAAATAAAAAAATTGAAGATGTTCTAATGAATGAAAATGAAAGACATTAATTAATAAGATTGAATATACCTCCATTCAACCAAAGAACAAGAGGCCTTTCTGACATATCCCTCACGACTTTGAAGAACTAGTAAAATAGGGCCTTACTTTCATTAATGCTCACATAACTAGCATACTAAGCAAAACCTACGGGGGGTTGGCCTGGGAGGCTTTCCACTCTTTCTACTTCTTTAGTAGATCCATTGCTCCCCTTCACCAACAAAACCAAAGCCAACTCAGGTTAGAATGTGAATGGAAGTCCAAAAATGGCCTTGCCTCAAACTTGCCCTGAATCATCCATCCATTGGACATTGTGTCTGGTAGCAGAGAATAAGACAGTGGTGAGCCAAATGAGGTGATAATGTATAACGAATTATCCAAATGAGAAACATTTTTTTTTTTTCTTATATCCTATTAGCGTTGCAATTGCGACATTGTCAGGCTATAATTTTAGAAAAAAGCCAAAAACACATTACATTTGCATGTTGTTGCAAATTGATCCCTAATGTATTAGTACGTGTGTGTGTGTGTGTGTGTGTGTGTGTGTGTGTATGCACATGTGTGCGTGTGCATGTGTGTATTCCTTACACATATCCAAATATTCTAATTGAAGCCCTAGAAGATGACCATATGAACATGATATCCTAGACAAACAAATAATCAATTAGACTCAAAAAATCTAGGATAAGATAGAAATTTAAGAGAAATGAAGAAGGGGACTGAAATCCAAAAAATACATATGGGAAATGGATGTTAGCACCAAATATAAAATGAAAATGCATTCTAGAAAGAGAATTACCATTCTTGAGTATCCTGAAAACCCTATCATGGAATGCCAAGGGTTATAATGACCTTAACAAAAGATACTTGATCAAACAATGCTTGATTAGGAGAAACCAAACTTTATTCTTTAACAAGAAATTAAAATGTTATAGTCAATAAATTTGAGTTAGCTCAAGATCATGGAAAAGGTAGGAGGGGATTTTTGTTGATGTTATTGGAGTGTCAGTGGAGTTGTAGTGATCTAGAACCCAAAAAAATTTGATTTCTAAGATAGGAAGAGATTTCAACTTGATTATGGTTCAAGTTAACTTTGTGGAAGAGAATAATTTTTTTTCTAGTGAACATCTAGAAACCTATAGGTAAATTAATCAGAAGTGATTGGTATCCATATCTAAATCACGACATGCTTGAAGAAAATGCCACAAGAAATGATGATTGTTGGAGGATATTTTAATGTTACAAGATGAAATTTGGAATAAGACAAGTGGTGAAAGGAAAGCCATTGTTCTAGTTCATATTGACATTCAACAATCTATTTTCAATAATGAGGTGCACAAAATATAGTAAAAGACATGATTGTTTACCTAGACTAATAAAAGAAAAGGTTTCTCTAATATAGAAAATAGGTTAAATCATTTATTTGTTGCAAGTGGTTGGGAATATTGTGGCTTCATCTTTGAGTCCTTGATCATTCTCTAGGTCAGAGAACTTCCCAATTGTCCTTTACTTCCATGGTTCAATTTAAAACCCATATGGACCCCTTTCAATTTTGAATGCATGTGGTTCTATGACCTTGAACTTATTTCTCTTATTGGAGAATGGTGGAAGAAGGGCCTTTCTTGGGGAGAAACCAAGGCATTTTTAACATTAAAGAAAGGTTCAATTCTTCAAGGAAAATCTTAACATATGGAATTGACAAAAAAATTTAAATGCTTTTGAGGAAAATGATATTAATGGAAAGAAGATAGAATATCTGAATGAGAGGGTTATAAAACAAGGGATGACTTATTTTGAATTTGAACAAGAGAAGAAACTAATGCAAGAATTACATGAAATGTTGACTAGAGAATGGCTTTTCTTGAAGTATAAATCCAAAAAGAGTTTGATAAGGGCTAGATACTAGAACACATTTCTTTTTCTTTTTCAATATGGTATTTTCACTTGTGCTTTTGTTTATAAATTTACTTTTCTCATAGGGAATACTTTCAATAGGACATACATCATATGGCTTAACATGTATGAGCCTAAGGCTCTGTTGGCATTAAGTTATTATTGCCATTAGTGACAACACTTATCTATATCAGTATAGCTACTAAGCTTAGCACTCAGTTTCCTACACTCACCAAGCTTAGAAGTGTTCAGTAGTTTACACCAAGCATCTTAGTATCCACCAAGTATCTTAGTATCCACCAAGCATCTCAGTATCCACTGAGAATCTCAGCATCCACCAAGCATCTCAATGTCTACCGAGAAGTCAGACTGTGTCATGAGAATTTAGTGTAAACTGAGCATGGAAGTTATAATGTTTACTCAGTAAAGCAAGGTAAACTTAGCATGGAGTGTCTACCGAGTAACCCTATATCTACCAAGTAACACTACATCTACTGAGTCACCAATGGTCACCAAGTTCACAAATGTGTCAAGTGATTAGTATGGACCGAGCCTTCACTTTTACCGAGTGCATGACAATGCCAAGTAATGCAGTGGACGCAAAGTATTAGAAGGTCACTGAGTCAGTTCAGTGAACCCAAGTTATTTACTATTGGGCCGACTTAGTAATGTTTTGTTTACTTGTGTTTTAGCCGACCTTGCAATTATAATTATTGGAATGATATATATGTATTGTATTATATCATTTACAATGCATGCATGAGCATATCAAGATAGACATGTAATGTTTTGAGAAGTGTAAATGCGAATCAACAGCAGTGCAGAATACTCAACAATGTCAACAAGGAATAGTAAAGATTCATCAATCACAAAAGGTGATCTATACTTCAAGGATCTAATCAGCAATCAAGTTGTAAGTCAAATCTACTATTTCATCCTAATAGGTGAACTAATTTCTAAATCCTTTAACAAGGTAGACTTAACAGTCTTTTGTAAATCTCTTAACCAAGTGCATACTTCATTATATGTTTATAAAACCTCTAACAAGGTAGACCTAGTAGTCCTTTGTGCTCCTAACAGGGCAGATCACCAAAAGTGGTCAATGTAAGCCTTAACAGGCCAACTTTATACTGTAGTATTGAAGTTTTGTGGGTATCATCCCCACCCCAGTTTTACTTTCTATGTGGAAGGTTTTTGGGTCACCAAATAACTGTGTACATGTGTTATGAATGTTTGATCTCTCATACATATAGTAGATTAGATGAGTGAATGGTGAATAGTATATATGATTAAAGTACTAAATTGTATTAAATTTTTGAGGTTACTGATTCATCCCCCCCCTCTCAGTAACCTGTCATATCTTGAATATTTCCATCAATTGGTATCAGAGCTTTGTGGTTCTCAGGATAAAGTTTGACAACTTGAGCAAAGATCAAGGACAATGGAGATATTCAGACTTGGCAAAGCTATTGAAAATGAAAAGCTAGATCTAGAAATGGCTATGGCTCAACTCAAAGAAGCAAAGGAGCATCTTTCCCAATCCCTGAAAAGAAGGAAGGAACTTGCAAGACAAATGAATGACCATCAATATGTTGAAGAAAATATTGAAGAACTTTTACCATCAAGCAGTTCAGATGAAGCTAATGAGGCAATCAAGGAACTCCTAGCAAAGAATGGCTCTCTGCAGGAAGAAGTAAGAAAGCTTAAAAGAGAACAAGAAATCCAATCAATTAGGCTATGTGAAGTTTTGGAATAGAGAAACAAGGCAAATGAAGACTTGGAGGCAAGAAATAATCAATCCAATTAGCATGAAGATCTTATAGATCAACTATCTAATGCAAATGAAGAAATTATGAATCTGAGATCTAAAAATGAAAGCCTGAGGAATGATTTAATCATTGAAAGACAAATCAATGAAAGCTTACAAAGTGACTTAAGATCAGAAAGAAAAATCAATGAAATTTTGGAAAATGACTTAATCACTAAAAAGCAAGTCAATGAAAGGATAATGAAATCTCAAGTAGACATGACTCAATTAAATTAACAAAGTGAGCAAAATCTTCATAGACAAAAAGGTAAAGTTGTTCTTGGTTATAAGGAAGAAGGTGAAACCTCCAAACAAGTTGCCCAAAGGAATCAAAGAACTACTTGCAATCATTGTGGTAAGTCAGGTCACACATCAAACAAATGTTGGAGCAATGGAAAAGGTAAATTCAATGGTAAATGCTACAATTGTAGTCAGCATGGTCATAAAGCTAATGAATGCAAGGAGAAACCAAAATTTTAAGGTAATTGTTACAAATGCAAGAAGCATGGTCACAAGGCATTCCAATGCATATCCAAATCATTCAATCTATTTGAACAACTTGTTAAAGCAATATTTGGATGGGACTACAATACCTAGTGCAGATGTCATTATTGTGGAGAATATGTACATATTGGTATAAATTGTGCAAGACATCAACTAAGGAAGAAGGAACCTACTATAAGGTGCTATACATGCATAGAACTCGGTCATATAGCCAAAAATTGCATGAATATAGGAAGAATTGAAGATGAAAAGAAAGCTAAAGCTGATAACATTCAGAAGCAAATGAGGCAACAGTGGATTCCTAAATCTACTGGGCAGAATAGTTCAAATGATGGCAATGTCACTCAAGAAGTGGGTGACTCCACCATTTCCAATTAGATCCATAAACAAGGATATGGAACTGCTTATTCAAGTGATATCTCAAGCAGTTCCAAATGAAAGAAAGCAAAATGATCAAATCAGTATTCCAGATACACAAGGATCAAAGAAAGCATATCCTTCATCGAGTTGCATCTACTGAGAAAAGTCAGTTGAAGACCTTGCCAAGCTAGGTTAGGAGTAACAAAAGTTTTATTCGATCACCGAGCTACAAGCTTCTACCGAGCAATGAATGATAGCCTATCTAGCACTTTTTCATCTCAGCTACCTTTATACCGAGCATTTATGGAAAAAATTTCATCAAAAAGGACAAATTTGATTTCATTCTTCATCATGATTTCAAAGCTAAGAGATTTTCAGGTGCACTCAAGAAAATTCCAAGCAATTTTCTAGCAAAGAATTTGTTCAAATTTTTTTTACACCTATCGAGCAATGATGGCATCCAAGAGTAGCAGAAGCAGCAAGGAAAAGAAGGGTTTGGAGATGCTGGTAAAGGGTGTAGAATGGAAAGCACCTAACTTCAAAATTGTTCTGGCCATTGCAGAGTCACTTGACCCTAATGGAGCTCAATCCCAAATTCCACCAAAGGTACTCCTCATAAATGATATTCATACACATTTTAAATGTTCTGTTCAAGAGATTGGAAACCTAGTAATGGACAATGCCCTAGGAGAAATGAGTGTTTGAAACCTGAGCACAAGCATCTAGAGACCAAAGGATTAACCCATATCTTGCATATGTCAAGAAGTTTCTAGATTAAGTGGATCAGGTACATACTCAGTCATGTTCACAATGGTCAACTATGGTTAGAGCAGCGAGTATTAATCACCAAGAAGATGATTCATAAGATTACTGGTCTCCCCATACTCAGCAAAGCCAAAACTACCAAAACTCTACGTCAGGACGAACTTTAGAAGAAAACCCCAGTTGAATGGGATAGTAGAGGTTTGAAGGTTAGCATTGTCTCTGATGTTGAATTAAGGTTTGGCATTCACATCATTGCTCACAAGATTTATAGCTCTAGTCATTTGAACAGTGTGCCCTATGAGGCCATGGATTTGGTATTCAAGATTGTGAAGAAAAATTTGGAATTTGATCTGTTAGAATTATTGTTGAAACAATTGAACAAGAATATGGATAGCATAAGGACCTCAAAGAATAATCCCTATAAATTTGGCTCCCTTTTAACTTGTTTATTTTTCTATGTTCAAAAATTTATTCCATCAAAGGGCTCAGTTGTATGGAGAAAAGACACTCCAATTCTATATCAGATTAATGAGTTTATTGCTGAGATGGGTGAAAATTTTGAGAAGGTTATGGATAATTACTTTGAAGACTTCAAGGAAAGAATGAACAACAGGTTTCGAATTCCACCAAAATTGGTTGTAGACTACAAAGATGATGTATGCTTCATGGTTGACTATGATAGAGTATACATTCAAGCAGTTAGACCCTGAGTTGCATGGGTAAAATCTCTTCCTTATGAGGTCAATATTGACGAAACTAGAAATATTATTGAAGCACTAGTGAATGAGCCTGTAGATCCTAAGCTTCCTACTTTTGGCACTTATGATGAAGCAAAGGCTAGAATTGAGATTGAAATCAAGCTACCCCAGGCTATAGGCAAAGGCAAGAGGGAGATAGCAAAATTGAAAACTGCAACTGGCCCTCTAATGCTTACTAAAGGTAAAGGAGAGGATGAAGAAGAAGAAGAAGAAGAAGGCAAAAAACATGAATCTAAAAAAGAAGAGGAACCATCAAAGAAGAAAGGAAAGGTGTCTATCACCAAACCTCAGAAGAAGCCAACTGTAGTATTCACTAGGAGAACCAGGGAAGGCAAGCAGGAAACTATACTTGTTAAGCCTCCACTCACATTTGAGGAAAGACTAAAAAAGTTAAGGATTGGAGTAGGTATCAACAATTTTAAAGCTCTCAAATATGAAACTTGGACTCCTGTAGAGTAAAAGGAGATTGAAGACTTGGTAATGGAAAAGTTAGGAACTTGGAAATTCTCTCCTAATCAATTTGCATCTCAAATTCTAGCAATACTTCTTGACAAAATAAAAGTCAGATGGGAGAACATAGTACAAACTGTCAAAGATATATTTGAACAAAAATTGAAGGAATTAGTACCCAGTCTGACAAATGCAGAAGTCAAAAAGCCTAAAAGGAAATTTGATGACAAGGTGCTAGAGCATATTGCTCAACAGATAGCAATCAAGCAAGTTGAATTGTCCACACTTTTATTCTTTTAATAATGCATCATCACTTTTTGCCAAACTTTGTGATGTTTCTGGTTTTACTAAAGAAACAAAAGATAAGTTGAATAAGATTGACATTGATATGCAATCAAGTGCATCCAAGCTAAAGGTGGACTCCTCCTCCACAACCTCCCTTCACACCAAAATCAAATATCTAGCAAATGTGTAGGCAGAACTATTGAGAGAGGAAGCAAGGATCCAGTCTACACTAATAGACATCCAGAACATGATCCTTCCTATCATGGATACAATACAGAAACATATTTCTCATTGCAAAACATTGGTCCAAGATCAGAACTTCCCAGTGGTTGATCACATGATCCAATTATCAGCAGAAGTTCAAATTGCTCTCTCCACCTATCAAATTTTGTAGCAGACTTGGGATAATACTTTTGCCACCATCCTTAAGGTACATCAAGATTTTCTATCTCACTTTGGTGTAGCCATATAAACTATATATGTAGTCCTTTGGCATTATTGTCAAAAAGGGGGAGAGTTTCAACATAATAAATGAGCAGAGTTATCAGTATAAGTGAAAGGGGGAGTTAGCACTCAATAGAATTAGCATGTGTACATAAGTATCTTTGTATATACATCATCAAGAAGATATATGTAGAAATGTAAATGCAGTAGTCCTACAAAGAGTTCTACAAAGATCAATTTTGAAAAAAACAAAATTCAGTGAGTAAGGTTATGTACATATGTTTTGGCTTATAAGTGTTTTGTCACTAATGCCAAAGGGGGAGATTGTTCGCATTAAGTTACTATTTCCATTAGTGACAACACTTATCTATATCAATATAGCTACTGAGCTCAGCACTCAGTTTCCTACACTCACTAAGCTTTGGAAGTGTTTAGCAGTTTACACTGAGCATCTTAGTATCCATCGAGCATCTTAGTATCCACCGAGCATCTCAGTATCCACCAAGCTTCTTAGTGTCTACCGAGCAGTCGGACTGTGTCGTGAGAATTCAGTGTAAATCAAGCATGGAAGTTATAATGTTTACTGAGTAAAGCAAGGTAAACTTAGCATGGAGTATCTATCGAGTAACACTATATCTACCAAGTAACACTACATCTACCGAGTCACTAGTGGTCACCGAGTTCAAAACTATGTCGAGTGATTAGTACAGACCGAGCCTTCACTTCTACTGAGTGCATGACGATGCCAAGTAATGCAGTGGATGCTGAGTATCAAAAGGTCACCTAGTTAGTTCAGTAAACTTGAGTTATTTACTATTGGGCTGACTCAGTAATGTTTTCTTCACTTGTGTTTTAGCCAACCTTGCAATTATAATTATTGGAATGATATATATGTAATGTATTATATCATTTAAATGCATGCATGAGAGTATCAAGATAGACATGCAATGTTTTGAGAAGTGTAAATGTGAATAAAAAATAGAGCAGAATACTCAGCAAGGTCAACAAGGAACAATAAAGATTCATCAATCACAAAAGGTGATCTATACTTCAAGGATCTAATCAGCAATCAAGTTGTAAGTCAAATCTACTGTTTCATCCTAACAGGTGAACCAGTTTCTAAATCCTTTAACAAGGTAGACTTTACAATCTTTTGTAAATCTCTTAACTGAGTGCATACTTCATTGTATGTTTATAAATCCTCTAACAAAATTTCGATAGCAAGGATCACAAATGCCCAACTTGGGTGACATAAATCAACTAATAAGGAATCATATGACAAATAGGAGATATTTTCAAGGACCTTGATACTATCTTGACAATAAAAATCATCAAGTATTTGAGAGCACAATCAAACCTATGAAACTAGGTGAATTTGATGCCCCATACCTATAGACTTGCATCACCAAGTATATATAAAGGAGATAGTGTAGATAGATGAATGAGACCAAGACATCATACAAATCACACCGAGTGAGTGACTAGGACTTTGTCCCTGGTCATGCAAATACAACATAAGCATACATACACATGTAACATCAAGCATACATAACCATCATTAACTGGATGTAAAACAAAAGATTTTGATCATAATCTATTACATAATTAGGGTTATCATCATAATCATAAATATAGAACACATAAATCATAAAAATCTAACTCTAAGCATATAGAGAGCACAATTCTTGTGAATCTAGATCACTTTAAACTATCAAGATGCAATTTAAATATAAAGTCCATCAATGATAGTATAATAAAAATTTCCTAACGCAAAAGTAGAAAATAATCATCTGAGAGGGCATTAAATCTATCACCTCTAACTACACACATAAATAGGGAGATGCTAGGAGGAAAAGATTGTTTATGGTTATTTTCCTATTCTATTTTGTACTATCAATGGAATTCTTATATGTTATGTAAACAAAAATAATAATCTAAATGAAAATGCAATACTGAGTATGCAACTTGTTTTGTAAATATAAATAGCATTTTTCTACGAAATCAACCATCGATATACCTAGATGTCAATTAGGAAAAAATCCTTTCACATCTTGAACTATTGACCCAACCACAATGACAAATGACTAAGTCAAGCCCCAATTTAAGAATCAACTTGAAATTGAAATGAAATATTTTTTATATTTGAAAGAAAATTGTTTTGATGTGTAAGAGAGGCTCCTTATGAGAATGTGAATGTCTTATATCTTGATGATGCAATACTCTTTTAATGTGATCACAAGTGTTGATGCAATAATGTGACCACAAAAACCAAAGAAATTATCATCAAAGATTAAATGATGAAAACATTCTCTTGAGGACTTAAGAGGTGAAATCTTTAATTTTCTTAGTGCATTGCAAAATGAGGGAGTGTAGCTTGTTTTTATACCTTTCCTAGCCATTTCAGCATGTTAAAAAGGATGTTGATGTGGTTTTAAAATTCTAAGCAAAATAAGTTAACCATTAAGTAGTTTTGAGTTGGACTTGTTATCAAGAAGTAAGGTGTTGAGGTAGGCTAGCTACCTCCAATGTGGTCCCAAATTGAGAGTAGAGGTCCTAATTAGAGATAAAATATTAATACTCATATGTAAAATTGAGCTAGGGTGAATAATACCAAATGCAAGATGTCATACACACACTAAAATAGTGCCTAGATAATTGAGAAATTACATAGGGATATAATTCATGATGTTATAGGTGATTATCTCAAATGAAAAGGGATACTTCTTATGGCATCAACTATCCCACTTCCACATGTTAAAAGGTAAATAATCAAAATAACCTCCATTGACCATGTTATCATTTACACAAATCTAAATTGAATAATTGTCATTTGAAGAAATGATGTTCTAAACATTTAAATTGAGATTTACCCATAAGATAATCCACCTCTTCACTTTAGATTTGAACTTTAAAATCACAAGCTAGTCATTGTAAAGAGCTTACTTTTGGTTTTGCTCAAATTCTTTTATTATCTATTAATTCTCTTAATTAAGGGGAACATTGATCATTGACCCATTTTTCATGAGTAGTGGCTTCGAAGAAACAATCTTTCAAAGAACCAATCTCTTATAAGAATGAATGACATACTTAGCACCTATGAATGAATACTTAGCATTCATTGCACCTATGTGAAACTTACTCCTTAAAGGTCACACATCCCTATACTACTCTAACACATATTAACATAAAGTTTTCTCGATGACTCCTCCACAACTAAACTTAGTCATCTTACTACCACAATTGTTATTTTTATTTTTACTTTGCTAGAGTGTTTTATATCAAACATCATTTACCTACTTGATGATATAAGAATGTAAGTCAAAGATTGGAGGACATGTGTTCCATCATGGCTACCAATGTACATATTATGAGTCATCCCCTATTAACACCTTTTACTTGAAATATAAATCTTGGTGAATTCAATTCAAACTATTACACAAATTGGGTGATGTTATAGTATCAATTATATTAATAACAATAATAACAAGAGCTCTAGCAGAGCTGGAGTCCCTACCTTGTGTTATATGTGAAAGATATTTTAAATTTTTTAAAAATAAATGATGTCGTAATTTGTAGGCATGCCCAAGGAAAAATAATTTGATCATCAAGTTTTTATTTTTTAGAGTTATAATATAGTTAAAACATAATTTTGGGAAACTTTTTTAAGAAATTAAATATTTCATTTCTAAATAAAATACATTAAACTAATTCTTCAGTAAACTTAAACCAATAAATAGGCAAGAGCCTACAACACAACAGTAACTTGTGAGCCTCTCATGTGGGAGGTCTTGGGTTCCAATTCACTTAACACATAAAAATAATTAATTACAACCAATAACAATAATTAATCTAGACTTCAGTCATTTACTAATAATAAAAAAAAAACCTTAAATCAATAAAATAATATTTTAGACAATGTGAAATTAAAGTGAAAAATTAACTTAAAAATAAAATAATAGATGTAAAGTAAAACTAAACAAAAATTGAATTAATAATAATTCTTGAAAAAAAATTATGATTAAGAATAGAACTTTATTTAGTCTTTATTTGCTATAATTTGAGTGTTATTGGGTATGGGGGTTATTATTATTTTTCCAATTCAAATAGTAGTAATAAAAATGATAAAATAATGACAAATTATAAAATTATAATTACTTCAAGATTTTAAATTAAAAAATTTCAAAATGAAAATTAGGTAGAAACTAATTATCTTATAAGAAATTTTAATTTACAATTTTATAAAATGAATAAAATTTAGTTAGTTTGAAAAATTTGTAATGAGATGAATATTTTTCAATATTTTATGATCAATAATCAAATTGTCTATAGTAATTTGCATTTTTTAAATATAATTTTTTCATATAATTTGAAGAATTATTTTTAAATGTCTTACTTGATCAAAATGTTCCTACTAATTAATTTAAATTTATGGATGCAATTACATAAAAAAATTACATTCATTTTCTATTATTTTTATTTTATCTCATTTATAATTTGTTTCAATATATAAATTTAAATGTTTAATTATTAGAGCTCTTCCATGTTATTTGATTCTTAAAAATATTAAATGTTTAATTATTAGAGCTCTTTCACCTTATTTGATTCTTAAAAATATTAGCGATTACATGGATAAATATTTTTATCAATCACATGAGACTATGTAATTGCCTATAAAGTTGGCCTAATATAGATATAGTTCTCTCATATGTTGATCTTGGATCTCAGATCTAGCATGAGCTCATAGATGGAGTAGATCTAAGCATGCCATTTATCCATTCTCTCTTCAATTTCAAAGATTTTTCACTCTCTGCGACAAAGTTCTTTAGATTCAATAGGATTTTTCTTTTCTAGAATACAAAGAATACATTCAATGGAGTGTTGTGAATCAAGTGTGTGTTCAGTTTTACTTCTCACACTGCCCATCCAAATTAGCTCTTTGTTCAAAATTTGCAAACCATTTAACCCTCCACTAATAGATAAAAAATTTGGGGATTAGGTGAGAGCTCCAAATCTTAGTAGCAAAATGAAGACTAATTAGATAAAATGCAAGTGATCTTGAATGGACAAGTTTCCAAGCAAATCAACGAAAATCAAATCAATTGCAAAACCAAAAATAGAAACCATTTTATTTAGTGGGTTTTTCTTTATTTTATTTTTTTATTTCCATCCTAGTCTTTGCACCAAGATGTTAGATTGTGGCAATTGATCAGGAAAGTACTATACATACTTCATAAATTCTTTGGGGTTTGAAAAAAAAAATGGGCCCTATTTTATTGAGATTTTTGGGCCAACATGTAATTATTAATTATAACCCTAAAGTGGTTAAAATACTTGTATAAAAGAGCTTAGGGTTAGGGATTGTTTCATAAGGTGTGATGCGAAATTGGTTCTTGTGGCAGTCTTAAACTGTAAAGGATTATGGATTGTAATCAGGTTGTAATCACTAGATCATAAAAATATTGGACTTGTTGTTTGGTGGACATAGCCTAGGGATTGGTTGAACCACGTTAAATCTTGGCGCCTTGTGTTCTTTTCTATGTGATCTATTATTTTCTATTATTGGTTATATTTGCATGTAATTGTTATTTCAATCTGTGGTTTAATCCTAACAAGTGGTATCAGACCTAGGTTGTTTTTCAGTTATCCTCTGTAGGAAAGTTTCACGGTGGAGTGGGAGTCTCACAGTTGAGTGGGAGCAATGGTAGATGAGGGTAAGATGAGAGTTGATATGTTTAATGGGTAGAACTTCCAATTATGGAAGATGCAAATGGAACACTATCTATATCAGAAGGATTTATGGAAGTTGTTGGAAGGTAAAGCCAAGAATCAAGGATCTATGTCAAATGATGAATTGGATCTTTTGGACAGAAAAACACTTGGAAGCATTTGATTATGCCTAGCACCATTAGTGGCATTTAATATTACAAAATAAAAGATGATAGAAGAATTGATGAAAACCCTAGCAACATTGTATTAAAAGCCCTTTTCTTCAAACAAGGTATTTATCATGAAGCATTTATTTAATATGAAAATGGTAGAGGTTGGATTTGTTACAAATGATTTAAATGAGTTTAATACTATTACTAGTCAGTTCTCTTCTATGGGTATCAATTTTGAAGAAGAAATTAGGGCTCTCTTGATTTTGTTTTCTTTGCCTGAAAGCTAGAATGGCTTGGTAATGGCTATGAGTAATTCTGTTCCTGAATCTAGTACCCTAAAATATGATGATGTGATTGGTGTTATTTTGAGTGAGGAAACTCGTAGGAAAACCTCAGGTGGATCTACATTAGGAAGTGCTCTAAATGCACAAAGTAGGGGCAGAATGACTGAGAGAGGAAGTAATTCTAGAAATTGTGGGAAATCAAGAGGAAAGTCAAAGGGGAGGAGGTATCAATCGAGAGGACTGAACGACTACTGGTACTATGGGAAACCAGGGCACAAAAAGAAAGATTGTTGGAATCGAAAGAAAAATGAACGAGATAAATCAGATGGAGACGAGGAGGCAAATGTGGTAAGTAACAAATCAGAAGAGGATGATTTGCTTCTCTCTTTAGAAGGTGTTGATGATTCATGGGTTTTATATTCTGGTGCTTCATTTCATGCTATAGCTCATAGAGGTTATTTCATTGATTATGTCCAAGGGGATTTTGGGCTTATTTATTTGGGGGATAATGAACCCTGTCAAATTGTTGGAAAGGGAAAAATTAAGATTAAGTTGCAAAATGGGAATCATTGGCTACTACATGAGGTAAGACATGTTCCAAGGTTGAGTAGGAATTTAATTTCAACAGGGCAACTCGGTGATGAGGGTTGTGTAGTTACTTTTAATGATAAAAATTGGAAGGTTTCAAAAGGTTCCCTTGTAGTAGCAAAAAGTGTGAAAGTAGGCACCTTATATCTTTGTATAGGTCATATTGTTCCTTCTACTTTAATTGTTTCAAAGAAAAATGAATTTTTAGGAACAATTGTTGTAGTTGAGCAGGGAGAACAAATAGTTGTTGTAGATTCTGATACAACGTCGTGGCACAATACACTTGGGCACATGAGTGAGAAAGGTATGAAAGTACTTCATTCAAAGAAATTTTTACTAGGTCTGAAATGTGTTAATATGGATTTCTATGAAAGTTGTGTGTATGGAAAAAAAAAAAAAGAGAGTGAGTTTTGCAAAGACTGGGAAGGAAAATAAAAGGGAGAAATTACAGCTTGTGCATACCAATGTAAGGGGACCAGCTCAAGTATCTTCCCTTGGTGGCTCTCATTCCTATGTTACATTTATTGATGACACAACTAGAAAAGTATGGGTTTATTTCCTTAGACATAAATCTGATGTATTTCAAACTTTTAAGAAATGGAAATGCTTGGTTGAAAATGAGACTGGTAAAAAATTAAAATGTCTTAGATATGATAATTGGAGTCATGAATTTGAAGATTATTTCTCCACTAATGGTATTCATAGACAAAAAATTGTTCCAAGGACTCTATAGAAAAATGGAGTGGCTGATGCATGAACACGACTATAATGGAACGTGCAAGGAGCATGAGGTTGCATGTTGGGTTTCCCTTACACATGTGGGTAGAGGCTGTCAATACTACTATATATTTGATTAATAAAGGTCCCTCTACTCCTTTGGGCTATGGTATTCCAGAGGAGGCATGGACTGGTAAGAAGGTGAGTTATTCTTTTCTCAAAACCTTTGGTTGTGAAACATTTGCTCACATAGATTCTAAAAATAGAACCAAGCTAGAGGCTAAGTCAAAGAAATTTGTATTTTTTGGATATGGCATTAATGAGTTTGGTTATAGGCTTTGGGATTTTGAAAATCATAAAATTATAAGAAGCAGGGATGTCATATTCAATGAGAAAGTGTTGTACAAAGATCTATTGTAGCAACATGAGAAGAAAGAAGATGATTATGTAGTGTTGGATGATAATCCAAAAGCTAATTTTTCAACCATTCCTCATGATGTACAACAACCACAACAACAAATACCACATACACCTATGAATGTTAGACGATCAACAAGGCAAATTAAACCTCTAGAAAGATTCTCTCCCTCTTTGTATTCTATTTTACTTACTGATGCTAGTGAACCTAAAAGTTATAATGAAGCTATGCAAGTGGATACTAAGATTTAGTGGGAGTCTGCAATGAAAGATGAAATGGACTTTTTGTTGAAAAATAAGACATGGGATTTGTGCAAGTTGCTTGTAGGTAAAAAGGCTTTATAGAATAAGTGGGTTTTCAAGTTAAAAGAAGAGGATGGAGGTAAGAAAAGATTTAAAGCCAGATTAATTGTAAAAGGATTTGCACAGAAAAAGGGAATTGATTTTGATGAGATATTTTCTCCTGTTGTTAAAATGACTTCTATCCATACTATTTTAAGTTTGGTGGCTACTGAAGATTTTCATTTAAAGTAGCTGGATGTTAAAATAACCTTCCTTCATGGTGATTTGGATGAAGAGATATATATGACTCAACCACAAGAATTTGCGATCAAAAGTAAGGAGAACTTAGTGTGCAAATTGAAGAAAAGTTTATATGGCTTGAAGCAAGCACCTCGGAAATGGTATCTAAAATTTGATAGTTTTATGCATGAGCATGGTTACATTAGGTGTCATTCAGATAATTGTTTCTACTTTAAGAGGTTGGATGATGATAGCTACATTGTTTTATGTTTATACGTTGATGATATGCTTGTAGCGGGGTCTAACATGGATCACATTAAGGGGTTGAAAAGCCAATTAGCACATGCATTTGCTATGAAGGATTTGGGGGTAGCAAAAAAAATCCTTGGTATGAAGATTTGTAGAGATAGGAAAAATAGGACATTGATGCTATCTCAAGCTGATTATATCAAGAAGGTTTTGCAATGTTTCTCTATGGGGACTGCTAAAGCTGTTAGCACACCTTTACTTGGTCATTTGAAGTTGACTAAGGAGATGTGTCCCAAGACATAAGAAGAGGAGAATAAGATGTCCAAGGTACCCTATGCTTCAGTTGTAGGAAGCTTGATGTATGCTATGGTATGTATTAGGCTAGATATTGCACATGCAGTGGGAGTTGTTAACATGTATATGAGTCATCCAGGAATTGAGCATTGGAATGCATTCAAATGGATTCTCATATATTTGAGAGGAACATCCAATAAGTGTTTACACTTTGGGGGCTCTACTACTAATTTACACGGCTATGTTGACTCAGATTTGGTAGGGGATATTGATACCATGCAAAGTACTACAGGTTACATCTTTACTGTTAGTGGGGCAGTCGTGAGCTGGGTTTCTAGGTTACAAAAGGTTAATGCTTTATCCACTACAGAGGCAAAGTATGTAGTTGCTATAGAGGCAGCCAAGGAGATGATATGGATTCAGTTCTTCTTGCAAGAATTAGGACATCCTCAGAAGGATAATTATTTGTTCACAGATAGTTAGAGTGCCATTCATCTTGCAAAGAATTTAGCTCTACATTCAAAGACCAAACACATACAATTGTGATACCATTTCATTCGGTCAGTTTTGGAGGATGGACAGTTAAAGCTGGAGAAGATACATACCAATGACAATCTAGTAGATATGTTGACAAAGGTAGTAACAAGGGAGAAGTTGAACTCCTCTTTAGCTTCGGTTGGTCTTCTAGATTAAATATGAATAAAAGAATAGTAGAGTCCAAGGTGGTTTGATCCAATGGGAGCCCCATGTGGTAGTGGTATAGCTATAGGATTAGTCTCCAAGTGGGAGATTGTTATTTAGTGTGGAGCCTAATCAGTCTCCAAGTGGGAGATTGTTAGATTTTGGTGACTGATTAGGAAAGCACTATACATACTTCATAAATTCTTTGGGGTTTGGGGCATCACCCTAAAAAATACAATTTGGGCCCTATTTTATCGAGATTTTTGGGCTAGCATGTAATTATTAATTATAACCCTAAAGTGGTTAAAATACTTGTATAAAAGGGTTTAGGGTTAGAGATTGTTTCATAAGGTGTGATGTGAAATTGGTTCTTGCAACAGTATTGAGTTGTAAGGGATTACGGATTGTAATTATGTTGTAATCATTGGATCATAAAAATATTGGACTTATTGTTTGGTGGACGTAGCCCAGGGATTGGGTGAACCACGTTAAATCTTGATGCCTTGTGTTCTTTTCTATGTGATCTATTATTTTTTGTTATTAGTTATATTTGCATGTAATTGTTATTTCTGTTCGTGGTTTAATCCTAACACAAGAAACCATTCTTGCCTCTGTAGGGTTCAACTATGAGTGCAAGAGAAAAATTAAAAGTTTAGTTAATTATTTCTATTATAAACGAGAAATTTTAAATCTTTTTCTTCAACAGGAAAAAAATGTAGATGAGATAGTTTTCTTTGCAAAATTTTCAAATCTCTAACATGTTGACCCGTTTAGTTCTACAATTTTTTTTTCTAGAAACTTTTTCAGATTTATATATTGGTATTTTGATTCAGGAGGCAAATAAGTGTGGATGTAGATGCAATTTTCATCATCGATGGCAATAAGAGCATCATCGAATCTTTGCATTTCTGCTACTTTTCTAGAAAATTTATTATGAAGTGAAACCCCATGTTGCAGAAGACCCCAGATGTTGCTTGTGTTGGAGGATACTAGAATGGCAAGCAAGATTCTAGAGTTAAATTTTTCTTATATTTTGGGTTTAAAAAACTTATTTTACCCCACCAAAAATGTTATGAGCCTATAGAAAATTAGAAATTAGTGTAGAGAAATACATTTTAAAAACAAGAGATGCATAGCATCATAGTTCCTGTCATATGTGTCATGATTATAGTATTGTAGAGTGTGATAATAAAGGGTTGAGATGGAGGAATAAACTTTTTAATTTGAAGGAATGCAAAATGCATTATAACGACATTCTTTGTATCCTTTGATCTTTTAGAGGTTGAACTTTCTTTAAACCATATTAAAATTAGTTGTAATTCTACATAGAACTAAAGAACTAAAGACAATGGAGAAACATAGACAATTACATTTTGCATTAATGCTTACAGTACTTGAATGTGAGTAGATATGTTATAGCTCTTAGCAAGTGCAAAATTACTTCTTTGTGTCATTAGAATTCTATCATCAACATCTTTACAAAAAATGTTACAACAAGCTCTAAATTGGTTAAGAGGAGTAGATAATAAATGATATTGTATAGTGTGGTCAACATAATACAAAGTTTACTTTTCGTATTGTAATGCATTTGGTTTTAGGAATAATTTTGTAGAATAACTAAACAACAAAAATGTTGATTTTTTTATTATAAACAAGAAAAATGGGTCATACTTCTGGTCTACTTTGAAATTCATCATAATCAATTGTGGTTTCTTAAAATAAGCTATTATAATCTATACATATATGAAGATAAGAAATTTAGAGCATTATAAATGTCTAATGACATTATTTAATTTTTAAAAAGGGTAAATCTAAATTCTATCGTAGAAAACTCAAATGTGTATAAGAATTTTAGAACAAAATGGAATTCTTTAACTTCAAGAGTTTTGAGACTAAAAAGTGTCTTCATAAGCCTTCAAGAAATGTTATTCAATTTCACTAAAAAAACATGCATATATTACAGGGCAACACATTTTTTGCATTATTGGTTTTTCATGAGAAGGCTTGAGATAATAAATAAAATTTCTACAATATTAGTTTGAATGCAATCACGATGTTTATAAACTTATCATAAATGTCTTGTAATGTGTTGTGAACAAATGGATCATTGAGATATTGTGCGAGGTTAATCAGTACGAACCTAAACCCCAACAAAAGCATAAACATGTTATAACTAAAATCTACATATAGAAAAGATATCCACAATTTAAATTGTTTATTCTTTATGTCTCATAGTCTAGAGTACAATAATTTTTTTTTTTTAATTTTTCATGTTTGCAATATAAGAAATTAAAAATCAATTGTTTATCCTAAAAGAAAGAATTATATGATTGAAGAAGTAAAGAAATTGAAAATTACCAAACAAAAATAAATATTTACAAATATTTAACATTCAATAATTCTTTATATTTTTTAAAAAACCAATTAATTGTCATCTTTATACACTATTTTTATTTATTAAAAAAATTTAATCAACAACACCCAAAATGGATATAAGATATTTTAAATTTTAAATATATAAACAATAAATAACTCCCATTTAAAAAAATTTGTAACATTATTTGGTTTTTATTTTTTAAAATTCTTTGTTACATTATTTATTTTTTATTATTTTTAATTCTTTTAAAAGATAATGCTTTAAGGACAAAATGAATCAAAATTTTATGAATTAGTATATTCCATTATTAATAATTTGATTAATGATAAAGTAAAGTGTGGTGTGACATATCTTTTATAATAATTATATTAATTGCACAATTAATACAAAAAGTTAGAATTTTAAATTTTCATTGATTTTTGATTTTAAAAATTAAATTTCTCCCCATTACCATTTAGTAAACTCAATAAGATCTGAATTAAATACTATTCTTGTTTTTCAATAAATAAAATAAAAATGTTCTAATTTTATAAAGAATTTAAATTCTCAAATGATAAATTAAAGTGTAGTGTCACATCATCTTTTATGATATTTTCAATAATATTAATTACACAATTAATGCTAATAGTAGCTTTAATTTTTTCTTGATTTTTGGGTTTGAAAAATTAATTTTCTCTCTTATTAATTTTAGTGAGAGCCAATAAGATCTAGTTAACTTTTTCCCATTTCAAAAAATAATAAAAATGTTCAAACTTTATTAAAAACTTGAACCTAAAAAAAATTCTTCAATCTTAACTAACATATTTTATAGTCTTTTATTGCATCTAATGAATGTTGCCTATGACAAGAACTAATAATTATAAATAAAATGAAATCTAATATACTTATATTAAATTATTGTCATTAAATATTTATATAAATATAAAACTATATTGAAAAATATTTAGATTTAAGTTGTATTTCTTATATAAAGAAAATAGTGATAATGTCATAATCTTTATGTTTATTTATGTTTAAAATAGTTCTAAAGATGACATAAGCAATAAAAAGTAGGGTGTACAAAATATTTTTTTATGGAAAAAATTAATTTTACTCTAAGCCAATAAAAAGAGATAAATTATTTTGTTTATATCATAAAAAGAGATAAATTTAAAACTATAGTTTATAAATATATGTTTAAATTTTTTTTTAACTTTGATTGGCTATTTGAAAGTTACTATTGCATCTAGAATGCAATAATATTGTCATGGCAGCAACTCATAAAAAATAATATGTACTTTAGAATCTCAATTTTTACTCTTGTAGAAATTAATAGCAGAGTCTAATAAAAACATTAGTTCCCAGGCAGGGACTAACAAATATTTTCCCATAATTCTATCTAGCGTATTATAAATATTATTATCTCCATACATTTATATAAGTTGATATTTTGGTGGGACGTGCTTGTTCCCCATCACAATTGTTTGGTAATGATTTGATAGAGGAACAAATGAAGCACACGGCCCGACGAATTATGGAAACCTCCGATTCATTATCGTCAAAGTCCAAACACGTGAGCCACGTTATTATATCACGCTTGCAATTCTTTCGAGGCAGAAATGGCTGTGGGATACCCTCACAAACGTTATCCGTTAAATTTCGCCCTAATCCGGTAAGAAAATTTTGTTCGGCGATATTTTGCCGCATATCTCTGTACCGGAAAATATGCTTGCTGTGCTGAATAAAATCACACCAGGAGGATCGACAATTGCTTCCGCCATCCACAGTTTGAATTGAAGTCATAAAAAAAATTGAGTTAAGACATTTCCTGTCATGACTTCTGAGTATTTACGAAAAGACTTCTGCATCAAATTTAGTTCTGTGGCGGAGAAGTTATCTAAAATCTGTAATGGAAAACGAAACTCGTCTCAAAGTAAAAAGCAGAACTACGCGTTTCTTCAAATGCAGGAGATTTTTGAAGTCTTTTAAGATTCTGTAAGCAATAAAAAATAATTAGTTTTACGTTCCGAGTCATTTTCTGAGAATCTAAGCAAAGATTTCTGCAACAAGTTCAATTTTATGGCGGAGGAGTTCTCTAAAACCTGTAATGAAAATCGGAGTCTCAAAGCAAAAAGCAGAAGATTTCCCTTCAAATGCAGGAGATTTTGAGAATCTGTTTAAGTTATGTATTTTTTCAGTTTGACGTTGTGTCATTATTTCTGAGTATTTAAGAAAAGACTTGTGCAACATATTCAGTTCTATAGCGGAGAATTTTTCTAATATCTCTAACGAAAAACGGAAACCGAAGTCTCAAAGTGAAAGGAACCAGACTTTCCTTCAAATGCAGGAGATTTTAGAAATCTTTAGATTCTGTGAGTAATAAAGCATGACTTACTTTGACGTTTCGTATCATTACTTCTGAGAATTTAATAAAAGAACTTGCAACAAATTCGGTTCAATGGAAGTGAAGTTCTCAAAAACGTCTAAAGAAAAGCTTGAAGCGGTCTCTCAAATTTAAAATGCAGAAGATTTTCCTTCAAGTACAAGAGATTTTTGAAAACTTTCTGGATTTTTATTCAAAAATTTACAAAGCAACTACACATTTAGAGAACTACACAAGCAAACTATTTTGCTTTCTCCGAAATTTAAATAGCAGAATCCAAAACCCTCGGTGATCCAGGCAAGCTCCTCCACGTCCAGTATTCGCCACGAAAGAGAGTTCAACGGAGAGATCTAACACCAAAGCAAAGATTCATCAGCATAAGCAGGAAATACTGCAGAATTTACACAAAGCATTTGCGTCAAATACCTGACAGGAGCTATGACTGCGGCGAGGAGCTCTCCGGAACAGGACCCTTGTTCATACTCTGACCAGATCCTTGTACTGGCGCTGACGGAGAATTCGGCAAAGGCGGAACCGAATCTTCCCGAGCATCTGGCCTGGACGTCACCGTCTTTCCCAAATCCGGCAGCTTCTCCACCGAAAATTGCGAAGGCAGACCGACAGAAGGCTTTCGGCTATGGCGATTCGGTCGAGCAGACATCCTGAGCAAATCTTACAGATCGACCAAAAACTAAAGCCTACATCTGACACAACCGAACCAAAAAAAAAAATCCGCTAATCTACACTCACAGATAAATATGCCGCAGGCGATACTTAAATAGAGAGATCGCAAGCGCGGATTTGATGAAAGAATTTATTTAGGTTATGAGAAATGTATGAAGATAAGGGCAAAGAGAGATGATCCACAACCCTGGGCATTTCACCTTCTGAATCTTCTGACCGCCATTACGTGTCCCATCGAGTACTTGATATTATTTCAGTCACACGTTTAGAGCAGCGCTAACTTTAGCGGCGTCCAAGATGAAAAATCTGATTCTGTTACTGTTAACATTTGAAGCTGCGATTCAGGGCTGTACATGTTCATTAAAGCGATTGTGGGGATGAAAATAGCGGAGGCTCTGAATTATTTTGGCATATTTGGCGGAGCGCCATCCACGCCGGCCCGCTGTTTGCACTGTGTGAGCTTTCGTTCTCGAGGAAGTCACTCATCACGTGGAATATATATGATTGGTCCACGAAATGTGGAACCTGTCTTTCCACTGCCACCTGTCCCCCTGTAACGAGCTACTGACAGTGAAAGAAAACGAATATTTTGGCCTTTTCGATTTGTACGAGAGGCTTTTCTGTGTTCTAGGCTTCGCCACGTGATCAAGCTCATTTACTCTTTGCCACGCACTAGCGGGAATTGCTACTGTTTTTAATCAAGCGCGACTTTATTTTAGGTTATGTTTACCCTTTTCTATTATCACTACCTAGCATTTGCTGTAAAGGAAGCTTTACATAATGAGTAGTGTTCCTAACAACTCTTCCTCGGGAATATTAATGTTCTTATAACTAGCAATCGCATCTTACGTCTAGTAAGTTTTGGTTTTGGCTATGAAGGGGCTAAAATGCACCTCATAACCAATTTGTTTGTATTTTTTAACAAATGAACATTCATATATAAATTTATAATTAATTAATAGAAGTGCATTTTGGTCCCTGTATGGAAGAAATATCTAAGGTTAACGAAGGTGAAAATTTGAGATTTTTCTTCCATATATTTGTGGAGTTACTAATATAAATAGAAAAATTATTTAATTATTTAGGTACAAAATAATTATGCATCCTAACTTTGACCCTAATTCAAACACCATCATTGTTAATCAAAACTCTAAACACAATCTTATCCCTAATCATGACAAAAACCTGAACTATTATCTTCAAACTAATAATTCATCATTAAAAGTAGGAAATTATAAATTATTTGTAAAAATAAAAAATAATAATAAATATTTTATTATATTTTAATAAAATATAATTTAAAATAAATTAATAAAAAGATATTTAAATGTGGACAAGAGCTTACATCACAATGGTAACTTGTGAGCTTCTCAAGTCGATTATTAATCAAGAAAATTCGTTTAAGTTATGTATATTATTTTATTGTGACTATACTTAATATTATAACTTTGAGTCATTTTATATATTTAAATTAAAAAAATATTTTTCTAGTATCTTAGATTCATGGTTATGCTTAACCTAAGGATTTTTTAGCATTATATGTTAAAATTATAAATATTATTAAGATCAAATCAATGAATTGTTTTCAAATTTAGTTACGTCAAACAATGTAGTTTTGTACTTATGTTTATGATATAATTTAAAACAATATAATCTAAATATAAGTTGAAACCTTATTAATTTTATAGAATGTTTGTTTTTACTTACAATTTAATGGATCTTGAATCATTAATAGATAAACTCTCATTTATTTGTTTAAGAGTAAAGAACTTTTATATAAGCTTATTAATAATTTATTTAATTAGAAGTAAGGAATTTTTAGTTATTAAAGGAAATTTTTAGTTAGAATGATGTTGAAACAAATAATTGTATTAAGAATCTAAATTTGAACATTCATTTCATATAATTATATAAGCAAAATTAAACAATTAAATCTTTTTATTCTGAAATTATAAGACATGGGCCATTAGGAGAAATCATACATTATGCTATGTTTTTGTATGACAAGGTTATATGTTTTTTTAATCAATTGCAGATAAAATTTTATGCATTGAGATGGGATGAGTGCATTCAAGAGAAATAACAATAATCAAGAATGAATTTGAAAAAAATAGAAAAATCATGATAACTTGTCATTGAATGAAAATGGAGTGTTCAGAGCACAACATAGCAATCACTTCATGCACTAGATTTAGAGTGTTCATTGTCTTGAAAAGAGTGGCACATAATGATAATAGTTATTGTCCTAAAAGGTATTTAGGATGCATGATCACAACTATTACAAATATTCATAGAAACACCAAATTCTAGAACAAAGCTACAAAATGGAAGGTTCAATATTTTTGTGCATCATAAGCTGAAGGAGGTTACTGAAAATAGGAACAATTGAGAACATATAGCATAGAGATACATGGATTCCATCAGGGTCTGTTTGGTTCATGGAATTTGAAAAATCGGGATTTCTACAAACCTTGGTTTAGCCAAATCAAGGTTTTGCAAATCTTCATTCTGATTTTTGGGATTTTACTTGAACCGTTTGTTTCACTCAGAAGATGCATGTGAAGACTCATTTTTATGCATAAGCTTGGAGTTGAAGGCAAATTTCAAAAAGTAGTCCAATCTATTGTTTTTACACTCCTTAAAAAACATAACCAGGTTCTAGTTTTCAATTCCTACTCGCTAGTAGGAAATTGGAAAACCTAGTTTTGAGGCAAAATTGGAAGTCAAGTATGCTAATTGCATTTGCCAATTTTGAAACAAACGCAAAAATTTTCAAATCCAGATTTTGAAAAAGCCAATTCTTGTCATCTTCTAAAAACCAAACGGACCCTTAGTATTTTTCCTGGCAGTGGAAAGCTTGACCATTTTTGGCACTGGTGGTATTGTGGTATGGACCATGTGCTTTCAGTGAATGCCCTAAGCTTCAAAAATCTCTGAGGTTGAAATCACTGATAGTCCAAAATTAAACAAAATGGATTTGTAAACCTTGCAATGCGGTGGACTGCCACACACCAAAAATTTATAAAGAAACAACAAAATTTTTAGTTCGGTTAAATGAGTCTGCAACTTCATGATGAGTACGCCACAGAGGCAACCAAAATCCTTTCTCCACCTTTTTTTTAAAATTTCAACAGAATGGTTATTAAAATATTGGAAGAAGGGTAGTGGGTGTGCCCCAAATAAGACCTATAAACTGGAAAATTTAATACTACGGACTTGCAAATCATGGCAACATATGTAGATCCCAAACACCCACAAAATCAGTAGAACAAATCTCTCCAAATCTGACAACCAAAATGACTACAACAGAGCAATTGATAAAATTAACGCATGCATGGCAACAGTCAAATGATCTCAATTCCTCTGAATTGCTACAAATTCCATTTAACTGATCCAATTTAAGAGAAGCCCTTGACAATTTTCCTGAAAGCCCTGCTAGTTTCGATGCAAATTATTTTTATTTCAATAATTCTCAGTCAATTTTCAGATTTCATCATCTTGCCTCACCTTCACTACCATGATCCAAATTTTCCCTACAAAAACATGCATTGCAGCTCGGTCGTGAATTTGTCAGGCAATAACCGCAAGTGTGCATGGAAGTAGGCAATGTGCCACAGAAGTTATGGGAATATCCTTTAATGAAGAAAGATGGAGGCTGGAAAAATACAAAATGTTTCAATCAAATATAAAACATGATTGATTTCAAGTTAATCGATAGAAATTTTTATTTTCACATCCCCAAAGCTAACATAAAGGTGACAGATTACATGAGGCTAACCTTGTGCTTGCAAAATTTCTAACTAACTACATAACAACACATGATAGAAGTTCTTGGGCATGGTATCAACATGAGGACACTTAAGCTTCCCAATGTATTAACACAATAGCCACTACTCTAGCCATTAATTTCCTAAGAACTTGACAAATTAATGCAATTGTCTATTGATTCACTTTTGTTTCATCTCACTCAATGAACCAATGACCAATGTTTAAAATCTTTTATAGGACCTATCTCCATCACTCTTGAGCATATCCATAGATCTACTTAGGATTGATGCATCTTAGATTAAAAGTTTCACTTATGGAAGCATAGGTTTGGTATGTATTTTAAACCAAATATAATGTGCCATATTCTAATCATTGATAAGTTGTATCTATTTTAAAAACAATGTCACAACCCATTCCATAGATTTATTTAGTTACATCAT
Organism: Cupressus sempervirens; assembly: GCA_028749045.1. Classification (NCBI taxonomy): domain Eukaryota; kingdom Viridiplantae; phylum Streptophyta; class Pinopsida; order Cupressales; family Cupressaceae; genus Cupressus; species Cupressus sempervirens. The sequence continues at coordinate 452,848,297 of CM053783.1, forward strand.
TTTTATTAATCCAAGATTAGTCTATCATAAAAATCATTATTCTAATGATTGAAATTTGATAAATATAAAATGGTAGTGATCTAGAAAAAGGGCTAGTGATCTGAGCATGGAGTGCAAAAATTTTTGTGGCTAGGTCAAGCATAATTCAAAGAAACCATTAGCACAATTGGAATCTACACAAAAAAATCTTAAGTAGAGTTCTACTAAGAAACTATATTTACTTGGAGGATTAATAGTTCTTTCAAATGTCGACTTCATCATAATATGAGAAATACAACACATGATGCTCATTGCCTCTTAGAACCATCAAGGTCATCCAAACTAATTAAATACAATCACAAAGTTCAAATGACTAAAGGTTGATGCCACATGTTATCACATTTTATAACCACTAATATCAATGCATAAATGTAATGGATTTAGGGGAGAGGATCCATTAATTGAGCATGTTCTAATTGTTGTAGTACTCGTCAATTTAATGACCAACATTTGTAATACTATAGCACTAAAAATTAAAAATTTTAAGTTTTTAGTATTGGTAATGTACTAATAATTGAATAAAATGTGTTCCTTAAATCTAAAAAGAAACTTATCATGTGATGTCACATTAGCATACAATAAAACATGACTTATTTCATAACTAAAAGTCTATTTTTTTAGGGGGGATATTTTGACTACTTCAATTTAAAAACATGCTAATGTGGCATATAGTTGACAATGTTGAACATAAACCTTACTATTAAGCATGGGGCTTGTCAAATAAGCTACTATTAAATAATTTGAAGTGATGTGAAATTGCCAAATAGGATTTTGAGAAGTGTGACATTAGAATGCTCAACTACTAAGTTATCTCATTTGAACTTACATAAAAGGATTCATTATCATCTCAATACAAGAAAAATAGATAGGCCTAGACTAAATCTAAAGAGGAGATCAACTATGAGTTTATGCAATTTGTATCTTTGGATTTGAGAACCCAATAGTAGCTTACATATATCAATCAAACTAGAATGAAATACTCTTCATATAATAGAAGTTCCTACAAACAAGCAATATGTTTTGTTTATTTTCATTGTCATTAAAGACCTATTTTCTAAAATAATGACGCAATGTAATCAACCCACTAAAATTTGACAATGTAATTGCATTACAACTAGTACACATTACACACATTGCATACAAATATTACATGCTACACTCTTAACTTTTTTGATAAATGTTAAAATAGTCATTCTCATTGAGGCTATCTTAGGAACATATAAGGTGTTCCTACCTACTTAGTCCCAATTCAATGCTTCTTGTTGCTCCAAGCTCAACATTATAATATCAGTATATTTGAACTCATTCAATTTTCTTTAAAATAGATTTGATTTGGGTCTAGATTGTACTGCATCTCCCATTTGATTTTAATAAGTCATCCTAATAGATGCAACCTTGATGTTTTTTTTTCTTCTGAGTGATCTTGTGAGGACCCATGAGTGGTATACACCCATGGGGTGATTTGATTATGTTATTGTATCAATAGGATTAATTTATGCTTATGCCTGGTTTATGAGATTATGATGTATATGATGGTTTCATTGAGGTATGTATTAGTGGTTACCTAGATTTATATGGTATCATGGTGTTGTTCTGTGAGTACCTTGAGATAGGAATAGTGCTTGCACTTTGTGTTATTGGTTAGTTGTAGTTGATTGGGTTTCCAGAGCAGTGTTGACTCATGTGTTGGACCATGTTGACTTATGGTATTTTGGTCATATATATATCCTATTGTAAATATGATGTTGCTTCAGGATGCTATCTAAGATTCATGTATATCATTCCTTTTTATGAATATTCATATTATCTCTTTCAATAAATTTAGGCAAATAGATTAATTAATTAATAGTTATTTAATGATTATTTAAGTGGGTTTAATTAGATGCTTTAATTATGTGACTATGCATACTTGTTCCTTTGTGTAACACCTCACTTAGGAACCCAAGATAAATTAACCTACTATGTTACAATGTTTTTCCGAACTTTTTTTAATAAAGTTTGTGCAACATAAGATAAAAATGCAAAATCAATATATAGGTAAGTGCACCAAGTTGTGGTGCCAAAAAGGTGACACATTGTTTTTTTTTTTTCAATTTTCAATAGTGTGTATGTGCTATAGCATGCACGTGCTATGACTTGGGTAACCAGAGCCATAGCACGTACGTGTTGCTTTGTAAAAAGAAAAGATGTTATAAATGGGCTGCATACCCGCAACCCATTCATTTTCACTCATTTTTCCTAATTCTCCTCATTGTAGCGCATATGTGGATTGCAAGAAAACAAGTTTTTCATCACTCGTCTTGCCAATATACCTCCTCCTCGTCGAAGTTTGAGATCACGAGCACGTCGTATGTTGTCTAAATTTCTTTTTGCATTGTTTGATATGTTTTTAATATTGTTTTGTAGGTTTTTAATAATTTTTCTTTAAATTTATTTATTTATTTAGATTTCAATTGATTTCTTATCAGGAAATGTCAATAATGAATCGACAAATCCCCAAAAAGGTCAAAACCCTTAATAAGATCAAAATGAAAACCCTCAAGAAAATCAAAACCAAAACCCTCCACAAGAAGAACAACAAATTTTGTAGCCTGAACCAATTGCAAGACCTCCTCTTGGCACACAAGAAAATATAATAAATGAAATAGAAAGAGGCAAAACTGAATTAGAAGGACTCATTGGTCAATTGAAACAATTTGGACAAACCAATCCAATGAGAACTCAATTGGCATCATCCCTCGAATCCATTAAGACCCACATAGCTTCTATTAGT